>CM075006.1:22841108-22861199 GCA_037576675.1 Pangasius sanitwongsei | reverse complement strand
TCTTACCTTTCCTCTTCTCTCTCTGTCTACGCACTCTCCTCCCTCCTCTACTTCTTCGACCACCAGTAGCCCAATTTCCACCAGCGCCCTGTAGGTCAACCGATTGACTGGTCCAGTATGAAATTCAGAGTACTGATGATTCGCATGATTAAATTTGGCAGTGTTTTACGCTGGATGCCCTTACTGACGCAGCCCTCTCTATTTATCCGGGCTTGGGACCGGCACAGAAGTCACTGCACTGTGACCCCCATGGCTAGATTCAATTTGACATCACCATGATAGATTACCTAATATTAGCAATGTTGGTTAGCAAACTTGGTTAGCTATTATAACATCTAACATCAAAGCTACTGTAGTAACACTGTAACTGTAGTAGTACCATTACTGGCTAACATTATTGTAGTGTTGTATCTAGGTACCTGGCTAGCTTATCTAATGTTGCTATAATATTATAACAAAGTATTTTGCGCTAATCTCTACATCAAATCAAAAACAGATGTCTTGTGTCCATCATTTAGGGGTTTTACAGTAGCTGTGCTACTCCAACAGATACAGGAAGATTATAAAAAGGCATTCAACTATTAGCTTGGCGCTAAACACAACACAGAAATTCCCACAGTTGTCCAAAACAAGCATTCTGAACCCAAAACCTCCACCTGTGGACTTTCCCAATGACACATTCAGAGAGGACAGGGCCAATTGGCATATGAAAGAAACATTTAACTTCTACGTTTACCATTTATATGTAATGTTTAGATGTATTTTTTAAAATTTACACTTAATATGTAGCATTTACATTTAATATTTAGATTGATGTATTCAACTTTTTAGATTTAGTGCTCCATATTTTTCATCCCCTGGAGCAGTGGAAGGCTGTGTCCATTTTATTTGAACATACTGGGCATGGTTATGTGACATATGGATAACAAAATTACCAAATATTAAGTAAATTATGTAAATATATATGATAATTTTTTAAACTTAAAATTATATATATTAATCCTAATAATAGTGATATAGTCTCGTGGAACATCTCACATACTCATCACCCAGCCCTAGTAAGTAGTGTGTGTAGTATGTGTATGTAGCTGTTTTACTCACCAGGTAGGAGTGTGTTTTCCTCCACAGTGTGAGCAGTGTCTCCTCTCGCACTTCCTGAGTGGATAACTCTGATAAAGAGAAAGCAGCAAGAACCAAATCAGACTGAACCTACAAGAGAAAACACACACACACACATTTTATTTCAGCAGTCTGCATGTAAACCTGACATAGATCAGCACTGTGTATGATTCAGTCACATGCTGACACTTTGAGTTTACGGTCAGCTTACACTTGATTTACATCAAATAGGATCAGAACTGATGCAAATTACTATTTGAGTTTACACTGAGTTTACTTTGTATGTTATGTTGTGTTTATGGTGAGTTCATTTCACGAAAGTTCATTTCACTCCAGGGAGTAGGATGCAAGTGCAGAGTCTTTAATAATAAAACTACTAAAAAACAAAGACTGGAAAAGATCCCAAAAACTAGAACAACCAAAACAAAGGACTAGACTATGAGATGGGAGGAAAATGTATATTTCAATGCTTTTGTGTTCCCCTGAGAAACTTTGCGTTTTCTCGCAATTTTTTTATTTTTTTTTTTGCATTCTCTTTCAATATTTGCATTCTCTCATGAACACGAATATCTTTGCGAGAGAACGCAACGTTTCTTGGGGCAATGCCAAAGTTTTTTGAGTGAACACAAAAGCATTGAAATATACCTTTTCCTCCCATCTCATGTTTTTTCTCATCGCATGTCCCTTTAGGGGCTCCGTAACATATTGAGTCCGTACAACATACATTTAATGTTTCGCAACCAAGGAGGGAAAACACAGACCCTAAATAGGGTGACTAATTAGGGGAACACAAAACAGGTGTGCACAAACACAGGAAGTGAGGCAGACAACAAAAGAAGTAATGCAAAAAAAAAAAAAGAAAGTGAGTGAGGTTGCCCTCTGGTGGTCTGGGGGAGAATTGTCCACGGTGAACGTGACAGTTTACGGTGTGTTTACAATTTGTTTACTGCATGTTTAAGGTGTGTTAACGATGTGTTTACAGCATGTTTATGTTGTGTTTCCAGTGTGTTTACAATGTGTTTACTGCATGTTTAAGGTGTGTTTACGGTGTGTTTACGATGTGTTTACAGCATGTTTATGATGTATTTACAACGTGTTTACGATGTGATTGTGGCCTGCAGTGGGTTGGATGGATGGTTGGGAATTTATTTGAACTTTTATTATTGAATGTTTGTTTTTTTTTTGTTTATTTGTTTCTGTTAGCCAATAAGAACACAGTGTTTCAGAGGTGCATTATTATTCAGTGCATCATGTGACTAAAGTATTGGTGCCCCTGTGGGTGTGTCCTGACCTTTGGAGAAACAGGAAGAAACTGACGGAAGTAGACATGTTCGATGAGTGGCTTGTCTCCTTCAGTGCCTCCTGTTACATGAAGAACATCTTTGTCTTCACCATCATCTTCACCACCCCATCATTATTCATCATTATTCTTCATTAACATTATGTAAAATAGTTGTATAGCAGTGTGTTAGTCTGTTAGTGTTTGTCACTCTATGTGAGAGTGTGTTAACCATTGGTTAGTGTGTGTGTCTGTGTGTTAGCATGTGCCAGTGTGTTTCAGTGTGTGTTGGCGTGTGTCAGTGTGTCTGTATGTCATTGTGTGTTAGAGTGTGTTAATGTGTCAGTGTGGGTGTTAGAGTGGGCTAGACTGTGTTAGTGTGTGCCATTTGTGTCTGTGTGTCAGTGCGTGTTAGTGCATGTGAGTGTGTTTGTGTGTGTGAGAGTGTGTGTCAGAGTGTTACAGTGTGCATAGGAGTGTGAGATTGTGTGTCAGTATGCAAACTCAGGTTTGTCGATGGTGGAGTGGCTGGCCGCTTTATGTTCCAGGGTGCCCTCATGTCTATGTTACCTTCTGGCTCTCCCTTTTAGTTATGCTGTCACAGCTAGTCTTGCCAGTGTCTCTGCTTGCACTCTGCACGCAAAGTACATTGTCCTTAACCATTACGGGACAATGACCATACCTAATAATCTCCCTCTCTCTCTCTCTCTCTCTCTCTTTCTCCCTCTCTGTCAAGCTACACATGCTACTCCTGAGATACCAGTGATCCTGACCCCTTCTGCTCTCCGGATCTGCATGATCCATCCTGATGCCCTACTTCTGGTTTGATTTCTCATCAATTGGAAATCAGCCACAGCTGCTGAGGATGGCCCCACATGGACAGCCTGAAGATCACTGAGATTACTGTGGATGGTACCACTTAAAAACCATGAAGATGGCTTTGAACCACAATTCATGTCAACAGTTATGCTATGATGGCTTAGGACTACGATTGCCACAAACAGTTTTGCACGCAAGTCTCCATCAGTGAACAGTGGATATGTTCAACAAACAGTCTTCATGTGAAAACTGTAATGAATTTACTGGTTACAGAATTGCACTATTTGTCCATGTGGGTATACAGTTATAGAAGGGACTTATTTATAATTGCACTATCTGGTGTCACCCAGATGATGATGGAGTCTGGTTCCTCTCAAGGTTTCTTCCTTATATTGTCTCAGCAAGTTATTCCTTGCCACCGTCGCATCTGACTTGCTCATTAGGGTTAAAATTATACATTTAAAATTTATATCCTGAATGTATTTATTTTTGTAAAGCTGCTTTGTGGCAATGTTCATTGTTAAAAGAGCTATACAAATAAAATTGAATTGAATGAGAGTGTGTGTGTGAGTGTCAGTGTGTTTGAGAGTGTGTGCAAGAGTGTTATAGTGTGCGTGGGAGTTTGTGAGAGTGTGTACCTGTGAGAAGTCTCTCGGCCAGACTGTTCATGGCTGCAGAGGTGTCGACACACACATACTCCCTCAGAGAGTCGCCCCAGTGTGTGTGTGCGGCCCTGACCACATACACACACCAATAACAATTTATTAACACTTACTACACATACACACACCAGTATATATGTAAGTTAATAGAAAGTGAGCCACCACTGCTCACTGCTCCACACACACAACACACACATGACACATTCTCATGAATGCAAACACTTTATAATCAAAACCAGGTCAGAGTGGACCAAGTGAAGAAAAATGCAAACAGGGCACACACGTCACACACTTGTCTCACACACACACTTACTGAAATATAACACACAGGTGAATAAAAGTAAGAATATAGTGATTATAATAAAAACTTGTGGTCACCACAGAGCCGTGCCGAGTCCAGAGCCAAAGTCCAGCAGTGAGTGAGGAGTGAAGGAAGAGTCTCTCTTCTTTATCTGCACATTACAGAGGTGTGTTAAAGTCTGCAGTGTGTGTGTGTGTGTGTGTTTGTGTGTGTATGTGTATATGTATATGTGTGTGTTTTACCTCATTAAGAGCCCTCATCACTGCAGCGTAGCCACCTGCTAATCTGGCAGCCATGTACACCACACCAAGATCAGCATCATACCTGCAGGCCAGAGAAAAGCGTTCACGTAACAAAGGAGAAAACAAAGAAGCAAACAAATAAATAAATATTTGTACTTTAAAGGTGTCCAGTGGTACGTCGTCCTCTTCAGCTCAGATACAATCTTCTTCCTGATTCGATTTTCAAAGGAGACATGGTTTTCATCTGAAAAACACACACACACATACGTATTTCACTTCTGTGTGATCTTCAACTCTTAACGCAGCAGTTTGTCCAAAAATGAAAAAGAGTTAGCTGGATGCTAAACTGGAGGCCATAAGCGCCCACCCTGGCTGTCTAAATCTGAGCTCTTTCTCTCTCTCACCACTCAGCCGGTCCTCCTCCTTCTCCCTCCACTTCTTCTCCAGAGCGATGGCTCTCTCTCTCAGCTCGTGGTTCTCCACCGCTCGCTTCCTGCTCCACAGGAAGTTAGTCAGCTTGCGCGCTCTCTCCGACAGATCCTTCACCTCCGACTCTATTCAGGGAAAAGAGCAGGGATTAGGGATTAGGGAACACCTAATATTCATTCATTCACTCACTCATTGTATGTGTGGTGTTTGTGTAGTGTGTGTCTATGTGTGTATGTGTGTTTGTATGTGTGGTGTGTGTAGTGTGTGTGTGTGTGTGTGTGTTCCTCACTGTAGATGACAGACAGTGCCCCACTCTGCAGTTCTGTGGGAAGTCTAATGGTTTTCAGGTTGGTCACTCCCGGGTGGTTATGGTGTGGAGATGCTCTCAGAAACTCGGGCTGGACAAACGGCACTGCAGCAGTCTTACACTGACACACACAAACACACACACAGCAAACTCCATCATAAAACCACTGCACCAAGTACACTAATTAAGAGTTTAAAAAATAAAAAAAAGTGTTAAGCTTTTGGAGTAGAAAAAAGCATCAGAGATGTACTGTTCACTTTAACCAATCATAGAAGAATAATTTACATACTTCACATTTGCTTATGACTGTATTCTTTAAAAACATTTCTTCCACACAATTACTGCATAATAATAATAATAATAATAATAATAATAATAATAATCATCATCATACTAAATAACACCTGAAATATACCTGGGTCTGTCCCAGCTAAGGTTTTTATTTCACTGAACACTAAAATGTTTACACTGTTACACTTTTTTAAACCGTTTTAAAAAACATCATAATACAGTATATAAAGTCCATATTTGAATCTCTGTAACGTGCCTTGTTACTTAGTGGTCATGTTAAACCAATAACTGTAGACTAATTTACATATCTCCCATCAGCCTCCACGGCTACACTTCTTTCTGAGAAGTACATTGTAAAACCGCTTTGCTAATTCAGAACGAACCTGAATTTGATCTGATCAACTGATCAACACTAAACATAAATTTAAATATTACAGTATTTGTGAACATTTCTGTTTCACACCATCACCATGACCGAGATTAATTTCACCTCACACAATGTTTATATAGCACGAGCCCTCCCTTTCGCTTCCGGAGCGGGAGGAAGCTCACTGTAGAGGTCACGTGCTGAGTGCCTAGTCACTCTACCAATCACCTCGGGGAAGGTCTGAGACAAGAGCCAATGGTTGTTCTTACAGAACATCATCTGATTCAGATGAGCGAGTGCACAGACACCATGGAGCCCCAGTGTGGCGCCAAACGCAGAAGACGTCAGTAATCGCCGATTCAGCGCAGTTACCGACTGATGCGGCCCTCGTGCGGCCTTGGAAACGCTCGCGGCTGGCGAATGAGTGCGATGTGTGAGCTGGTCCACGTGACCAGAACCCAATTCAGACTACTCTCCCCCCGCTCCAACTTTTCACAAAAAAGGGACTCACCCGCTGGGTTAGTGTGAGAGGAAAAGCAGGTCTGCAGCGCCAACAAACCTTATAGAGAGAAGACATGTCTATTCCACGTGTGTAATATTTACTTCCTAAATTATTCGATATTTAATAATACTTAATATTTATATAAACTCAGCACGATTACAGATAGATACAATTTCACGTCTATTCACGTTCTCTCACTGAGGTACGGCGTCAAAATAAATCCGTCAGGAAACACGGAGTCAGTGTCAAGTGGTTCCTAGCGTGTACCTAGTTTAGTCTGTAATTGTTTCAGCAACACTGAGCCGCACATTAACACGATGTGTATGTATTCAATATATATTAACCTTTTTAGATTTCTCTTATTTAATAATTCTCTCTGGGCATTGTTCATCCGGATATTGTTGACTGTACAAAACAGACCTGATCATTGTAAAATGTTCATTATCTGTTATCTATGGATAACGATAGATGATATAAACAAAATAGCCTGATATTTGACGGAGATTTGCGACACTCCTGCGCGTGTGTTCATGGGATATAGGATATTTTTACTCTGTGATTGTCACTAAAACAATTCGTCACAGCGGTAACTCATTAAAAAATAACACACATCGCTAATTATGAAGACACCCTACTGATGTAACTCGATTCCAAGCCACAATCCTATAGTATTATATCCCATTTTTAAAGGTACAAATACCTTAAAATTGTTAAACACGGTTTAAGGTACAAATACTTTAAAACTGCAAAATAAAAAAACTAATCGTGCACCACTTCCGGACTCCAATATGACGCCACCGCTTCCGTACCTCTTGGTTGTTCTCGCGCCAAACAGAAAGAGCTCCTGAGCAACGATACTAAGAGTTAGAGTTAGCGTCTTATCTCGATCACTACAGCTTAGAATTCTCTTCTCTGATATTCTTTTTAAAATAATTAGAGTTTATAACCTTGTTTAACACTTTTATGGCTATGTAACAGAGCAATGAGACGAACACGGAGCAGCAAAAACAAACCCGAGGTGAAGGAAGAGCTGGAGACAGGCAAGCTAACACGCTAACACACACACACACACACACACACACAAAAACACTCTCTCTCTCACGCTCACTCTTCCACCTGTCTTCTCATCAGCTTTACCACTAACTTTATTTTTTAGGGCACTACGTAGGGCTTTTGAAGGGCAAAGTAATTTATAATTTATACACTTTATATAAGTACACAGAAGTGTACTTATACATTTAAATAGGTTTAACATGGAAATCAGAAATGTGACCTAAGGCTAATCACACAATCACACACCAGTGTCATTCCTGAACTTGGATTGATGTATGAGTAATGATGGTCTGTGTTTGTGTGTGTGTAGAGTGGGCTTGGCAGGATGATGATGGACAGTGGGTGTTGTACCCCCCTGCAGTGTGTGCTGAGATCAACGCTGCGTTCCAGGCCGGGAGGAAGTGTGTGTCTCTGTCACTCTGCCCAGGATACGACCTGGACCTGGTGAAGATGACACAGACCAACACTGTGACTAAATACCGCCGTAAAATCCACAAGTCAGGTGAGACACACACACACACACACACACATTTATTATCGCATGCACCTCCAACTCTTGATCATGCGTGCTTCACTCACACTATTACACACACAGCTCACACAGCCTCCTTATTACACACACAGACACTGTCTCTCCCTCCTCACAGTGTGTGTGGATGGAGGTGAGGGGTCGAGTGGTCCCAGGATTAAAGAGAAAGAGGAGGAGAAGCCTGTCACTAAAAAGAGACGAGGAGTGAAGAAGTGTGAGCCCACTGAGGAACTGGACAGTAAAGGTGGTGTTTGATCATAAATACACAATTCAGTACTGGAATTAAGGAAACAGCGTTCACTGACAGACACACACACAAACACACACCACTTCTCATGTAATAGAGTGTTTAAGTAACAGTTTTACTACAGATTTATTGTAATAGTAATAATAATGTAATAACACTGATATAACATTATACCAATTACTAAACACCAGTCAGTTCTCCTCTATCACATTACTGCTATCTCACACACACTCCCTTCATGAGCTTGCTCACACACACATTCCGCCCCTGAACCATGTGAAACAAGACAGTACTGTTTAGCCTTTATGAGCTAACTCATGCCAGTGACTGGCTAGCACTTCTCTGATTGACAGAGAAGGGAGAAAGGATGCCTTGCCCACTTAGAGAATTGGCAATGAATACATTACAAAGAAAACTGTATAAAATATATTTACTTTTACTTATAAAATATATTTACATTTCAAATTTAATCACTGCAGAAATGGTATAGACCATCCGTATTATTAAAGTACTGACAAAAGCTGCCATATGTCACAAAGTGTATTGTGCCATAATTTAGCACAATGTAGACGTTATCATCACATTGCACAGCTGTGGATTTATTAACATCATCATTCTAATGCATCCATCATTAAAGCCTTTATTAACACTGTGTGTGTGTGTGTGTGTGTGTGTGTGTGTGTGTGTAGAAGTGGTGAAGAAGATGGTGATGAAGGGGAAAGCTCCAGTTGATGCAGAGTGTAAAGCCAAACTGGGGAAGGTACACCACACGCTTTGTAGGGTGTAGTGCTCTATGTAGGCTGTTATTTTATATGCTATTTAGTTGATTATTTTATAGCCTATATATATAATGTGTATATATATATATATATATATATATATATATATAAAGCACTACGTAAGAGTATACAAGTTATCATGTCATACACTAGGTGGTGCTCATTTCTTTCTGTTGCTTTCTACTGGACATGTAGTGCATTACGTAGAGTGTAAAAGCCACTATATCTTAACTGGTTATCCAGATAGTGCACTATCTAAAGGTATATATGTAATTATTTAATTCCTTTTATAGTGCATTACGTATATGAAAGCAGTCCTGCTAACCTTTGCACATTTTGTGCACTACATATTTTTCCCCTAAGAGTACACTGCTACGGGTGATCACTCAAATATATGTCAGAAGAGCAGTTTTCTTTTTTTCCCCAACAATAAAAATGGTATTTTGATATTAACTGTCCCCCTGGAAGCCCTGCCCCTTCCCCCATCTCACATTAATAATCTCTTGCACCCGATAGATGTGCTGACACGGCACCTTCCAGTTCCTACTTCAGACAAGTAATTTATGAAATGACTAGAGCTAAGCTGTAGTGCATTTACACCCTGCCAGGGTGTAGTGCATAGGGCGTAGTGTGTAGGGAGCTGAACGTCATATGATGTGTGTTTTTGTCTCTGCAGGTTCATGTCTACAGTGAGGGTAACGACGTGTATGATGTCATGCTAAACCAGGTCAGTGCTGTTATCACAGTCAGCAGGAGGCAGTGTGTGTTGTTACTCTGTTTGATTCTGAGTACATCACAGCCATGTTGTCATTGTGGACAGTAATCTCTTGTTCTCTTTAATCCCATGTGTCCCACTGGGTACCAGACCAACCTGCAGTTTAACAATAATAAGTACTACCTAATCCAGCTGCTGCAGGATGACCAGGCCCAGGTCTACAGCGTGTGGATGAGGTGGGGGCGAGGTAAGAGAACCTCACACAAAGAACTCACCAACTTATACCCTATAGTTATGATTCTTCCATCATGTAACCAGCTGATGTTATAAAACTGTACATCAATCAGCTCACACTTCTAGAACGTCACATTAAGCTGTGTCACCTGCTTTGCTCTCTGCCCTCGGCAGTACTAACATTAGCTCACTTCATATAGTATTTATTATTGATTTTATTATTGATGTACTAATTATATCTTCATCCTCATCACTCTGGTGTCTGACGCACTCTGTTCTCCACAGTGGGAAAAGTCGGACAGAACAGTCTAGTGTCCTGTGGTGCAGATCTCGCTAAAGCCAAAGACATCTTTAAGAAAAAGTACATCCTTAAAACACTATTTAATACAAGTCAGATTAAAAGTGTACAGAAATTTGGATAAAATGAAGGTCAAATATTAATGTGAATAAAATGTAACATAGCTGATAGATTAGAATACAAATCATTAAAGACAATTAAATGTACACTATATGGCCAAAAGTATGTGTGCCCCTAACAATCACACCCATAAGTGCTTGTTGAACACCCCATTCCAGATTTATTCCCCTTCACTGTTATAATAACCTCCACTCTTCTGGGAAGGCTTTCCACTAGATTTTGGCATGTGACTGGGGATTTTTGTTCATTCAGCTACAAGAGCATTAGTGAGGTCAGGCAATAATGTTGGGCTTCTGGGAAGGGAAATTGTAATGCTACAGTATACAAAGAAATTCTATACACTTGTGTGCTTCCAACTTTATGGTAACAGTTTGGGGAAGAAGCACATATGGATGTGATGGTCAAGGGTGCACGTACTTTTGGCCTTGTAGTGTATTTAATCAAGAAATTGTTGTGGTATTTGTGGTTGTAATTGTGTGTGATTTCTGCTCAGGTTCTTTGATAAGACTAAAAACGAGTGGACACAACGAGCAAACTTTGAGAAAGTTCCTGGAAAATACGACATGGTGTTCATGGACTACAGCTTGAATGACAAAGTGAGAAAAACACACAATGTTAATAAACTTTTATTTAAACATGTTTATAAATCTGTAATAACAGTAGCATTTAAAACACCATTCAAATCATAAAAAGACTTCTGTTCACACATTGAGGAGTTAAAACTCTGTCCACTAGGGGGAGACTCAGAGCTTAAACACAGCCCTTCCTTCCTTTCTTCCTTTCTTTCTTTCTTTCTTTCTTTCTTTGCAGGAGAGTTAAATGGTGTGTCTGTGCTGCAGTCTGTACTTATTATTGATGTACTTCCTGCAGGAGGAGAGCATGGCAGTGATGTCCACTCCTTCTGAGATGAAACCTTCACAGCTAGATGTCAGACTTCAGGTTCTCATGGAGCTGATCTGTGACATTAAAGCCATGGAGGAGTGTGTGCTCGAGATGAAGTTTGACACTAAAAAAGCTCCTCTCGGTCAGTGTGTGTGTGTGTGTGTGTGTGTGTTCCTCTCTAACTCCTCAAAGCTCCTGTAATGTTCTGACACTCAGATGTGTGTCCTCACTGTACACCAGACTGTTGAACTTTCCCTTTAAGCAGTCATTATATAGTCAGGTCCATACGTATTTGGACAATGACCCAATTTTCATAATTTTGTCTCCGTACACCACCACAGTGGGTTTGAAATGAAATATACCACATCATCTGTCAAACATTGTGGAGGAAGTGTTATGGGATGGGCATGTATGGCTGCCAATGGAACTGGGTCTCTGGTGTTTATTGATGATATAACTTGCTGATAGAAGTAGCAGGATGAATTCTGAAGTGTATAGAGCTATACTTCTGCTCAATTTCACTCAAATGCTGCAACAATGATAGGACAGCACTTCACAGTACAGATGGATAATGATCCAAAACATACCGAGAAAGCAACATAAGGGCTGCTTAAGGCAAAGAAATGGAATGTTCTTAAATGGCCGAGTCAGTTACCTGACCTCAACCCAGTTTAGCCAAAGATTAAAAATAATCCTAATATTCATGATGTTAGTTTCTTCAGTTACTTTTGAGCCTGTGAAAATGGAGGAACTCTGAAAAAATGGCTGTAATTCCTAAACGGTTAATGCAATATTTTTGTTAAACCCCTTGAATTAAAGCTGAAAGTCTACACTTCAATTACATCTTGATTTCTTCATTTCAAATCCATTGTGGTGGTGCAAAATTATGAAAATTGTGTCACTGTCCAAATACTTACGGACCTGACTGTAAATGTGTGAGGGGTGTGTGTGTGTGTGTGCATGTGTTAGGAAAGCTGACGGTGGAGCAGATCCGTGCAGGATATTCCTCTCTGAAGAGAATTGAACTGTGTCTGAAAAAGAAAAGCAGCAATAAAGAGCTTCTGGAGGCCTGCAATCAGTTTTACACTCGCATACCACATGACTTTGGGTAACAGAACTACACAACAAAGCACTATACAACACTATACAAAATAACACTACATAACGCTACACTACATAACACCTCACTGCACTACATAAGATTACACTACATAACACTACACATAAGAGTTTTGTTAGAACACTGTGGCTTTAGGATTTGGGTTGAGGTTCTAGTGATGTTCTAGAGAGAACCTTATGGTTGTATGTTGTGTAATGTTGCTGTGTTCTTTGCTAGTTTGCGAACTCCTCCCATTATCCACACGGACAAGGAGCTGAAGGAGAAAATCGCTCTGCTTGAGGTAGAGACACAGAAACACAACCTTCACACAAACACACATCACATCACACATATCACGCATCAGGCAAACACACACACACTCATCGCTACTAATCTCTCTCTCACCCTCTGTCTCTCTCTCAGGCTCTCAGTGATATAGAGATAGCAGTGAAGATGGTACAGTCTGAATCAATGAGTGATGAAAATCCTCTGGATAAAAACTATAGGTCTCTGAAGTGTCTCCTCCAGCCTCTCGACTCACACACACACGAGTACCAGGTACACACACACACACACACACAACAGTACCAAGTATACACACTCACACACACAGTCACATGAGTACCAGATACACACGCATGCACATACACTCACGAATACCAGGTATAAACACACACACATACACACACGAGTACCAGGTATATACACAGACACACACAAACACATGAGTACCAGATATACACACACACGAGTACCAAGTACACACCCAGAACCCTTTATAGGTATACTAGCACCCTGTATCACATCCATGGTGTGTTTTTTTTTTGTTTTTGTTTTTAAACCCAGTTTGCTAGTGGGCGTGTCCCATTCGGTTTACGGCTGGTTGCCATAGTTACACTCCAGAGCCTATGCAAATCCACAAGACAGTTATCCACAAAGCAAATGAGTTCCTGCTGAAATTAAGATTGTGGAGGGAAATGTGTTTTTTTTTTTTCTCTTCAGTATCTCTCTCTGTTTGGTGTATTTATGGAGTGTTAAATTGACCTGTAATGTTTTAGGTGATTGTGAAGTATCTGCAGTCGACTCACGCGGTCACTCATAATGATTACACCATGACTGTGCTGGACATCTTCAGTGTAGAGCGAGACAGCGAGAAAGACAACTTCCTGTCTCACCTGCACAACAAGTAACGTGCATTGTGAACCATTTCACACTCCTATTGCTCTTATTATTTTAATGTTTATAAAGCACATTGTAACGTGTGTATGTGTGTGTGAGTCAGGACGTTGCTGTGGCACGGTTCTCGTCTGTCTAACTGGGTCGGGATTCTCAGTCAGGGTCTCCAAGTCGCACCTCCTGAAGCTCCAGTCACAGGCTACATGGTGAGAAACATACTGAGTGTGTAAATGAAATAATGCATTATAGAACAACACAATATTCAGCTATTCTAATTATACATCAATCAGTCACACAGTATGTAATAAACTGTGTGTGTGTGTGTGTCACACTAAAAAACTGAGAAATGGGTGTGAAGTGGAGTTACTGTTACCACCCTGAAGTTGATTATTTTCCTACAACAGCACATTCCCAAGTGTTTTATTACTCTTATTCCACAGCAATTTACCAATAGTTACAATTTTTTCTTTATTAAAGAACGACATATCGTACTTTTTATCCATTTATACATTTGATGTTGTGGAACGTCCATGAAACAAGTGAGTTCCTTTTGTCAATTACATTATAGCAGCTATAAACAGTTGTTCCCTCAGCCTCTCTTTTTTTCTGTCTCTTGAATTTAATAAGGAAAAAAAACGCAGCTTGTCATGTAACCGAGAAACTGCAAAGCGTCAACTCCTCTGTTCTGAAGATGTCAGAAACTTAGTTACAGCTTCACCTCTGACTGTTATAAAGCACTGACACTGGAAATTCCTTCCATAAATAAATGTCTCCCTACAGAAAACTTCACCATATCAACGGTTGCGAACATTTTTAATCCATTTATGTGGAGTGTCCATTGTATAATTCCCTGTGAATGATCTGTTACTATAGAAACGATAACATATTATAACGAGTGCATTAATATAATCCTGTGATTTGCAGCTGCACTACTGTCAGAGCTGCTGTTATAGAAAATTAATCAACACCTTCTGACCAATCACAGTCCAGAACTCATCAGTGCTGTGGTATAAAATGTATTACATAATATAGGATTATTATTATCTATTATTTCATAATAAAGGATGAATAAATGTCATGGTGTGAAATGTAACAGCTGTGTTTTGCTTATTTTCCAGTTTTGTTGGTCTTTTTGTCTCTCTGTAGTTTGGTAAAGGGATTTATTTTGCTGACATGTCGTCTAAGAGTGCTAACTACTGTTTCTCCAGTCCGAAGAACAACGTGGGATTACTCCTACTGAGCGAGGTGTGTGACTCACAGAAACCGAAGTGGCATCTCTACGCATGCGCATCATATATCCCTTCCTTTTTGAAAAACACCTTAATCATGTTTTATTTCATACAGTGATTTTAAACAGCGATAGTCGCTCACTACCGAGTTCCAGCCTATGACAATGACAGGACTGTGATAAACATAGTCACTAACGTCTTATTTGCTTTTAGCAAGCTTAGCAAGCTAGCTTTTTGCTTTCAGTTAACGTGCGTCAGTGACAGTTATAATGCTAGCTAGCTTTAGGTAACGTTTGAGCACTTTTATCATCATCAGGAGAAACTGGTGTGAAAAGGAGGAATATGGCTTCCACTTTTCCCTGTGAAATATTAAACCTGTGTTTGTGCTCTCAGGTTGCTCTCGGAAACTGTAATGAGCTTCTGGATGCTAATTATGATGCTGACAAACTGCCTTCTGGGAAACACAGCACTAAAGGCCTGGGTCAGACCGCCCCTGACCCCAAAAACTCCACCACACTGTAAGTCCAGTTGTTACTCTGATTAATCAGCCTCCTCTTGTTCTGTTCTTAAAGTCTAAACTATACTGAAAATAAATATTTAATTTTCAAATATTTACAGGGAAAACTTGAGCTGAGTAACAAGCAGAAACTTTCTCCATTAACAATATGCTAATTAGACTCCATAAAGCTCAAACCTGTGATTGTTAGCATTAGCCAGCTAGCTTTCATGTGTAGTGTACAGTACACAGCCATCAGGACAACAGCTCATAAGAAGCTACTTTAACTGCACTTTTAGAGTAACAGGCCATCGGTTCTGTTCTATTGTAGTGACCTCCAAACATTTATGCAACATTTTGGACTGAAATTGCAGCACAGCAACAATAGCAGACAATAATGAGTAGCGTTAGCAACAAGCTAGCCTGCTAACATTAGCTATATGAGTGATAACTAATTTTAATTTTAATAATAATTTTAAATAATAATTTTGAAACAGTGATTAGTGTGGTCAGTGTTATAGATTTAACCAAGTACTGTGTCTATATATTAACTGAGCTAAATGCTATAAACTCATTTAAAAGTAGAAAAGGGAAACTTTACACTGTTCACAATGTGAGCGGCCATGTTGATGTGACGTCACTCCGTAAGCGGGGAAGGAACTGGTAGTTCAGAAGACTACCCCAAATTAACAAGTTGAAATTTCAAGCTGAGGGGGTTTTCTGTGGGTTTTACTGGGTGGAGGTGGGGAATTACTAGTTGCAACTTTGAGAGCAGCATTAATTTTCTGAATAGTTTTGTACAAAAAATTTCACTTTCTTGACTTTCATACTTCTGCCTCTGGTTGCACAGGGACGGTGTGACGGTTCCCCTGGGTCCCGGAGTGAGAACCGGTGTGGGACACAGTGGAGGATACACACTCCTATATAACGAGTTTGTGGTGTATAATCCTGCTCAGATACGCATGAAATACCTGCTGAAGATCCAGTTTAACTACTCAGCAATGTGGTGAGAGAGCGAGTGTGTGTGTGTGTGTGTGTGTGTGGAGAATGTAGAGAAACCAGAACAGAATTTTTCATCTCAGTTTAGTTTTGTAGGTTTTGGATAAAATTAAACATTTTTTTAAATAAACATTTTCCAACTGTATCTTCTTCTGTGTATTATTAGTTATGTTTTTACCTAATGAGGTTCACGTGTGAAAGTTGTGTAAATGTACAAACGGAGGAGGCAGAGAAATAAAATGTGATTTAAACACAATTGTGTGTTGTATTGCTCCAGTTTACACTTACAAACAGCTTAGAAACAGTTTTAGAGAGAAAGAGATTATAAACAGATTCTGAACAGCTCTGTCCATTATTTTGAAAAAGGAAATGTTTTAGACCACTGGGGAAGTGTGTGTCCCATCCCATCCCATGGGGCGGAGCTGTAGAGTGTACGGTCTGGGGTGGAGCTTTAGCTTGTATGGTTTGGAGCGGTAGCGTGTACGGTTTGCAGTTAGAGTTTAATTATTACTTAATTAAAGTGACTTGAGGTTTGTATATAATTACAGAATCATAGATGGGGCAAATAAGCAGCATTTATTTAGAGCACAAAGTAGAAGAGATCAGAGAAATATTCAACATCACAAAGTTTGTCAAATTGTGTAACTGTGTGCAAAATATATAATTTCTAAATTGTCTGAGAACAAGAAAAATATCCAATCCACTTTTAAAAGGTTCTGTAACAATAAACCCTTGAGGAATGCAGAGTTTTTACATCAACACTGAAAACAAAAAAAAGAAAAGCCATTTCTTTATTTTACAGCAGCAGGACAGTAGAAAAGCTAACTCTAAACCTAACCCTCACCCCATCAACACTGAAAACAAAAAAGAAAGGCCATTTCTTTATTTTACAGCAGCAGGACAGCAGGTATTTTTACTGCCCTAAGCCTAAACCTAACCACAACCCTAAAGTTAAGCCTAAATATAAGCCTAACCCTAAACCTTACCCTAACTAAACTAAACTTAACCCTAGAGCAGCGAGCATGTTCTCTACTCAAATCTGGCTGTTAAAATGTGACGTACATGCAGGTAAATAAACACAATCTCTACGGTTTTTAATGTTTTGATAATTTGATAATCTCTATGGAAGTGATAAATGAGTAATATTGGAACTTGAGCTCATGATCTCCAGTTTCTGAAATCTGCATGGAGTCAGTGGTGAAATTGTCTTGACGTGTGTGGTTAAACCCAGGTGGTGATGATGAAGAACTGTGATGTGTTCAGAAGTATTTAGCTTTTTGAGCTTCCTCCGAGGATGATGAGGATGTAGAGGAAGATGGTGATGATGTCCAGGTAGATGATTAAAGCAGCAAAGACATATTCCTCAGGATTTAGGCTGTACTTCTCTCTCCCCATAACCAGCTGACAGTCGACAGCCAGGAACTGCAGAGATTTATTATGTATTTATTTGTTTCGAGCAGCACTCACACTCTGAGATTTTAATCAGAAATTTCTCACACTGACACACCTTTATTTTCAACTGTTTTTGGTCGCAGTGACAGGAAATAATATGTCATTATATGTTCTATATGACCTCAACTCACACCCAAGCAATTATTTTAGGATGAACAATCAGGCTGAAAATCATTCAGTGTAAATCTGGATTTCTCTGAAAGTGACTTTTCCTCATATCAGTGACTCACCAGTGAGTAGGCCAGTGCTCCAAGACATCCATAAACAATCTGAAGAACATTGGAGTAATAAAACGTACTGAAGAACCCAAACATGAGCAGATCCACAGCCAGAACTATCAGAATGCCGTTACACACTGTGAAATCCACACGTGTCTGAAACACCCACAAACACACACTTCAGATATCATACTTCAACTCACACTTAGGAGCTCTTTCAGGGAAATGTGTGTGTGTGTGTGTGTGTGTGTGTACCTGAGCAGAGAAGATGATGATGCTGAAGGAGATCACGAGTGTTGCTCCCATAGCGATAGTCACAGCTGTGGTGTCGTGGAATGATGCTACAGTACCAACCATGTAGGACAAACTGAGGGTCACCACTGACTGTATACACACACACACAAGAAAGTTTGGATTGTGGGGATGTTGTGCTTTAACTGCGATCAGAAAAATTACTCTCACATCAAATACATTAGGAGTGAGATTAAGTTACACATACACACACACACACACTCTTACTAGGGAGATGAAGTTCCATGGGTGTTTGCGGCTGAGGGATGAGGAGAAGGTCAGCGCCAGTGCCACCACCATAAAGATGATGTAGGAGCTGAGGTAGATCCAGATGTTGTACTGCACTGCATCCTTCACTGTCTCCGAGAAAGTAAATACACACACGATGGAGAAGGTGACCAACAGCTGAACAGTGACCACGCTGAACACCTGTAAAGTTACACACACAGGTGAAGCTAGGCCAGGTGGGTAGAGAGGGGACAGAGTTTAGATAATTTCAAATTCCTACCCACCTTTCTGATGAAGGCTCTTCGCACAGTGTTGTCATCAAACGCTGACATGACACATGCAGTCTCAGATGCTCCAATCTCACTTTCTGTTTGAGAAAGAAATTAAACATGGTTATGAGTTGCCATGGAGATCACAATCCCAGAATTCTGTTCATGTCAGGAAAACATGGTGAACAGAACCATTGCTACAACTGAGATGTATGCTAACAATAATTTCACTGTGTTTGTGTTCACAGGTTTCCAGAGTAGTGTTGACTGATACAGCAAAAATATGAAAATAAAAATATCTGTTTTCCTCCATACCAACCATATTATTTCCAGCTGCTGCTCATGCTGCGTCACGGGGCAATGTAACACACATTCAGTGGAAAACGGTACCTGCCGCCTTCTGCATACTTGAGCTCACAGATACCTGTGATTGGCTAGTGTCACTCTGATTGACAGGTGAGAGCAAGTATGCCCCTTCCCACACAGAGAGCAGGTTTGAGCAGTCATTACATAAAACATTTTATCACAAATAGACTTTCTGATCAAATAACCATCAGCATTTACATATATTTATGAAACTTTTGGTTTTATTGCTTGCATTATTTGCCTAAAGATGATTTGAAACTAAGCTTGTCCATTTTCAAGGGAATTAAAATTTTAAATGAGGAGACTGGTTATGTAACGTGTGTAATGTGTCCTCATTGTTCAGTTCGTACCTGCGCCCCCTGCTGGTGAGTCCTGGATGTTAATCTCCTGCGTGGGAGATGGAACATCTCCGCCCCCTGGTACTGGAGGGTAAACGGGGTAGACTGTAGGGCCGTAGGGGTAAGGAGGGGGCATGTAAGGAGCAGCTTGCTGCATGGAGACTGGGTCGTTGGGGTAAGGAGGTGGGGCAAATGCAGCTTCACTGGCTCCACCCTCCATCTTCTCTGGTGTCAGCTGTTTTTCAATGTCCGTCATTCTGCAAAGCCGCTACTGCAAATCAGAAGTTCATCTTTACTGAATCTTCTTCATGTCACAGAATCTGTGTGCAGTTGACTCGCGCTCTTGTATTTGTATTTCATACTGTGTAATAACGTTCAAACATTGCAACAACATAACATCTGTCTATGAGCTATGTGTGTATTGTGCAGTAACTCTGAGGTAGTTCTGGCTGTAGTCTGGAGCTGTCACTCTTCCATCATAGCAGTTTTCACACCATGACTTTTGTTCTTTAAATGGCAGATTAAAAATGTCATAATCTTGGATTCCTTAAATTTGCTTTTATTTTTATTGACCTGAGTGCAGTACCAACAGCCTAAGATTATGGAACTCTTAGTGTTTAACCGTGTGTTAATGCAGTTAACAAATAATAATGCGTTATCATTTAAAATGATCACAGCCCTATATTATATTATATTATATTATATTATATTATATTATATTATATTATATTATATTATATTATATTATATTATAT
>CM075006.1:22824133-22841008 GCA_037576675.1 Pangasius sanitwongsei | reverse complement strand
TTATATTATATTATATTATATTATATTATATTATATTATATTATATTATATTATATTATATTATATTATATTTTTGTTAGTTGTGTTAATGAAGTAGTGAAACTGAACACATTAAATGTTCTACTGGTATAAAAATATTATTATAATAAATATATTTGTCATATTTGGGGTTAAAAAATCTTTTAACATTACTGAAAATGCATAATTTTGCATTCTTTTCAAATTTAATACAAAATTCTTCATTACACACTGTATTATCAATGAAAAGTAAAATGTTAGTTATTTATTTAGATTAATTAGAGAATTGCTCAGTATTTAGGTTTGTCCCACTTTTGCTTTAAAGACTGCATGCACTTGAGCTCAAGACTCCACGAGTTTGTGTAAAACCTGCTGTTAGATCAGATCCATCAGCGTTTCATCTGAACACAAGCTTCAATCGAAGAAATCAGACTCGAGGAAAATCAGATTTACTGAGGAGTTATCTGATGCAAAAAGGAGTTAGCACATGATCACTGTTACACATTTACTGACATGCTATAAATTACTGAAGTGATCGCTGAAATGAAGCACTAAATCACAGTGTAAAGTGTAAAATCACACTCAGTAAACCCCGGCAAAGTCAAAAATTCATTCTTACCTTGTTTCAGTCTGAAAACCGACACTTTAGCACTCAGAAATGCTTTCACACACTTGTTCACACACGCTCTGACACACACTCTCTCACATACGCTCTTTCATACACACTCTTTCACACGCTCTGACACACAAACTCTTTCACACACACTCTTTCACACACTCTCTGACACAGTTTCAGAGCAGAAACTTCTTCTCGCTTTTTACTCCTTGTGGCACTTCCTGTGGTTGCAGCTTTAACAAAACCCACTGTGTTGCAAACAGGTGGATTTCACAGAATTACACACTGACTGATGGAGAAACACACACACAGGCCTCTCTGACCTCCTTTTTTGCTGTGATGAAAATATATAAATAATATGAAAAACATTTTCAAAGCAGCTTGTCTTTAAAAGAATAAAAAAAAAAAAAAGAATTATCCCGAAACAAAACGTTATTCAGTATGACAATTAACTATCTGAAGGAAAATGTAAAAAATCATTTTAGCTACAATTTTAGCTACAATTTTTAGATTTATTTCGATATTATTTAACATTCACACTGTAAGAATTAAACACCACTGAAACAAACCTCATTTTGGTTTGACTGTTATTTTGGTTTGAAATAGACTGTTATAGAAGGTCTATTTATCTGTAAAGTGTGTTTATGTACATTGGGACATGAATTGTACGTAAAATATAAAAACTTCTTTTGCATCATTAAAAGTATAGTGTTTTATTTGAATATTTACTGGTGTTACTGCTGTCATTTATGTTTATGGCGTTTTGGCAAAGCAGCTTACATTTATACAGCTGAGCAGTTGAGGTTAAAGGCCTTGTTCAGCAGAAGCGGCTTGGCAGTGCTGGGATTTGAACTCCAACCTTCCAATGAGAAGTCACCTAATGCTAATTTTCAAATAGGCTGCCTACGTAGGGAACTTCACACATGCAACACAGAAATACCAAAGATCTTAACGTGTCTCTATTTTTAGTTGATAAAATCCACTTCATTTTTTTCCACATAAATTTTATTCACATGTACACACTTAACCCAGCTTTCAACTTTATCAGTGATTCGGTGTGTGTGTGTGTGTGTGTGTGTGTGTGTGCGTGTTTATTAGATAATAAAGCACTTCTTCTGTTATATACAGAGTTTTAACACTCTGAGTGACACAATAAAGTTGCTTCCCCGTTTCCTCATTGCGGCTAAAACCTCAATACTTTCAGTTTATATTGTTGTTGTTGTTCCTCTTTAGGTTGCTCCCGTTACGGGTCGCCACAGCTGATCATTGGTACGCGTATTTGATTTACCACAGTTTTTACGCCGGATGCACTTTCTGACGCAACCCTTTTATCCGGGCTTGGGACCGGCACTGAGAGCGCAACCTGGGTTTGGTTCCCTGGCTGGGCCTCGAACCCGGGTCGCAGCGGTGAGAGTCCTCCTAGACGTACCCTCAATACGTCTATTTTATAATCCTCTAAAATCAGAAATAGTCTTCAGTGATGTGTGTTTGCGATTTATTTAATTTTAATATTTGATTTATTTTCACAATTACAAAACCTATTTATTTATTTATTACTTTATTACGTTTATTTAATTACCAATAATTATTTCCAGTTAGCAGTTAACCATCTGTGTTCCAAATCACAGCATTTGAAAAGAACTTTATTTTAAATGTCAGTGTGTTATATTAATATACAATATATATATATATATATATATATATATATATATATATATATATATATTAGTTATATAATAATAATAATAATAATAGTTTTTTCTGTCACTAAGTGTGAAACTGACACAAATCTAATTTAATAATTAATATTACACTGCCACATCTCATATTACAGAGAAAAATTAAATTAATACAGAGAAAATTCTAATTAATAGTATTTACTGAATACGTCAAATTGATATAAATAAGACCATATTTAAATAATAAATTCTAAAAATTATAATAAATAATACAAATTATAATGAAATTTAAATGATTAAATTCTAAAATGCATGAATATTTAACAAGTTTCACATTTTGTAATTATGAAAGCCAAAAGCCACTTCTTCACTTTTCTGGGGTTTGATATAATTTTTCATTAATATAATAAGTAAAACAGCAATAAGGACAATTCTTATACAAATTAAAGGTAATTCATTAGAATAATTATTTAGAAACAGATTGTTTAGTTGCTTTGTGTGATCATACTATTTTTTTCCTCACTGAGTAGAAAATAAAACTCGAATTTAAAATGAATGTTGCCATGTTTCACACAGAGAATCCTAGTACAGTACAAGCTCGTACAAACACATTCAGATACAGGAAACATGGAAATGGCCTTATTGTGACACTCAGTGTGTTGAAAAGCGTGTAAAAATCTTGCTTCCTTTTCTCCCTCTCTCTCTCTCTCTCTCTCTCTCTCTCTCTCTCTCACACACACACACACACACACAGGTGGTGAAATAAGAGAAATATAGATAATAATCAATAGAAAAATGTGTAAAATTAACACTTCACATTCAGTAAATGTGTGTGCGCGTGGTAGGTATTCCTGATTATTAATTCCAATTAATCAACACCTCAGTGTTTGATATAGAGTATTTGATCAATTTTATTTGGATAAACATGAAATGTGATTGTAATTACTTGAAAAGAGAATGTAGATATTATTATAAAAACTACAGGCTTTAAATTTCATCAACAGATCATTTAAAGTTCATTAACAGAGATCACAACACTTTGAAGAAGAGCTTCACAGTAAATGTGATTAAATCAGTTAAAGAAAGAAAAGCATCAGCGATTAGAACCATAAACTTCGACATTCCAAATTTCCTGCAAAATTCAGCCTATTTCACGCCTCTGTATGTCACGTGTCACTCCAGCTCTCAGCCAATCACACAGCATTTGCTGCGTATTGAACGGCAGGGCGGAAGTACGTTTTTCTCTCGCTTTATTAGTAGCTCAAGTGCCAGTACACAAAGTAGTACCGAAAATTAAAACATAAAAAGATAAGAACAGAAAAGGTAAAATGAAGAACAATGTAGGGGCTTAAGTTACATAAGCAATACATTAAATTATTTATTAATAATCAATATAAATATTGACAGTCTTTATGGCTTTGGAGTTATTAGAGCCGTATGTAGTTTGGAGGTATTTTTTTTATTCGTTTTCAAAAATAATAAACATAGGTGTTCTATTACCATATTTTACTTTTATGTGAATATTATGTGAAATTTTGCCAGAATTGTGAGAAAATTTATAAGATATTATTATTTATGTCTAAAGTGACAGACATTATAAAATCTAAACAATACATCTTTAAATAAAAGAAAAAAATGTTATATATATTTGGCGCGTACAAATCTAGACAAATCTTTCCGAAACGCAGTAACAAAAGGTCATTTCCGGAACAGATGAAATGCTGTTTCAGCATGGGCACTACAGAAAGAGCAGTTTGTCTCAATACCTGTAGTTTAAAACCTCACTATAAGTCATAAGGAAACCATTAGAATTGAATAACAGTTTCACCAAGATAATGTTGTTGTCAAACCAGTTATAAAAATAGAAAGATTTGTTTTTGATTATTCCAGATGAGATACCTGTGTGGAGAGAAGTTGTTTTTGAAGATAAGAGACCAAGCTAATAACGAAAGTTTGCCAATTTCGGAGGTAATTTATCAATGTTGTAACTGGACATAAATTAGAACAGTAAACCTCCTAATTTAGAAAAAAAAATGTGGTTTGGAATAAAATTCCAAATAGATTCAGGGCCAGCCAGAAAACGCCTAGTCCAATTAATTTTAAAAGTGTTGTTAAAGAGTTGTTGAAGAGAAGTCTAAAAAATTAAGGCCACCATTTTCAACAGTATTCATTATTACAGAGTTTCTCACATTATGGCGTTTGTTTTTAAACATAAATAAATGTAAACAGCATTCTATCAGTTCATTTACAAAGTGAAGCATCAACACAAAGAGAGTGCGCATACGTGAGTCTCGAGATGACTTCAGGCTTAAGTAGTGAAGTTCTGCCCCTCAGAGACAAGTCTCTCTGGAGCCACGTGCTAAATATTTTTTCGACCCGAGATCTAACATTAGGGTCTTTAGCTATTATAACACCTAAATAAGATTGTAACGCTTCCCAGGTTCGGGCAGGGAATGAGGAAACTGAAGACAGGCTTGGAACAACTCAAAAGGCGCTTTATTATTATTATTATTATTATTATTATTATTATTATTATTATTATTATTTACTTTTGCTCCTCAGCGGTTTTACTTTATAAATACGCACGCACACACGCGGCTCTCTGCTGGTTGACTCTTGCCCTTGTGCAGTTCAATCTAATGGCCTGACAAGGTCCATCCCAATTCCCAATTCTTTCGAAAGGGACCTCGATTAATGGAAGATGGCGCAATGGCACTTTTGGAGTGGCCGGCAAATTCACCAGCTGACACTTTTTGCCACGCACCACCTGCAAACATCACCGTGAAAGCCCAGCCAATAGAAGCGGGCCATGAGCTAGTTCAATGTTTTATCCTGTCCTAAGTGCCCCGCCGTTGGATTATGGTGAGCCACCTGGAATAACAATTCCCGAAGACTCTTTGGGACAAACAATTGGGTCATTTCCTGTGTTTGAGTGTTCTGTGTCAATCAGTATAACCTATCCTTAATAACTGAAAAATAGGGGTGGGAGAGCGCAACATTAGGATGAATTTACTGACCATTGATTACTCTCACTTGGTTGAAGGCGTGCCTCAGGGTCTCATCGCGTTCCAAGGGGAAATCCCAGGGGGGAATCCCCACCAAGAGGGGAGGAGCAGGGCCCTCCCCACTCCCTGTGTCCCCCTGATGTGAAGCTGACGTCAACGGCCCTGGCACTGCCTCCCCAGCTAATGCTGCGCACATCCCACACCATCTCTCAGCACTGCAGGACCCATCCACAAACATTTCTTTCGCTAATGCTCGAAACCCTGGCCAATTTGCCCCCAGCATTAGTGGATGGGTGAGGTAAGGACTAACTGCCTAACTAATTTAATGATGAAGGGCACCAAAGGATATTCGTGAAGATCCCCGTGCATACACCACACCTTCACCAAACATTCATTTCCCAATGCCTCTCCTTGAAGCAAGTGTTGGTGAATTGAGGTTTGGTTACATCCTGAATCCACCAAGGCATGGTATGTTCCCCCTTGGACACTCACCAGTATGCGCTATGTCCCAGTTCGGTCGGGGGCGGTTTGTGGCTCGTCCAGGATCCGGACCAGCGCCCCCACCTCCATCACATGACACTGGTTCTGAAAGTGCCCAGGCTCCCCGCAATGCCAGCACGCCGGCACAGACTTTACTCCCACACCTACAGCCCCGGATCCAACCAACTGAGGGGAGGAGGAAACAGACAGAGACGGACAGTAGGAGGAGGGACGGTAGGGGAAGGGATGGGTGCAGGGAGCTGGTTTTGGGGGGTTGGCCTCCGCTTCCATGGTGCAAGGATGGGGAAAGGAGGAGGAGGAGGAGAGGAGGGATGTGAGAGAGAAAGAGAGAGAGAAAAAAGAAAGAGAAAGAGAAAAAAAAGGGGTGGGGTCGCCTGCTCCCTGATGCTGGGCCTGGTGTAGGTTGGCAAGGGACGTGATGATCTCGGCCAGCGGTGAGGACTCCAAGATGGCATCTCTTCCTCAGATTATCCTGGGTTTCTGGGTAGGGAATGAGGAAAGTGGAGGCAGGCTTGGAACAACTCAAAAGGTGCTTTATTGTTTATCTTTCACTTTCGCTTTTCAGTGGTTTATTTTATAATTACACACACACGCATACACACACGTGGCTCTGCTGGTTGGCTCTCTTTGTTGAGGTGCTCGTCTCTCTCCTTTTTTATCCTGGCCTCTGCTCACTGCAACATAGAACATTCATTAGTAGAATTTCCCGCAGGTGTGCATTCCTTCCCACTCACTTTCTCCTGCTCTCTCCAGTAAAGTCAAGTGGCTTTATTGTCATTTCTACCATATACAGCTACATTAAACAACTCAGAACTACAAAAGACTACACATTTCTACATAAAGTGCATGTGCAAATATGTGCAAACAGCACAAGACAGTACAAAACTACTAAAACAATACAATAATTAAGACAGTCGAATAACTATTAAAACAGGGCAATAGGCACCCCAGTGCTGTACTGGTCAGTGCTACACTGTGCTTAGAACACAGTTCTAGCATGAAAGTGTTAGATATAACAGTAGTTAAAAAGAATAACAATATAATAAATTGCTGTGAATGTAAACATAACATACTATGACATGGTATTTGGCAGGTAAGCTTATACTATATACGGACATAGCAGTTACTGGGATAGCAGCCAGATAGAGAGTATAGTAATGACAAGAAATGATATACAATATTTTATAAACACAGTAGCAAAAAAAAAGCAAAAAAATAAAAAAATGTAACTAGTAAATCCAGAAATGTGTAAAAAATTGCAAAGGGAGTGGGGATGGTGTTCAGTTGAGTATAAGTGTGTGTTGTCAGTCCAGTCTCTGAGTATTGAGGAGTCTGATGGCTTGGAGGAAGAAATTGTAACACAGTCTGGCCATGCGGGGCCGAATGCTTCGGTACTGTTTGCCAGATGGCAGGAGGTTGAACAGTTTGTGAGAGGGGTGTGTGGGGTCATCCACAATGCTGGTGGCTTTGCAGATGCAGCACATGGTGTAAGTGTCTATGATGGAGGGAAGAGAGACCCCGATGATCTTCTCAGCTGTCCTCACTATCCGCTACAGGGTCTTGCGATCCGAGACAGTGCAATTTCAAAACCAGGCAGTGATGCAGCTGCTCAGGATGCTCTCGATAGTCCCTCTGTAGTATATGGTGAGGATGGGGGGTGGGAGATGGGTTTTCCTCAGCCTTCGCAGAAAGTAGAGATGCTCTAGTAAACTCACAATTAAGCTCAGAATTCTTAATGGCCATCAGCTCACATTTAGATGGAGCCCTGATGCTTCAGAAAACTTCTTTATAATATCAGCAATACTTGTGTCAAGTCTTTTAAAAAGCGTGGTATCATCAGCTAATTGGCTGATGATAATTTGTCTACCTTAAAGGGGGATTCCTTGTAGATTACTTCCAATAATGAAGGTGGAGAGGAGCTGAGCAGACAGAGGGCAGCCTTGCCAGACATGGATGACCATGTGATAATTGAAAACGTGGCGATGTGCCATATTTCAATTTTATCGAGCAATTTCCA
This sequence comes from Pangasius sanitwongsei, assembly GCA_037576675.1. Lineage (NCBI taxonomy): Eukaryota > Metazoa > Chordata > Actinopteri > Siluriformes > Pangasiidae > Pangasius > Pangasius sanitwongsei. The sequence goes on along the minus strand of CM075006.1, from coordinate 22,833,172 downwards.
TTCTGATAAAGAATTTGAATGGATTTATAAAAGTATTTCCCCCAAAACAAATTTGTGTAACGAATCAAAAATAAACCCACTTTCTAAAGACTCAAAAGCCTTATAGAAATCCAAAAAAAGAAAAACACTGTCACCATCTATGAGCTCTGTGTAGTCCAGTAAATCTAACACTAATCTAATATTGTTTGCAATATGTCTACTAGACAGAAAACCTGATTGTGTTTCATCAGTTATAGAGTTTCTTGATAAGTTTAGTTTCAATACTTACATTAAAAACAGTAAGTAAAAATGGGTTAATTCTTTTGAAAAGGACTTGTTAAATTCTATGGTTAATCTGTCTGGCCCTGGAGACTTATTATTTTTAAGTGTTAAGATAGCATTAAGTACCTCTGTCTCCATAAGATTGTTCTCACATTCAAGTTGATCAATACCTCAGACACTACTTTACAGTTCTGAACTTAATTCAAAAGGTCAATAGCTGCCTCTTTTGATTTATAAAGATTACTATAAAACTCTGAACAAAAGTGTGCTATTTTTACAGGATCGTCAGCTGCCATTAAAGCATAAGGTGTTTATGGTTGAGTTTCTCACTTTATTCCTGTTAAGATTAAAAGAAAAATTTGATGAATTTTGTTCCCCTGCTCCATCCACTTCCTCCTTGATCTTACAAAAGCTCCCTGTGCTTTCAATCTATATATATTATCTAATTTATTCTGAGATTAACTTAGCTGCAACAATTCTTCTGCAGAAAGAGTATCAATACCTTTCCATGATAAAAATGAGATTTTAGATATAATGCAGTCTTCTTCAGATTTTCTCAATTTTACATAGCTACTACTATATGATCTAAGATACTTAACTATTTCATACTTAAGAAGCTCCCACTGAAGACCAAACAAGTTTTGATCACAATTTTCTTCCAGTCAGAAGGAATCAGAGAACGGACAAAGGCTTTAACCTTACTGGGAAAAGAAGAGAGTTATTTAACTTCTAACTAAATTAAAATCCCCTCCCACAGCTAAAAGAGAACCAGGATGTTTGGTACATCAAATAAACTGTCATAAGCATTATAGCCATAAATGTTCAGTATAATCACAGTAATCTGGTTGAAAGATAGCACCATTAAAATAAAGTGACCATGTGGATCATTATAAGAGCTAATGATTTCTCCAGCAAAATTGTCTTTCACTATAGTAACACCAACTGTATTTTCACACCCATATATCTTTCCCTCATTGAGCTCTCCAAAGTGAAACATTATCAATGGTCAAGTGAGACTCTTGACCATAAAATAAATAAATAAATAAAATAAAATTTTGAATCTTCTGATAAACAAAAAACCTGCTTTGCATTTTAAAGAATTTCTTAAGCCCCTGAAATTAACAGAAATTAAAGATAAAGACATGAACAATAAAGAAATAAAGATGTGAAACTTGATTGAGACTTGATACAACCTTGTAACAATGAAATGTGAGGTAAATAAAGGTATACAAGGTTAATAAGTAAATATTTAACCTGTAAACAAATGTAAAGGACATTTTAATAGGCTTCATTAATGCAGATAGCCTTAAACTGTCCTAAAAATTGGAGGGAATGTATTGAGAAAGAAGTCTATCTCACAGGTGGTAGGATAACTTCCATGCCTTCAACAAAAGCACAGGCACCAACGTAATATGCCCATTTCCCATCCAAGAGATTGCCATCTCTTGCAATATGTGACGAGAACTGCACGATGACAACATGAGGTTTAGCTATATTACACTGTCTTTTTCCCAACCTGTGAACTATACCAACTGTGTCAGGAAGTTTGTTCTTTCCTTCTGGATAAATTAGGCCACAGATATGAAGAATTTCGGCTCTAACCAATCCATTCTCTTTCTCGGCTAAGCCCAGCAGTCGTAAATTAAATCTAAGAGTATCGTTCTAATTCCGCAATATGAGCTTCGCACGTATCTACTCGCTTTCCCTCAGATGTCAGCCTGGAATCAATGTCATTTACTTTTGCTTTGATGTCTATTATTTCTCCGGAGACAGAGTCTATAGTTTTTTTAAGACTTTTATCTTTAGTGTATTAGCTCTCACCATCTTTTCAATGTTATTGGCATGGTTGTTAATAAGCGTTGATAGTCCGGAAGAATTTTAATCCTTCATTTATATTGTACCTTAATATTCTACATTTACTGTATCTTATTTTCTGGGTAATCAAGGGCTGAAGGATGTAACCACCTTGAAGTAATCCAGTTAGTGTTTGGTGAAATATATAATCTAGAAGGGAGTGTGATATGATCTCATCCTATGTCAGGGTGTTAAACCAAGTGTGCATGATGTATGGAGTGGAATTCAGATGTGCTGATGTGATGAGGTTACTGGTGTAACCTGGTTTGTGGAAAGTACCAAATATACAGAGCTTTATATCATATACTGTTTTATCTTTAAAAAAAAAAAAAAAAAGACTGGCTGAGCTCATGCCACAATTAAAACTAAGCACGTGGGCCAATGAAATAACTGTGGCGAAAGGTAGGAGTATGATTTAAAAGAAAAAATGAGAAAACTCTGCCTAATGAGATAATTATTTTTAGAATTGTATAAAAGCTTGAGCCACGACCATGTAAAGCAGGTGTTCTGTAGACATCTTGGCCCTAATTGTCAGTCTAATACCATGGCTGTGTTGTGAGTGAATTGATTAATTCCTAACAGCAGTGCCTTTATGATTTAACACTAAAACCTAATTAAGTGTGTGAATGTAAATGATCACTTTACTCTGCACTGAGTCACAGCTGAAGTTTGGATAATCAACACCATCGTGGAGCTGAAATGAGTGAGTAAAGCTGTGTGTGTGTGTGTGTGTGTGTGTGTGTGTGTGTGTGAGAGTGAGAGAATGAATGAGAATTAATTAATTTCAGCAGGTTAGACAGAACTGTGGGCTTTTTGAATTTCATCAGCAATAATAAATTCATTTCACTTTTCCTGGAGTGTTAAAATGTGACAAAAGGAAAATAAACATAATCATGCCATTTATATTAAACTCTGTTTAGAGTCATCTAAACAGAATTTTAAACTCATATATTATTATTAATATAGACATATTAAACCCTGTTTAATGAAAATGTAATGAATTCTGAATTGTTTGCGATCGCTGTGGAAATCACTTTGTGCTTCTGGTTTGTAGGAAATTATTTTGAAAATAAAAACCGCACAATGTTATCTTTTATACAAACACTACTAATGCTTTTGTTTCCCGTTTGTCCAAAATGTTCTGGTGTCATGCGTGTACTTAACCAATCAGAAACATGCAGTTATTCTAGCCCCGTCCCCAGATATAATTGGTTGTGATTGTTGCTGATGTTGAGCGATAACTAATCTAACTTGAACCTTTAGAAGCTTCAGTACTGAGCTAGTAACTGGTGCGAAAAACCCTTTTCTGGTGCCAACATTTTTTTTTTGTAAAAATATTGTGAGTCTGTGAAGCCTGAAGAAAGAAAGAAAATAATGATTTTTATATTAAGTTTGGAAAAGATTAAGTTGTGTATCAGATTAGATGATATGATAACGAGCAGCTGATTAACACACACACACACACTCACTCTCTTTCTCTCTCAAGGTCTCAATCTTAAACATCTTTATTGTAAAAATACATATAAAACCATTTTTCTTTACAGACGTACAAAATGAAACTGGTGAAGATGTTTACACTGTAATAAATAAACAGTGTGTGCAGACAATTCTTATTCAAATTTTAACTCACACCAACATGTAACATCACAGTGTAGATATAAAAAAGATTTAATCATGAGGTGTTGAGATGTGTCAGCATTTCACTCGCTGTAAATTACATCATCATCATCACCTTCGTCACCAACGTGTATATCAGAATTGTTTGTGAAATCACACTGCCTTTAAACACTGCCACACACACACACACACACACACACACTCCAGAGGAAAATCATCTCAAAGCACTTATAAATAATAGCTATGATGATGATGATGATTAGAACAGTACTGATGACATCACACCCGAAAGGCTGAATCACACACTATGTTTGCAATAAAAATGCTACAGAAGTAAAGTTTATTATAAATATGTTTACAACACCACATTTGGCAAAAATCCAGAGCGAGGCTGATAATAATAATAACAAAAAACAGGCAGACTTTAATGTAAAGCACCATGAGATCTGATTTGATGCTATTATTATTATTATTATTATCATCATCATTATCATTATTATAATAAACAGTATTTCTGTGTTTAATAAGTGTGTGTGTCATGTTGGAAAAAGCAAAAACTGTGTGTGAGTGTAAAACATGCCTTAATGTGAGGGTAAAGGTCAAGAGGAAGTAAAACATTTTCACTTTCTTAGATAGTGTGTGAAGTCCACTTTCTGTCCAAGCAGAGTCATAAGGACGTCAGAGTCCTGTTCATCCGCATGTCTCTGTCCCTCCGTCCCCGACCCAAACCCCAAACCATAACCACCCCCCCTCCCACACACACACACAATGACACAGCCAATCAAACGCCAGCCCAAAAAAAAGTCACTGTAACCTAAAGCATCCAAAGTGTGTAACGAGACGAGGCTGAAGGTCCGAACTGCACTTATAAAAAAATTGCATGCCGTTTTCATCTCCAGTGCAACGTAAGTAGCATTTACAGATAATAAAATAAACTCCTTTATCTCATAAAATAAATCTCCAACCAACACACACGAGGCTTGTTCCTTTCTGAGTGTGAATCAGTTCTGCTCATCTTTAGGCTTTATTTAGTTGTTTTAGTGTCTCACAGAGAGCGATGTCCTGTGGTGGTGCAAAGTAAAACAGCAACTCATTTCAGTCCTCCTCTACCCGCACTGTAGCACACTGACGGAGTGAGCAGCAGCATGGAGTCCTGAAACACACACACACACTTAATTTTGCAAAACTAAAAAAAACTGTGTTCCAATAACACTGTACACTTCCCCTCATCCACTATTCTGTCAGTGGATCTCAGATTCACGGCTTTGTCTCAAAAACACATTAGTGCCCTTTTTGACTTATCTGGCAGAATTTTATACAATATGCTTTGCCATATTTAGCTAGCTGAGGTGTGTATGTGTTATCCTCCCCACTCTGACTTCCTGGCAAATAAACTTACATGTGTAAGTGTTTCCTGGGTACTTTAGAGACAGTACTGAAACACAGCTGAGAATTTCACTGCATACTTGAGCTGCTGTAATGATAATGATAAAGTTTAAGGGGTGCAATATCAAATTTTCCAAATTATTCACAAAAACATTGTGCTTGTGAACCGCTATCCCAGTCACTCAGTGCTGCAATTTAATTGTGTTTATTCTGTGAGAACAGAACACAGCATACAGTTAATAGTGTGAGACAATAATTTTAGCTTTTATATTAAAATAATTTTTGTTACTGCATTGTATAAATTAGTGACTTTTACTTTGACATTTTGACATGTATTGAGCAGGTTTTTTCCCCCTTCCTCCAGCTCTGCTTCTGATTTTCTTTTCTTGCCCATTCAAAAGTTATTCGCTGTCTGAATACTCTGTGCATGTTTCCATGATTGTAGGTTACTCAAGTTACTCAGTGCATTAATTTGATTCATTGCTCAGCTCTAATGCACACTTTAAAGTCTTTTCTCAGGTGGTTGAAGGTTGTGTTGGAAATGTTGGTGGTGGTTGAGTGTTATCTGACCTGAGTTGCGCAGCCAGAGAGGGAACCATGGTCAGTTGAAAGGATGTTCAGGGCAGCAGGGCTTCACTGAGCTCCATGAGTCAATACACCTACAAAGAAGAGGAAGAAGAAGATCAGGACACACTGCGGACATGATATCCGCTATTCTTAATGCTGAGAGAGAGAGAGAGAGAGAGAGAGAGAGAGAGACAGACAGAGACACAGTGAGAGAGACAGACCGAAAGGTGAGGCACAGAGAGGCAGACTGAGACAGACAGAGAGAGGAAGAGGCAGAGAGAGGTGAGAAAGAGAGGTGAGAAAGAGAGACAGAGAAAGAGAGAAAGTGGGTGTGGTTACTTTTTGTGGTAGACACAGAGACAGGCAAGGCGAGCGATGGTGTCCCCCTGCAGCAGCTCCTCCAGGCAGATGGAACACTCTCCACTGTCTTTACTCAGAACATCAGCTGCAGGAAACACAGACCACACACATGGACACTAGTGTACTAATGTGTGATTTAAGACACAGCCCATTACTGCTTACACAGAAACTTCCAAAACCTGCGTGTGTCTGGTTTACAATTCAAATTAGTGTCACAAGTAACAAACACTGAATGGAGGAAAAGTGAGAGAATGAAAGTGTGGTGTTCCAGAGAGAGAGAGTCTGTATCCAAGCTTTGTTAATACAAATGGTAATATCTGGCATGCCAATAAAGCAACTTTTTGACTTTGTGAGCGAGAGGGAGAGAGAGGGCAAGGTGTTTATACCCCGTACCTGAGGATCAGTTTAACCTGAAACCCTATCAGCAATAATTTATTTCCCTAATGAATGTTACACATGCTGCTGTATGAGTTGCTGTGAATGCTTCTTAATCACAAGCGTTCGTCTTCCACATCACACACATTCTCCTGTTTCTGTGTTAAAGTTCATCTACGTGACAAACAAAACAGAAATCACAGAAGTGAGGTCGTTTTCTCATTATCGATTTTTCTGAGTGTGAACACTCCTTAATGTGAGCGAAATCAATCTGTCTGCTTCTCAGTTAGTAAAAAGAAAACAAACTCTTAATGATGATTATTTATTTACATTTGAGGAAATTTGAGTATCTGGATGGAAATAGGCCATGCCCCCACACTGGAGTCACCACCTGCTCAACCAGTCAGCTTCTTCCTGACACAGTGCACATTCACTCCATTCCACCCACAATCCCTTTCTCTACATCATGACACAAATAATGCATGTGTAGGTGAATAAAACAGCAAACAAAACAAACATACTGTTATAAGGCAGAGGTGGAGAGGTGAGACAGGTGAGAAGGTGCTCCTCGATACGACCTCCGGGGAACGTCCTGGTGCAGAACGGACATAGCACTGCTGGCAGAGAGAGAGAGAGAGATATTAAAATATTACACTGCATGGACAGCGCGAGCCGTTTACATCCGCCGCTGGGGATTCTGGGTAATCGGTCATTTCTAAAAACTTCATCTGTGTAAAGCTTTAAATCTGAATCACTTCCTATTTTAAAGGCAGTTTAATATTTCCTTACTGACACTTTATTGGTCTTTGTAATCTAAGGCAGTAACTAAAGTAATTAAAGTAATTAAAATCCATTAATATTCACACAGCTGTAATTAAAGTATATTGTATTGTAACTTCGTGATTACAGTGGGTTGCCAGATTGAACTCTTCTTAGTAGAGTTTGTAACTCGCATTTAAAGACGTTTATAATATTGAATATGGAAACATAATTCGTCGATTAAGTTATCTATATTACATAGCTTTACAGAGAATCGCATAGATATTAATTACAATTCGATAATGAAATCCTTAATCGAGCTGATTCCATCTGGCAACCCTGATGTTATGCTAACAGCGGCTAGCTAGCTAAATGAATAATAATAAACACCTCTGTGTTTAACATACTGCTGTGTCTGACTCTGTATAGTCCGATCCACGACTCAGAAACTGGTCTGGCAGTCCGGACCCGCGCCGATCTCGCAGTGCTGTTCCGCCCGGACAAGTGTCTTCGTGCACCGGCTAGTCGCTCAGCTGAGGCCCGGAGCGCGACACTGCCCGCTGGTTCCTGTGAGGAGAAGCGCTCGGGGCTTCCGGGACTGTTGTCATCGTTATCGATCTCCGGTTCAATACTGCGGCCGGTACCGTTATCGCCGTCCGTCGGGGGAACGCGGCGGCCGGTGTCCGAGTCACTGCCTTCTTCACTGCGGCTCTGGTTTGCCTCTGAATCGCGGTCAAAGCTGGAGGAGAAATCGAGCGCGAGGCTGCTGGGCCTGGAGCTGCGGATCCGCCGAAAAGGCTCTTGCTTTACGCCGCCGTCCTTCTCCAGCGGTCCGCACACAGATTCTTCTTGTAACCGACTCGATCTCGTCCCCATAATGCTCAGAAAGAACTGTGTGGTTAACTTGTTCGATGTATTCTGCGTTCCCGAGCGTTTACATGGTATTAAAAGTCTAAAATAGCGGCAAGTTATAAAACTTCTCTTTTTCCTTTCCGGTCTCGCTAGCCTAGTTCACATTCGTTTTGGCTGTTTTCATCAAACCCCGCCCCTCAACGTTACGACTTTCTGATTGGCTAATCCTGCTAGTGACTGCTTCGTCGAGTTGAGCCATTCAGCCAATCATTGCAGGAGGGCGGGATCTATCGGAATAGTGGTAGTTTAAAAGGAATAACGTTCTATGGGAGATATTTTGTGCCAAAATTAAAATGGAAACCTCCGTTCGCCATTTCTTTTTCCACTTATGTGAGCAAAAATAGTGCCGAAATGAAATAACACCATTTGGTCCATGTACGTTGCGTTCATTCGATTTGTGATTCTAAACTGAAAAACAAAACTCGAATTACGATGCCTTATTCGTTTTCCGTTTTTAAACTGAAAATGAAATTATGAAATAACTGTGTTTAAAAAGTATTTTTTACCCAAAATGTAAACTCAAATATACCTCATTTATAGTTTCTTGCTTATTATTTGTTATTTCATGTTGTGGTATTCTTTAAAGACCCGGATGTAAACTGAACGGCGACGCGCAAAATCCATGGCATCATCGTCTCTCCGAGAAATTATGGATCACTACGTGCTTTTCAAAAGCAACAAGAGAGTGACAGTGAGGGAAGAGGACATGTCCACTGAGAAAACTGGCAGGATTTTCCAGGTGCTGCTAATTAAGAATCTTATCATACTAATTAGGCGAAGGCGTTAAATGCACCGTGAAGTTATAGCTGGCTAGTGGCGGTTATAGACCGCACGATGAGATTGTACGTTAAATATATATATATATATATATATATATATATATATATATATATATATAGATACACATACATACACACACACAGTTTTATATATATATATATATATATA
>CM075006.1:22776606-22792212 GCA_037576675.1 Pangasius sanitwongsei | reverse complement strand
CTACTGCAACTGTCTTCAGTTCCTGCTTGTTCTTGGGGCATTTTCCCTTCAGTTTTGTCTTCAGCAAGTGAAATGCAAGGGAAAATTGTGTCGATGTCCCAATATTTATGGACCTGACTGTATCTTCTGACTTTTCCTGGAATCTCCTCCCACTAACCTTTTTGTCTTGTCTGTCGTCTTAGAATTTCCCCTTAATTTCCAGTTACCCAGACTTGTTGACTTGTTGATCCAGAGTTGTTGACTTGTCACCCAGACACTTCTGTTTTTCTGAGACTCCACACCCTGTTTTGGGATGTCTCCTGACCCTTGGCCTAGTTAGTAAACTGCTATACAGAAGCCGTCACTTCCTCTATTCGCTTTATTTTGTACTCATTCATTTATACAGAATTGACAAGGCATAGATTTATTTTCTGCTACATGAGAGTTTTGCTTTATTCTCATTCTATGCAACTACAGCTGCTCGTGCTCATACTACTTGTTTATATTTCCTGCTTATACTTCCTAGGTTATGGTGATCTGTATGGTCGCCTATGCTTGATTAACTTGTACCAAGAGATAATGCTTCTAACATATCTTGCCCTAAAGCTAGCTTTAATGCTCATTTATACTCCCTTGGTTTTAATTTTAATTTTATTCTCTGTTCAACTGTTTGCTCTTGCACTTGTCCATTTGCCCACTTCTTCTCACTTCTGCACACCGTGTACCAGACCCCTATTTCTGATAAGAGCACACAAACCATAAACTTAACGAGTTTCTGTCTCCTAATATAGTCAAAGCTGGCTACTAAGCTGCCCATAAGCTAATTAAGTTTAATAAAGCTAATAAAATCTTTTATAATTCTTCTCGACATCACTCCCCCCTCTAAGATTTTTTAAGTCTCACACTTTAACACACCTTTCTTCCAGTCTTCTACACTCCTCATCTGTTTCGCTTGTCAGTCCCGTCAGTTAGTCAGACCATCTTTTCATGACCCACTTTTGCTTCTTCTAATCTTCACCTACCTATCTTGGTGTCCACTCTCTACACTTTTTTATCCCCCAGTACTGCTGTCATTCTCGTGCGTAGGTCAGGTAATATACTTGGCATAGTTGGCACCCCCATGCCGGGTATACCTCTAGCTGTCATCCACACACATCTTCCTTTATGCAACATTTTACATTTACATTTACATTTTTGGTATCAGCCTATCTTCCGACCGAGTTACTTTGCTTATCGTGGAGGGTCTGTTGGGGCCCTGGGAGAGGTTACTAGCACATCACCAGGCACCTTTTACTCCCTCTTCATCACAAATACCTAATCACGACACGGTGAACCAGGAGTGGGCGAAAAACCCTGAGTTAGCCCAATTTCAAGGGAAAATTCCCACTCTGCCCGTACATAGCGTGACAGTGGATTCACCACCAGGCTCGCTCTGTGCCGGGATTTTCACAAAGGATTCGTAAGGAAAACATGGAAACAAGGAAAACACATACAGAAACACTGAGTATTAAAGCAACATGTGTCCAGTCTCTCAACTAATTGTTGACTTATTGTTAAGGCTAGTCCAAGCTGGCCATACGCTATGGTGGACCACAGAACGTTCTCATAAGACATAACTGTGTAATGATACAAGAAAGTGTGTTGTGTCACATGTTCCGTGCACAGGAAACCTTGGCGTTGTACAACTGTTATTGCTCTGCAAAGGCAACAAATCTGTACTGTCATCCACGTTGGGGGCTTTGTCTAAGTCATAGACAGCGTTCTGAACAGACTGAAGCCATGTCTTTTCTAAAGATAACAGGTTGGCGTGATGGAGAAGACGACGAACAGGACCATTTGGATCAGGATCCAATGTCCACTCATATCGCTCCCAGGAGAGAAGATATGACTACCAGATCCAAGGTCCCGCTGTGCAACGACCTCCCAGTGGGCATTCGCCGATGGGTGAGGACAGGCACCGTGGTTGTGGTGGTTGAACTGCAACTCTTCACATGCCAGACAGTGGAAGTGATGAGCCAGGAAGTTATACTACAGACCTTGCCTGCTTAACCCGGGGGTCTTACAGCGCTGTGACCATGAGCGTCTCGCCGCCGCCGCCACCTGGGCCTGGTTTGGGTTTCATTATGTCTGGGGGTTCTACATCTGGCTCAACACAGGGGGCTCTGGCTCATGTTCGGTGCGCTGGACCAGGTTCCTGTGACGGCCCTGCTCCCTAGGTGTCGTCGTCGTCCCCATCCGAATCGTCTGCTGCTGCGTGTTGTATTAGACGTGTTCTGGACTTTTTCCAGTCCGGTTCCTTGACTGCTGCCCTGCAACAATGATTTAGATGATACCTGTGCGCCTTACCTTCGACTTTGACTGCGGTAGGAGTTGCTAGTACCACCTTAAAGGGCCCTTCTCTCTGTGGCTGCTTCCAGTGTTTCTTCTTGAACACTTTGATGTACACGTAGTCACCAGGCTCGACCTGTTGAAGGGGTTGTTCAACACACGTGCTGTGTGTAGCGTCACAAATCTGCGAATACAAAGTTCTGTGTATCTGCGTTAAATGTTTGACATAACTAGACATCTCACTCTCCAGCTGTTCCAACGAGGGGCCTTTGTATGGCCCTCGAGAGAAGGCAACTGGCATTGGGCGACCTGTTAACATTGCATGTGGTGTCAAATGTGTGCTGCGATAAGTCTGTGACCGCATTTTCTTCAATGCCAATGGCAGCGCCTGAACCCAGTTCAGCTTGGTGCTCACACAAATTTTTGCTATCTTTTCCTTCAGTACACCATTTGCCCTTTCAACCATTCCCTGTGACTGTGGGTGGTACACACACCCCCATCCGTTGTTTAATGCAAAGTGCCTCTGAAATTTCTTTTTTATCACTTCATTTACAAAATGTGTTCCATTATCTGAGCTCAGCTGGTCGGGGATGCCGAATCGCGGGATTACCTCTCTGCACAGAAACTTAGCTACGTCTTAGCGTCACACTTGGCTGTTGCTATTGCCTCTACCCATCTGCTGAAGCGGTCTATTACTACTAGAATGTACCTCTTTCCCTCCTTCCTGTCCAACATGTCCACAAAGTCCATCATCAGGTGCCTAAAAGGTCCTCTTGGCACTGGTATGTGGCTAATGGGTGCTGTAAAATGTTTCCTCACATTCTGCTGCGCGTACAGTTCGCAAGACCTTAGGAAGTTGTCCACTATACTGGCCAGGTACGGTGACCACCAATCCTGTCTTACTGTGCTTATTGTCTCACGACGATTACAATGATCAACACCGTGTGCCTCCTTGACGAGCATAGGTAATAACCCTAGTGGCGCTACCCACATACCATCCACGCTTCTCCATATCCCTGTGTTGGGGTCCTGTACTGCACCTCGTTTCTTCCACAGTTCTCTCTCTTCTCCGCTTGCTACCTCTTGGTACTCTCTAATGTCATTCTCTGACACACGTCTTCCTGCCTCCTCTAATTCTCCTGGAAGCCTCTCTGAGCCCAAATTGGTCCAAACACATGGCAAAGCCCATACACATACGCTGAATCAATATAAATGGTGCAGTATTTTCCTGCCCCTAATTTGCATGCTGCTGTTAGCACCTTGATCTCTGCCAATTGGGCAGAGCATGGTTGTGGTACTCTAGTGCTTGATGCTACCTCGAACGATTCCGCATCTTTGTTGTATTGAATCACTGCATAGCCTGCTTTATTGCCATTGTTAGTGCGGTAGCATGAGCCATCAACAAAGAACACGTGTTCGGCATCTACTAGAGGCTGGGCCTCTAGATCTGGTCTAGCTTTCAGGAATTTTTCAGCTTCTTCAGTGCACTCGTGTGGGGTTCCTGTAGGTAACACTATTCTGTCAGCTAGATTTATCGTGGGGCATTTTTCAATCGTCAGTTCAGGTGCTGACAGGATCACGTCATATCCCGTTCGGCGGGCATTAGTTATCACAAACTTCTGACTTGTCAATAACGCATGCAATGCATGAGAGGTGTAAAGAGTTACCGGGTGCCCCATTGTGATTGTGGACACCTTTTGATAGGCGAACGCTGCCGCTGCTAACCCTCGATAACATGGTGGCATGCCGTTCTCCACGCTATCGCGCGCCGTGCTAAAGTATGCAGTTGGCTTCCTTCCCATGCCTTGTTGTTGTTGTGCCAATACAGCTGACGCAAACCTATGCCTCTCCGATACATAGAGATAGAACGGCTTACCATAATCTGGACAGGCTAACGCTGGGGCTGAGATTAGGGCGCTTTTTATTGCCTCAAACGCTGTTCTACCTTCCTCTGTCCAGACTAGTGGGGCGCTTGGGTCTGTTCAGCTGCCTTCATCATATCTCTAAGAGGTTGTGTTTTTAGTGCAAAGTCACAAATCCAGGGTCTGCTAAACCCCACCAAGCCCAGAAATGACAGCATCTGTTGCACAGTTTGAGGCCGTGGTGCTTTTTGGACTGTTTCCACGTGCGCTGGTGAGATTTTTCGTGTAGTGCCTTTCGTGTAGTGCCTTCGAGCACTATGGGCAGTGGTAGCTCAGAGCAAGGCCCTTAACCCTCAACTGCTCAGTTGTATAAGTAAGATAAATGTAAGTTGCTCTGGAAAAGGGCGTCTGCCAAATGCCATAAATGTAAATGCCTAAATACTCTACCTTCTGCTGACAGAACTGCAATTTGTCTTTACTCACTTTGTGCCCATTCTGGGTCAACGTCTTCAATACTTTTAGTGAATCCTGCAAACATTGCTCCCTCGTCTGGCTACAAATCAGTAGGTCATCGACGTACTGTAGTATTAAGCTGGGGACGTCCAAGTTCGCTAAGTCACGAGCCAACACTTGGTTAAATATTGAGGGGCTCTCACAGTATCCCTGTGGTAACCTGGTATAAGTGTATTGTTGTCCACTGTATGTGAAAGCAAACAAGAACTGGGAGTCTGGGTGCAGTGGCACACTGAAAAGGCTGAACACAAATCAATTACTGTGTACCATTTTGTCCCTTCAGGTATGTCTGAAAGCATGTGTGGGTCTGGCATTACAGGATTTTCTGCCACCACTACACGATTTACTGGCCTTAGTCTCCATCTGTCTGAATTTGGCTTTCTGACCAGAAAAATAGGGGTGTTGCAAGGGCTCTTAGTTGGTATCAGGACCTTTGCTTCAACTAGCCCATCGATTGTTGGCTTTATTCCTTCTACTGCCTGTTTTGACAGCGGGTACTGCCTCCGATAGGGCAACTGCATGTTGGGTTTGAGCTGAATCTTCACTAGCCCTGATGACCTTACTAATCCTACAAGTTCCACTTCCTGCTCAGTGAGTTCTTTTCCTTCTGTCCACTGGGACCATTGCCCTGTCAGTTCTACTCGAATCCTACCACTAGCCTGACGAGTAATTAGTAGTGTTCTGGCTTCCATGACGTCTATGGTTGACTGTTCTATCCTGAGATATTTTCTGTCAACTGACACACTCATGCCCTCACCTACAGATGTCCAACTGGGTACTTGGCCTGCCTCCCTGACCATTGGACCCAAGTCTTCTGATTCAAAACCTCGCCTGACCATCAAGGAAACGTGTGGAGCAGCACCTTCTGCTTGATACCATTGGGCAATCTGGTTGGGCAGTTGTGCTGTTGCAGCTACCCCTTGGGGCCTTATGATTGTTTATCCTGACACTGTATTGTTTTTCTTCTACTTGTTCGTCCCAGGGCGCATGTATGTGAGCCATGGGCTCCACTGAGTGTACAGGTTGCGTAGACTCTTCCTTAATTTCTAACCAGTACACCCTATCCAGTGTGTGTTGCTCTGCTTTTCTTTCTGTCACAACACATTGCTGAACCAGACATTCTGGGAGTTCAACCCACACTCCTGTGGGTCCACAGTGTATCTTTGCCCCCAGCTTGCAGAGTACATCTCTTCCCAGGAGGTTAGCTGGGGTATCAGGGGAGAATAATAATGGCGCCTGGGTAGTGATTCCTTCCACTGTTATTTCTTGCGGCTCTGTAAATCGTAAAGACTGCGTTTTACCCAAGAAGCCTACGGTCTTTATTGTCTTTCGAGAGAGGGGGAGCTTAGAGCCTTCTTTTCCAATACTTGTGAATGTTGCTCCGGTATCAACTAGAAATGGCGCTTGGAGCTTAATTCCTATGTCCACCATAATCGTTGGTCCTTGTGCAGGGTACAGTGAGGTGGGGCACTGTACCAGCTCCCCCTCTGTCTTCCCTGGGGTGGCCCCAGTGGGCTTCCCCCAGGTATCAGTGGGGCCTGCCCCTGCCGGTTCGGTCCCATCCATTGTCCTGTCCAATTCCTAGTGTTCTGCCAGCTTTGGCTCTGGTTGGGGCTTCTTTGTGGCTGCTGTGGTGGATATGGACAGTCTCGCATCAGATGACTAGGATCCTTACAGTTCCAGCATCCACCTCCTCTTCTTTGTATTGGAGCAGCACCTTGTCTTGGAATCTGTTGGAACATTCCTCCTCTCCCTCAACCTCTTCCTTGGCCCCACCCTCTACTCTGTGGTGGGTACTGTGGGTTCATGGGATAGGCCATTTGTGGTGTTGGTATTTGGTATGCTACTGGCATTTGTGGCTGCGTCATCATCACTGGCTGTGCCAGTGATGTGGCTTGTGGGGGCACTTGGGTGACAGGGGCTGGCTGTGCTGTTGCTGGTGCCACCATCACTGCCACTTGCCTTGCAGCACTCTTTTCCTCTTTTTTCTTTTCTTGGTTTTCTTGCTTGTTACGTGCCAGCTCCCCCATTTGGGCCTAATGAAGCTGCGTCAGCAAGTCTTCGGCAGCCTTTTTGGCCGTTTTTTCCGTCTTTAGGTGTAGCTCAACGTAATGTATGACATTGGCTTCAAAGGTTGGCTCAAGGTTGTGCTCAACCATACCACCGTGTCGAGCTGGTCTTGGACTTCACTTGGGAGGGCCTTTCTCAGCATCATTTTGAATAAAGTCTCACTTGCCCCTTTCATCCCATGCTGACCCCATTTCTTCCCTCCATGCCTTCTGCAGCTTAAGGATGAAGTGGGGAACTCCCTCGTCTTACTCCAGTTTTAATTTCTCCACTTTACCTGGGTCAGCCTGGGTCGGGTAGGTTGCCCGGAGGGCATCCCAGATTGCATTTCTCCTTAGCCCAAATGAGTAAGAGTCATACTTTTGGTCTGTTGCCATATTTCTAATCTGAGCTGTATTGAATACAATTCTATCATTTTGGCTTTTCCCAACGATTGTGAGAGAATGGCCTTAATGTCACCTATGGCCAATAGGTGGCCCATGGTCTGTTCTTCAAACCTCGTTATCCATTTTTGGGCTCCCTCACATATGCTAGGTAGCCTATCTATCAGTCCTTTTAAGTCCATGAATGTCCAAAGGGTGTATATTACGTCCTTTCCCTTTAACACCACTGGCATCTGGGGAACAACCTTGTTCTCTTCTGCCTCTATCTCTTCCTCGTCCATGTCAGCTTCCTGGTTTATCTGTTGTGCCCGTGCTCTGGTTACTATTGGTGTTGACTGGGCCATTGGTGCTTTTCTCCGTAATGTCCTACTGCGCCCTCGTTCAGCAGCCTCCAGTGACTGACTGGCATTGATTAGATGCTGTTTGGTTTCCCTCAGTAGTTGCTGGCACAGCTCCACCCCAGACTTCCCTTCGGCTATGTATGGCCGCTTCTCCTTGGACTTCTTATAGCCTATGCACTTCTTGCTGCAGTTTGCAGCACTCTTCCACCATCTCCTCCGCATTTCGCTGTACTTTCTCCACTTTTCCTTGCGTTTTGTCCATTTCACTTTCTATTCTCCCTATTCTCATTTGGGCGTTTTCCACTTCTAGTTTTTCTTCCACTCGTCCCTCCAAGTGAGTTGCCACTTCTTTCCGCAGGCGACATAGTTCCTCTTTAATACGGTTATTCTGCTGTAGGAGCAGCGGGGTCATTCTCAAGGTTCCACTGACATGGGCTTCTTCGCTTGCTCCTTGTTCCTCATCACTCACGCGGGATTCTCTACCCCCTTCAGACCTTGAGGAAGAAGTTGAGGACATTTCCATTTCTTCTTTTGATTGGTAGTTCACGTTTGTGAATTCCGGGAGCGATGCAGCTTTTCTTCTCACCGCCACATATTGCATCCACGGGGCGCACTCGTCCCTCAGCTGGTCTGGCGGGCGTATTTGTCCTGAGTACTCATTTAGTTCTAGTCTTTGGCGTTCTTCTTTCCACTCATCTGGATTAGGATTCAGTTCGTAGTTCCATTCTAGGCTATCCTCTCGTTTAGCCTTTAAATTCAGGCCTCCCCTCTTTTTCCTTTTTAGCATAAACCGTTCTCTGTTGGTCCGTCCAGCTGGCCGCTTTTCCCCTTCATCTTCCTCCAGTGACATGAGTCTCACTCTTCCCTTGAATTGTCCGCCCATTATTTCCAATTGCACATCCTTGAATTCTGGATTACGGTTTGCGTTCGCCCACTTTAACTGTACGTTTATCTTGCCTACAGTAATATTTGATTACACCGGATTCTTCCGGATTTGTTCCCCTAAAAAGTTCATTCTATCCACTAAGATATACGCAACCGTACCACGTTCCCACTGCACCTCCCTCGGCTCCACTGTGACTGTTGCTGTCAGTCCTGAACAATAATCAGCCTGTTTGGGTCATTCTGCGAACAATTCAACTATTGGTTCACCATCTTCATCATTTGGATATTTTATAAAATCAAACAAATAAACTACGGCTTGCCTGGGCCTTGGGGTTATCACCAGAGCAAGTAATATTGGGCTTAGCAGCCGAGGCCTCCAGATTGCTCCAATTCTCCCATACCAAAATCATCTTCAGGGAACAAAATTTGTAATGTATGTGTGATCGCCCACAATTTATCCCTTATCTGCTGTTCTGATTGCCCCCTCTCAACTCCGTTTCTATCTTCATGTTTGCTCGTCCCAGAAATGAGTTCTTATGAGTTCTTATACCTCTTGTTTCTACATCTAGATCCAGCAAAGCCATACACTGCCTGCCTGCATGCCTATACTCTTATTTTATATTTTTATTTTATTTTATTCCTCCACCAGTCATGATTACCACCTTGTGTATTCTATGTATATATGAAAGTGTGTATTTTCCGTGACGTCACTCATCTAAAAATAAGTCTGTGTGCATGTGTGTCTGCGTGTGTGCTTACCCAACTTACCCACTTCCTCCTTTTCAACCTCCTGCGTACATTGCAAAATCCACTAAAGCATAGTTCAGTATGCACGCCATGCGCACCACCCGTGTAATAAAAACTATTGTTCTTCCAAAATTCTTTGGAAACTCTTCCAGCAATATTCCAATGATTATAAAATATAATTATAATAATATATAAAATATAATTATAAATGATTAATTATAACTGCCGATATAATTAATACAGCATATCACAACAAACATTTGCTATATTCACAATACTCATATCAACACAACACAGTCGGGTTGGTGACTCTCCGATACAATACACAATTCACAATTCAACACTGTTGGGTCCCACCCTGCAGTCTTTGCAGTGACGCACCAATACACAATACACAATTCAACACTATTGGGTCCCACCCTGCAGTCGTAGTAGTGACGCACCAATACACAATACACAATTCAACACTATTGGGTCCCACCCTGCAGTCGTAGCAGTGACGCACCAATACACAATACACAATTCAACACTATTGGGTCCCACCCTGCAGTCGTTGCAGTGACGCACCAATACACAATACACAGTTCAGCTCTTATCGGGTCCCACCCTGCCTTAATATGCAGTGATGCTCCGATCTTATACTCTTTTAAACCACTCGGGTCCCACCTTGCACCTAACCTATGTGCAGTGATGCTCCGAGGCAATCATACAAAGTTACACTGATCACTTGTCTCAAACAAGACTTAATCTTTGCTTGTTCCCATCCAATCCTGCCTTCCACCCACTGGTTCTTGGCTCGAGGTCAGCAGTCTGTGCCCTCCCTGGGGCTGTTCCCCACAGGCTACAGATATAATTTTAATACAGATTTTGAATGTAACAGGCTTTTGCTTACCTTTTAATTTTGCTTGCCGGTGTCTGTAGCCCGTTGGTTACGCAGTCCCAGCTCAGGTTTGAACTGTGCCCTGACCTGTCGAGCCCCACGTTGGGCGCCAATAAAATATGTCGGAACTCAGAGTCTCCTTCTGAGTGGACACATCAATGGGTGGACTGCAACATCTGCCATTTACCTATATCTCACTTATTGTACTCACTCAAGAATTAGCCTTAATGAAGAATCGCCAGTCATCGGATGAGAAGGAGCAAACTTCTTTAATGCAGAAATAGTACAACACGTTCCAATGAGCTCAAGGAAGGTGAATACCCGCAGCGGTGACACAACAATCTCACGCAAGAGAGTTGAGTGTCCCGAGTCCTCCAAATTCCCTTGCATATATACCCAGACGCCTGCTGGCGCCTCCCCTTTTGGGTCCGCCTATGTCAGTAATTTCCCATTATCTTCAGTTTAAACCATTTTGACTCCTCCTATCCTAATTTACATACACTCCACCATTTCCCATTATCTTCTGATTTTTCCTGGAATCTCCTCCCACTGACCTTTTGTCTTGTCTGTCTGTCTTAGAATTTCCCCTTAATTTCCAGTTACCCAGACTTGTTGACTTGTTGTCCCTGACTTGTTACCCAGACACTTCTGTTTTTCTGAGACTCCACATCCTGTTTTTCTTCTTCCATTTACGGATGATGGAGGCCACTGTGCTCATTGGGACCTTCCCCAGATCTGTGCCTTGATACAATCCTGTCTTGGAGGTCTACAGACAATTCTTTGGACTTCATGGCTTGGTTTGTGCTCTGACATGCACTGTTAACTGTGGGACCTTATATAGACAGGTGTGTGCCTTTCCAAATCATGTCCAATCAACTGAATTTACCACAGGTGGACTCCAATCAAGTTGTAGAAACATCTCAAGGATGATCAGTGGAAACAGGATGCTCCTGAGCTCAATTTTGAGTGTCATGGCAAAGGCTGTGAATACTTATGTACATGTGATTTTTTCATTTTTTATTTTTAATAAATTTGCAAATATTTCAAACAAACTTTTTTCACATTGTCATTATTGGGGTATTGTTTGTAGAATTTTGTGGAAAATGAAGAATTTAATCCATTTTGAAAAAAGACTGTAACATAAGAAAATGTGGAAAAAGTGAAGTGCTGTGAATATTTTCCGGATGCACTGTAGCAAAAATGAGCCTGAATGTGCCTTAGGTTTCCATTTCCAATTGATTAAAACATCAAATAGAGCAGGGAAGATGTAGGACATGTTTGGTGGTTGCTCCTACAGAATGTGATCATTTATATATGTTTTATTTGCACTACTTTTCATTTCCACTGATATGTCTCAATATGGTGACTTGTTCTTTGGATTTCTTAATGGCTGACAACATTCTGACAGAAAATTAATGAAAATCCTGCTGTGGAAAAGCAGACCGTGTTGAGCCGCTGGCATCTTCCAACCCAGGGGCTCCTCGGGAGTTGGATGCTAATGAATCTCTTTTACAGATTATTAAGATGATAAATGAGATGTGAGCTGATATTATTGAGAAACTTGATTCCTCCATTTTAGAGACTTGAGAGAGATAACAGCAGCTCTAAAAACCCCTCGACAATAAAATTTATAGTTTTGGCGAGATTGTGGCAGATCTAGACGATTTGGTGAACGAATAAAATATTAAACATTATGAAAGTACAATAATACTTGATAATTACACAGTGTTTGTGTGCTCCATTCAGATTTGTAGCAGTGTGTAATAAAACAAAAGCTATGCATTAGAATGAAACAAAATTGGTCATGGCTAATTAAACATTAGTTTTCACTGGTGTGACTCCAGCGAGTGTGTCAAACATGGGGCTTTGTCCATTCTGCTGTTAGCTAGTTGTACTGTCAGTCACGTTGCTCTCTGTAGTGCTAGGGGTGTTTTTAATCATTCATTCTCTGCTATAGAATATAAACTTCCTTATCACCACAGTGATCTCGCCACAGTGATTTCATTAACGTGGATTGAATCACCGCGGAAGGACTGTCTGAGAGTTTGGTTTGTATGTGTGTGTGAGTCTATTTGCAGTATTACCACTGGTGCATTTTATACACATTTGGTTGAATCTGCAGTGTAACATTTTACTATAGCATTTAACTGTGTGGGTCTTAAGATTAGCTTTCTTTGTGGACCTAGGAAAATAGCTAGGCTTGTAGAAGTTGCTTGCTTTTTTGAAATACCTCCCATGATTAATATACTTAAAACTGTGTGCATTAATACATTGAAGACAACACTAAGTTTAAGATAAGCCAACACAGGGGTGTCTGTATCTCTCAGTGCAATAGCTGTAAGCAGGGGCCCTGTTTTCCATACGTAGATTATTGAGTTAGGTGAATTGTTGTGTTGAAGGCTTTTGAACTAACTAGCTTTGTCCATTAGAAACATTTAAACATCAACAGTAGGTCGCAGGGTGTTTTGTTTGTAAGCAAGACACTTGACATGTGTTTGGTGCCCTTTTGACCCTCACAAAATCCAACTGTTTGTCATCCAATCGAAACTAATGTAATGTAAACACTTCATAATCAGTTCCTTATGTCAGTTGAGACCACACACAAGTAGTACAAGATTTTCAGCTTTAATTCAGGGGTTTAACAAAATATTGCATTAATCATTTAGGAATTACAGCCATTTTAACATAGTACCTCCATTTTCACAGGCTCAAAAGTAATTGGACAATTGACTGATGAGTAGTTTAATGGCCAGATGTGGCCTGTTTCCTCCTTATTTCATGACAAATCAAGGAGATAAATGGTCTGGATTCAAAGTGTTGGATTTGCATTTGGTAGCTGTTCATGGGAACTCTCACTATGCAGTCCAAAGAGGTGTGGAAGTGAAAGAGGCCATCATTGGGCTGAAAAAACAAAACTGACCTATCAGAGAGATAGCAGAAACTTTAGGAGTGACCAAATCAACAATTTGGTATATTCTTAAAAAGAAGATATGCAGTGGCGAGCTCAAACACCAAAATGCCTGGAAGACATTTAAGACAACTAAAGTGTATGATCACAGAATTCTTTCCTTGGTGAAGAAAAACCCTTCACACCATCTAGCTAAGTTAAGAACACACTCGAGGAGGTAGGCAAATCATCATCAAAGTCTACAATCCAGAGATGCCTTCATGAATGTAAATACAGATGGTTTACTTCAAGATGCTAACCACTGGTAACACTCAAGAACAGAAAGGCCAGATTAGACTTTGCTTAAAAAAAAAAAAAAAAAGCCTGACCAGTTTTGATGCAAGATTAAATTGTACCAGAATGATGGAAAGAGGGGGGAGTATGGAGAAGGAAAGGAAGGGTTCAAGATCCAAAGCACACCATATCATCTGTCAAACATGTGGAGGCAGTGTTATGGCATGGGCATTTGTGGCTGCCAGTGGATCTGGGTCACTGGTGATTACTGATGATGTGACTGCTGATAGACTTAGCAGGATGAATTCTGAAGTGTATAGAGCTATACTTTCTGCTCAGAATCAGTTAAATGCTGCAAAACCGATAGGACAGTGTTTCACAGTACCGCAATGACCCAAAATGTACTGAAAAACAAACCCAAGAGCTTGGAAATGGAATGTTCTTAAATGGCGGAGTCAGTCACCTGACCTCAGCCCAGTTAATCACGCTTTTCACTTACTGAAGACAAGACTGAAAGACCCACAAACAAGCAGCAATTGAAGGCAGCTGCAGTAAAGGCCTGGCAAAGCATCCCAAGGGAGGAAACTCAGCATTTGGTGATGTTCATGGGTTCCAGATTTCAGGCAGTCATTGACTGCAAAGGATTTGTATCCAACTATTAAAAATAATCCTAATATCTATATATTTATTTTATGACTTCTACATTGAGTCAGTCCAAAATCATTTTAGACTTTCAAACATTAGCTTTCCAGCACAAAATTAAATGTTACATAAAAATGTTTGTATGTCAGTAAAGAAAGCAGCATATTACATAAGAGACCACTTTTCAGACAAAAACTTAATGAAAGCTGCTGGATTTTGCATGTAAAAATAAGCAAGTGCGACAGTCAGAAGTCTCCAGAAGAACTGTAGCTGGTTCTACAAGATGCTCAGTAAATCTTACCAGGTAATTTCCTTATAAAACTGCACAAATTGAACCTAAGTCATATAAAGCAAAGGGTTGTCACACCAAATATTGACATTTATTACTGTTTACAGTAATCTTTTTAATTTAGAAACATTTTATTTCATTATTTTTGACAGCATTTCTTTGCATGTGCCTAAGACTTTTGCACAGTTCTGTATACTGCATATATACAGGGGAGCCTTCCCAGAACAGTGGAGGCTGTTATAGCTATGCTGGAACATGTTGGAGCTAGGCCCCTTTGTTCCAGCGAAGGGATATTTCAATCCTACAGCATATAAAGACATTCTAGACAAGTCTGTGCTTCCAACTTCGGGGTAACATTTTGGTGAAGGCCCACATATGGGTGTGATGTCAGGTGGATAAGGAGCTATTATAATTTTCATATAAAACCTGTGTGGCATAGGTTGCATGATTCTTATTGCATTTTACAGAGCTTTGTTATTATGGGAGCAATTGCCTCCTTTCTGTTAATGTCATTTAAATTGATGATGCATTCAAACGTACTGTTTGATTATCTGCACAATGTACGTACAAATAGATTTGGAAATGTCATCTGGTCTAAGAAATGCTTTGATCATATTAGATGATCATATTCTTTTGTTAATTATATTAACAAAAGAAAAGCAAAAGTTTTAAAAATGAAATACATTTGACCTGTGTCTTTTTTTTTTTTTGTTTTGTTTTAGACTTTTTCATCCATGATCTTAGACTCTGCGAGTGCACAGTTTGCTGCCTCTGCACTGGTGACTTCGGAACAGCTGATGGCACTGAAGAGTAAAGAGGAAGGAATTCTGGGAGTTGGAGTCAATGGAGTTGTATCAGCCTCAGGTAAAAACACACCTTCAATCATGGTTGCAGCTGATCCTTAACAGTTTTATAACATCTTAAAAAAGATCTTTGAAATGTAACGTTTTGAAATGTCTTAAATGTTTTTGTTAATTATTAGGTATTCATTGTTTCTTTTTCCCCACTCCAATGTGTTTTTTTTTTTTTTTTTAAACTTTTATATTTTGTATGTATTTACGTACCTAGCACTGGGTCACATAACCTGTTGTGACTTTTTTTTTCTCCCACTTGTTAGAAGGGGAAATGCAATGAAAAATGTTAGAGGGAAATACCAGGACTACCTGGCCCCAACAAGCAACTGTTTTTGGTTAGATGCAAAATGTGAAGACACTTCATTTATGGCCAGTGGAGATTAAGGCATTGGATTCTCACATAAAAGCACAAGTGATTTGCTAGCAGTCAAGCTATGTAAATTGATGGAGACAGTTAATCAGTGTCATTTGTTCTGAAGACATTTTCATGATTTTATTGCACATTGTAAATAAAAGAAATGGTCAAACATGCCATGTATGTGAAGTGGCTAGAGTTGAATTCAAGTGTCAAGTGGAGTTTGTCATTTCAGCCATATACAAGTACATAGTGAAAAGAAACAACGTTTCTCCAGGACCAAGGTGCTACATAAGACAA
>CM075006.1:22754568-22768657 GCA_037576675.1 Pangasius sanitwongsei | reverse complement strand
CAAACTAACCTCACAGGGCTGTAGTTTAATTTATATATTTATACAACTCAAGAAAAGAAAAGAAAAGAATTATTTCAGTATCTGCTCGGATGTATTTATTTAATCAGACTGTATAAATACAATAAAATAATTTAAATAATATTAAATAAATAAATACTATAATATAAACATAAATCTGTGTGTGAGTGAGAGAGAGAGTGTGTGTGTGTGTGTGTAAGAGAGAGAGAGAGTGAGAGAGAGAGAGTGTGTGTGTGTGTGTGTGTAAGAGAGAGAGAGTGAGAGAGTGTGTGTGTGTGTGTGTTTTGTTTATTACAAAAAAAACTCTCCTATTCACAATACATCAGTAGACTTATAATAAAGAAAATCAACCATAACTCTTGATTTCACCAAATTAGAAAACAAGGCTACTATGTTCTGATTTAAATTTTGTTCTATTTTCCTTTTCCTACTTGTATAAATGGCCAGTTTCGCTTGGCCTAAAACAAAAGATGCTTCGTTCTTGAAATCCAGCCCTACAATGTCCAGTAGCTGACTCAGAGTAATAATGTTGTGCTCAATCAGCAACCTACTAAGTCCAGGAAAAAAGGAATTGTCTGTTAGGTCCAACCGGGAGCCACAGATTAAAGGCTCCTCCAGTAACCAATGAAGAGAATGTGAGTTTTCTGGTCGTTGAACAGCAAAGAGACTCCAAACTTTAAAAAATATTCTTATAAAAAATTGGCAACGTGGAGGTGTCCAGTTTTAGGGGAGCCATCAAAAAAAGTGCTTTGTCCAGCCCCAAGCCTGCAAAACGACATAAAATCAGGCATGAAACAGCACGCCAGCTAAAACTTGATGGTCCATCCAACAGTCTTTGCACAAACTGCAGACAAAAGGTTGCAATTCTGCTTTGAAGATGTATTAGTCCTTGACCACCTTCCTCCTTAGGCAAAAACAATACATTTTGTGAGACCCAATGTAATCTATCCCAAAAAAAGTCCACCAGGGTAGCCTGGATTTTTGATAGCAGCTGCAAAGGAGGATCTACACAGGCAAACTTATGCCATAAGGAAGATGCCACCAAATTATTAACAACTAAAATGCGTCCTCTGTATGACCATTTTGGAGACAAAAACTTCCATTTTTCAAGCGCTGCTGGTTGTACCAGATGTAGTTGATCCATACCAGATTACGATGGGTCTGAACGGCGGGGACCAGGACGGCCCAAGCTGAAGATGACCCGAGCCTTTGGGCGTAATGTTCCTCTGGAACGCCCACTGGCTCTCCAGCCCAGTTGATGTAGATCTCTGGGTCTGGGCCCCAGTCAGGCAGCACAGAGTCATTGGAAACTGACAGATATTTATTCTCGTAATGTCCCCATAACTTTGACAACAGCCATTCACCTGCATCCAGCAAACTCCGAGCTCTACGGGCCTTAGTACCATGTAGTGGATAATGATGTTCATTCAAGCTGGATTCATCAATAGCTAACACTGTGAGGCGCCCTTCCAGGAGCACAGGGGCGCATAAGCCATGCCAGAGGCGAGGGAGAACTTGGAGGACCTCTGGTTCCCCACAATACCAGAAAATGTCCGCTAGAGGATGGGTTCCTAGTCTTAAACTGGGTATGTCGAGGCGTACCACTGAATCTGGCTCACATCCATACTCCGAGGCATTGCATGTTGGCCTTATATTAACTATGGGATGGGCCGCTTCTATAGTCTCTAAACATGAATGTTTATGTATCATCCCCACATATTCAGATCCTCGTGCACGTATACATAGGGGAAAGGTCTGTCCTGGGTATGTGTGGGCACGCAGATCGTCAGAGTCTTGTATGGAAATTGGACGATATGTGCATGCTGTGCTCAACTTCCGCATCCAGTCTGCGCCATGGGTTATAGCCGTAGACCCAAGTAAACAGACGGCTGGACATAAATATGTTGAGTTGTATGGGGGGTTGGCGCAGTCACGGAGCCCTGCTGTGGGCATTACTAAGGGTGGACGATTAGATCGCCTATCACAGACAATGCAAGTGCTGTTTGGTACTGCAGCATGTGCCGAGTCATAGAGCCACTGGCGATAAAGATTATGCTTATGCTGGTCATGATGTGTCATATTGTGGAATGTGAGAGTCTTAACTTTAACAAAGTTTTTAATAGTGATCGTCTCATTAATGAATTTGGGTTCCCACCAGAAGTCAATACCCACCTGGCGAAGCTCTAAGCCTGGTTGCCAGCCAGGAACATACACCTGGACTGGTATGCCTGTGCCTGTTTCCAGGACCCCTCGCTTTTGTAGGTTACCGGGCAGGGTGTAATTGTTATATATACTATAGTACCACAAGGAAGTGACATTAGTACATTGGCCAAGGCTCGTAGGCTGGCCTGAGATTATTACACTACTGGGCGCGTGAGAAGGGTTGAGACTGCCGGCCCGTTTAAGTCGTATTTCAACTGTTAGCGTAAAGTTCTCTACAGCTATGCCTTGTAGCCCTCGGCTGAAGTCTCGTGGCCATGGGGGGCCAGCATATGAATAGGAGTACATAACGAATAGGGTATGCTTTGGGGGCACTTGTCCTCTGTCAATGCCAGAAGCCACCATTCCCATAGCACACAGGGTTTGGTCAGTAAGGATAGTTCTGGCTTCTTTTTCAGTAATACCCTGCGCATGGCCCATATGGTTCGCCATAAATTTGCTTCCCGCCTATGTAAGCACTTCCCTGGCCTACCTGGCGCCATGAGCGCTTGTGTGAGGAAGTCTTAATATGTACAGGGGAGGTAGGTGTTGGTACTTCTGGTGAGCCATTCAGGTGTGCACTATTGCTAGGTGAAGTACGATTACTCACTGACAACATATTACCGCCTTGAATTAACAATCGAATGAAAGCTAGCCACATCAGTCCCAGAAACACCACTAGGGCCCATTCCAAGTATGTTGGGCGAAATGTGCCGGCCGGAGGGGCCTTCAGCTCTCTACGCCGCGTCATTAAGTTCATCTTGCTCTGCCAGATCCTCTAGGTTAATTGTGTCAAATGGAATGCGCGGGGGCTTTGGATCATCAGAGTCTCTGAATAACCTTACGATTTTCTCATCAATGTCACTGAGATTTATAAAGTTCGGCCCTTCTGGGGTCACGCATATGGTTCCGTCTGACCTGGGGCTCACTATGTTTGAAAGTTCTACGCCAGGCTCAGCTCGAGAAGTTCTGACCCTGGCCCGTGTTCGATGCGCTGGACCAGGGGACGGCTCTTCCTCGCCTCCGTCAGTGTCCTCATTTAACTCTTCCGCCGCAGCGTGTTGCACCAGACGTGACTCAGACTTTTTCCAGTCCAGCCCCTTGACTGCTGCCCTGCAACAATGGTTTAGATGATACCAGTGCTCCTTACCTTCGACTTTGACTGCAGTAGGAGTTGCCAGTACCACCTTGAAGGGCCTTTCTCTCCTGGGCTGCTTCCAGTGCTTCTTCCTGAACACCTTAATATACACGTAATCACCAGGTTCAATCTGATGGAGGGGCTGCTCCACACGTGTACCATGTGTGGCTTCACAAACCTGTGAATACAGAGTTCTGTGTATCTGTGTTAGATGCTTGACATAGCTTGACATTTCGGCTTCCAGCTGCTCCAGTGAGGGGCCTTTATATGGTCCCCGTGAAAAGGCGACAGGCATTGGTCGACCTGTCAACATTTCATGTGGTGTCAGGTGTGTGTTACGGTTGGTTTGTGAGCGCATTTTCATAAGTGCCAAAGGTAGCGGCTGAACCCAATTTAGCTTTGTACTCGCACAAATTTTTGCAATCTTTTCTTTCAGCACACCATTAGCTCGCTCAACCATTCCCTGTGATTGCGGGTGGTAAACACACCCCAGCCTTTGCTTAATGCACAGTGCTTCTGCAATTGCTTTGATCACCTCATTTACAAAATGTGTCCCGTTGTCCGAGCTCAACTGATCAGGAATGCTAAAGCGTGGAATTACTTCTCTGTACAGGAACTTAGCCACCGTTTTGGCGTCGCATCTAGCCGTTGCTATCGCCTCTACCCACCTACTGAAACGGTCTATTACTATTAGAATGCACCTCTTTCCCTCCTTCTTATCCAACATGTCCACAAAATCCATCATCAAGTGCCTAAACGGTCCTCTCGGTACAGGTATGTGGCTAATGGGCGCTGTGAAGTGCTTTCTCACATTTCGCTTTGCACACAGTTCGCAGGACCTTAAATAGTTTTCTACCATACTGGCCAGGTACGGGGACCACCAATCTTGTCTTACAGTGCCAATGATTTCACGACAATTACAGTGATCAACACCATGTGCTTCCCTAATGAGCATTGGTAGTAACCCTAAAGGTGCCACCCACATGCCATCCACACTTCTCCAGACCTCTGTACTGGGATCCTGCACTGCACCTCTTTTCTTCCACATTTCTCTCTCTTCCCCGCTTGCTGTCTCTTGATACTCCCTGATATCATCTTCCGACACCTGGTTTTCTGGCTCCTCTAGTTCCCCTGCCATCATCATTACCTTCACACTCTCTTTTCCTACTGCTGCTTCCTTAGCTGCTACATCTGCTGCAGCATTGCCTCTGCTAACCCACTCTCCATCTGACTTGTGAGCTTTACATTTCACTATGGCCAACGCTTTTGGTAGCATCATGGCCCTCAGTAAATCTGAGATTGCAGGTCCATGTGTGATAGAAGAACCGTCAGCTCTCTGGAAGCCCCTTTGAGCCCAGATTGGCCCAAACACGTGGCAAACCCCATATGCATACGCTGAATAGGTATAAATTGTACAAGATTCTTCTGCCCCCAATTTACATGCTGCAGTCAGAGCCTTAATCTCTGCCAATTGGGCAGAGCATGGTCGTGGCACGCTAGTGCATGAAATCACTTCAAACAATTCTGTGTCCTTGTTGTACTGAATCACTGCATAGCCTGCCTCATTACCATCATTGGTGCGGTAACACGAGCCATCTACAAAAAATATGTGCTTGGCTTCTGTCAGAGGCTGAGCTTCTAGGTCTGGCCTAGCTTTCAAGAATTTTTCAGCTTCCTCAGTGCACTCGTGTGGGGTTCCTTCATCAGGTAAAACTATTCCGTCGGCGGGATTTATTGTGGTGCACCTCTCAATTGTCAATTCAGGTGCTGACAAAATTACGTCATACCCTGTTCGGCGGGCGTTGGTTATTACACATTTTTGGCTTGTTAACAACGCATGTAGTGCATGGGAAGTGTACAGAGTTACCGGGTGTCCCATCGTGATTGTGGATGCCTTTTGATAGGCAAATGCTGCCGCTGCTAACCCCCTGTAGCATGGTGGCATGCCCTTCTCCACGCTGTCAAGTGTTGTGCTAAAATATGCAATTGGCTTTTTCCCCATGCCCTGTTGTGGCTGTGCCAATACAGCTGATGCAAACCCACGCCTTTCTGATACATAAAGATGGAATGGTTTTCCATAATCTGGACAGGCTAATGCTGGGGCTGAGGTCAGGGCCCCTTTTAGTGCCTCAAACGCCGCTTTTCCCTCTTCTGTCCACGCCAATGGAGCGCTTGACTTTGTTTGATCAGCCACTTTCATCATGTCTCAAAGAGGCTGTGTTTTTAGTGCAAAGTCACAGATCCAGGGTCTGCTAAACCCTGCTAAGCCCAGAAAGGACAGCATCTGTTGCACAGTTTGAGAGCGTGGCGCCTTCCGGATTGCCTCCACGTGTGTTGGTGAGATTTTTCGTGTAGTGCCTTCGAGCACTCTACCCAAATATTCTACCTTCGATTGGCAGAATTGCAGTTTATCCTTACTCACTTTGTGCCCATTTCGTGCCAATGTTTTGAGTACCTTTAGCGAGTCCTCCACACACTGTTCTTTCGTCTGACTACAGATCAGAATGTCGTCTACGTATTGCAGGACTAGACTAGGGGCGTCTAAATTTGCTAGGTCGTGGGCCAACACCTGATTAAATATTGAGGGGCTTTCACAATACCCCTGGGGTAACCGGGTGTAAGTGTATTGTTGTCCCCCGTATGTGAAGGCAAACAAGAACTGAGAGTCCGGGTGTAAGGGTACGCTGAAAAATGCTGAACATAAGTCAATTACTGTGTACCACTTCATTCCCTCAGGTATGTTTGATAGCAATGTGTGTGGGTCTGGCACTACAGGATTCTCTGCCACCACCACACGATTTACTGGTCTTAAATCATGGACCAGTCTCCATTTATCCGAATTTGGTTTCCTGACCGGAAAAATGGGGGTATTGCAAGGGCTTCTAGTTGGGATTAAGACTTTTGCCTCAACTAACCCTTCAATGGTTGGCTTTATTCCCTCTACTGCCTGTTTTGACAATGGATATTGTCTTTGATAGGGCAACTGAATGTTAGGTTTAAGCTGAACTTTTACCAGTCCTGGTGACTTCACTAAACCTACATCTGTGGGGTGTTTTGACCATAACTGGTCTGGAACCTGCTTCAATATTTGTTCTACTTCCTGCTCAGTGAGCTATTCCCCTTTTGTTTGCCGAGACCATTGTCCCGTCATCTCTACTTGAACCCTACCGCTTGTCTGACGGCTAATTAGCAGAGTTCTAGCTTCTGTAATGTCTGTGGCTGACTGCTCTATTTTAAGATATTTTCTGTCAGCTGACACACTCATACCTTCGCCTACAGCTGTCCAACTAGCTATTTGACCTGCCTCCCTGACCATTGGTCCTAAATCTTTTGATTCAAAACCCTGCCCGACCATCAAAGAGACATGTGGAGCAGCATTCTCAACCTGATACCACTGAGCAATTTGACTGGGCAGCTGCACTGTTGCGGCTACTCCCTGGGGTCCCACAACTACATTCACTGTCTTAATGCTGTGTTGAGTTCCTTCTACTTGCTCCTCCCACAGTGAGTCATACTCTTCATCATGTCCCCCCTCATCATACTTGATAGTGCAGTGCCATGGTTCTCTGGCAGGCCGGCAATCTGGGCCTATATATGTGAGCCACGGGCTCCACTGAGTATATAGATTGTACAGACCCTTTGATGTGTCCTCAATCTCCAGCCAGTACACTCTGTCCAGCATGTGTTGCTCCACTTTCTTTTCTACCACAACACATTGCTGTATTAGACATTCTGGAAGCTCGACCCACACTCCTGTGGGTCCACAGTGTATCTTGGCCCCTAGCTTACAGAGTATATCTCTGCCTAGGAGGTTTGCTGGGGTGTCAGGGGAGAACAATAGTGGCGCTTGAATGGTGATCCCTTCCCACCGTTATTTCTTGGGGCTCTGTAAATCTTAAAGACTGTGTTTTATCCGAGAAGCCTACTGTCTTTATTGTCTTTCGAGAGAGGGGGAGCTTAGAGCCTTCTTTTCCGATACTTGTGAATGTGGCACCAGTATCAACTAGAAAGGGTGCCTGGAGCTTACTTCCTACCTCCACCAGAGCCATAATCGTTGGTTCTTGTGCAGGGTACAGTGAGGTGGGGCACTGTACCAGCTCCCCCTCTGGCTTCTCTGGGCACCTTCACATACTTCCCTGGGGCGGTCCCATTGGACCTCCTCCAGGCATCATTGGGGCGGGTACCTGCTGATTTGGTCCCATCCATTGTCCTGCCCAGTTTCTGGCATTCTGCCAACCTTGACCTTGGTTAGAGTTCCTTTGTGGTTGTTGTGGTGGATAAGGGCAATCCCTCATCAAATGATTAGGGTCTTGGCAGTTCCAGCATCCATTTCCCCTCTTCCTCGGCCTCTCCCTTGTCCCCACCCTCTATTCTGAGGTGGGTACTGTGGGCTCACGGGATAGATCATCTGTGGTACTTGCACCTGGTATGCCATTGGCATAGACATCTGTGGCTGTGTCATCATTACTGGCTGTGGCTGTGTCATCATTTCTGGCTGTGGCTGTGTCATTGGCGTGATCTGTGGGGGCGCCTGGGTGGCAGGGGCTGGCTACGTTGTCATTGGTGCCACCATCACTGCTGCCTGTTTTGCGGTGCTTTTTTCTTCCCCTCTTTTCTCTTGATTTTCCTGCTTGTTGCGTGCCAGTTCTCCTAGTTGAGCCTTGTGAAGCTGTGTTAATAAATCTTCTGCGGCCTTTTTGGCCGCCCTTTCTCTCTTCCGATGCAGCTCAACATAGTGTATCACATTGGCTTCAAAGGTTGGCCAGGGCATGGTGCTCAGCCCCACTACTGTCTCAAGTTGGTCTTGCACCTCACTGGGAAGGGCTTTTTTCAACATCATTTTAAACAAAGTCTCACTCGCTGCTGTCTCATCCCATTTCTTCTCTCCACGCCTTCTGCAGCTTGAGAATGAAGTGGGAAACTCCCTCATCCTCTTCCAGCTTGATCTTTTCCACCTTGCTCGGATCAGCTTGGGTTGGATAAGTTCTCCTAAGGGCGTCCCAGATTGCATTCCTCCTTATCCCAAATGAGTAGGAGTCATACCTCTGCTCTGTTGCCATGTTTCTAATCTGAGCTGTATCCAATATCTCTATCATCTTGGCCTTTCCTAATGACTGTGTGAGGATGGCTTTAATATCGCCTATGGCCAATAGTTGGCCCATGGTCTGTTCTTCAAACCTTGTTATCCACTTCTGGGCTCCCTCACATATGCTGGGCAGCCTGTCTATCAGGCCTTTCAGATCCATGAATGTCCAAGGGGTGTATATCACATCCTTTCCTTTTACCACCACTGGACCTTGGAAAGCTGCTCCACCCTTATCCTCTGCGCTCCCTTCCTCTTCATCCTCTTCATCTACTTCCTCCCATTCCTCTTCTTGGCCCTTCCGCCTTGTTTGTGCTCTCGTTAGCCTCAGTGGCTGTGGTGTTGACTGGGCTAGTGGGCGTTTTTCCCGCAGCGCCTTACCTCCCCTTTGTTCTGCAGCCAATAATGAGTGGCTTGCTCTGTCTAGATGCATTCTGCTCTCCTCTAGCAACTGTTGGCATAGTTTCATTTTCTCGTCGCTCTTCATGCTTTGCCTTTGGCTGTGCATAACTGCTTCTCCATGAACTTCCTTCATTCTGCTCACCTCCTCCTTTTGCTTCCTGCTTTTCTTCCTCTCGTTCCTCCCGGTGGACCACCATCTCTTTCTGTAAGTGGTGTAATTCCTCTTTCAGGCGATCAGTCTGTCGCGGAACCAGCGGGGTCATCCTCAGGGTGCCACTGACATAGAATTCTTCGTCTGCTCCCTGTTCCTCATTTCTCACACGGGGTTCCCTGTTTTTTCCAGATTCTGCGTAGGAGGCTGGGGACTTTCCTCTTCTTTCTTTGACTGGCGGAGCACACCTCTGACTTCGGGACATGATGTAGCCCTTTTTCTCGCCGCCCCATTCTGCGCTCATGGGACGTATTCGCCTCCCATCCGGTCTGGCGTGCATCTTCGTCCTATGTACTCATCTGGCTCTAGTTCTCCACGCTCCCTCTCCCACTCCTCTGGGTTAAAATCCAACTCATAGTCCCATTCCATGCCAGTTTCATGTTTAGCCTTTAATTTCAGGCCTCCCTTCTCGCCTTTTGACATAATAGCTCATTCAGCTGACCACCTCTCCCTTCCATCTTCTTCCGACAATACAGGTCTCACTCTTCCTTCGAATCATCCGCCCATTATTTCCAACTGCACGTCCTGAAACTCCCTTACTTCCTTGAGTTGTGGATATATTCCTTCCACCTTGGGGGAGTGGTGCAGTCCACTGTAGGGCGGTGGTCTGATCTGCTCCCCATGTTCTTCGAACGGTGGGGCTGTTCCCTTCACTGCCTCTTTCCCTTTCACCCTCTTTTCCATTTCTTTTTCTTCAACTTTTCCTCCCCTTCTTTTTTTATTTCCCCCCAACATTCCAGTCTGTCCTTCATTTTGTTACATTTCTTCTCATCAAATGTCCCTTCTTCTGGCCATTGCAACTCTCCCTTTGTCCGGTCCTTCCATTTTTTCATATACTTTTTGATGTCTTTCTCTGATTCCTTATGTTTTAAAATTACCACACCCACGGGTGTGATTGTGGCTTTTTCTGTGCTCATGGGGTACCTCTGTTTCACCCTGTTTGCCTCACTACAGTGTTTTGTATTCCCGTCTGTGTAGTTCCGCTTTAATTCTAAGTTTATTTTACCCGTACTAATGTTTAATCTGGTTAAATTTTTCCCAATTTACTCTCCTAATGGGTCAATTTTATCCACTAAAATAGATGTTACTGTACCACGTTCCCACTGCACCACTCTTGATTTTACTGTAATGACTACTGTCAATCCTGAACAATAATCAGCCTGTCTAGACAAACAACTTGATTACAGGTTCATCATCCTCATCATATTATATAAAATCAAACAAATAAAGTACTGTTATAAAATCAGACAAATAAAGTACTGTTCAAATTGCTTTCGGGGTTTCTACTAGGACACAATACTGGGCTCAAAATTCGACACCCCCAGATTACCTCAATTCTCTCACACCACTTTTCTTCAGGAAATGTACATTGTAATATATCTAGACCATAAAATCGGGTAATCGCCAACAATTTATTATTTATCTCTTGTTCTAAGTGATCCCTCTTCCCGTATCTATGTTTTTTTATACTTTATATATATACACTTTATATATGAGTTTTTATACCTATTTATTCCACTTGTACGTCCTGTAAATACACTATGTCCTCCACCACGCACGTTGGTCCTCTCTCTTTCCTTCATTACCACTTTTCCACTTTTAATTATTGTGTACTCTGTAGAAAAATATACTTCTTCACAATAATGTGATATGTATATGTGAAAATATGATACTTACCCTACTTACCCCTTTTGCCTTCCTTCAAATACACATTCAAATACACATCCCTTCAAATACACATTGCAACAATCAATCCATAACCCAGTGCACACATCATATGCATTATCCACGGTCCAATATCCACTTCTATTCCAAATTCTTCCACCAAAATTCCTCCAATAATCACTAATAACACAACTATTCTCTCTGCGACATACATTTACTATATTTTATCATACATACATGAACAATGTACACTATAATTTCTACAATGATCCAATACAACACAATACAACACAATTAAATGTCACCCTGCAATCTTTGCAGTGACGGACCAATACACAATACAATACTATCGGGTCCCACCCTGCCCTTTATATATATATATGCAGTGACGCTCCGATTTACACTTTTCCAAAGACTCGGGTCCCACCCTGTACCTAACCTATGTACAGTGACCCTCTGAGTAATACATAAACATACAATATCTAACTAATAATAATAAATAATAATTAAATTATTTGCTTATTCCCATCCAATTTCTGTTTTCCACCCACTGGTTCTTGGCTCGAGGTCAACGATTTATACCCTTCTGGGGCTGTTCCCCATAGGCTACAGATATAATTTTAATACAGACTTTTGAGTATAACAGGCATCTGCTTACCTTTTAATTTTGGTTGCCGGCGTCTGTAGCCTCTGGTTATGCAGTCCCAGTTCAGGTTTCAACTGTCCGTTGGCCTGTCGAGCCCCACGTTGGGCGCCAAATAAATATGTCGGAACTCAGAGTCCCAGTCTGAGTGGACACATTCACGGGTGGATCAACGTAATTTTAAATTACCTATATTTCACTTTTCTTCTAACTTAACCAAAACTAATGAAGAATCTTCAGACGCTGGATGAGAAGAAGCAAACTTCTTTATTGCAGAAACAATACATCAGTTCCAATGAGCCCAAGGAAGATGACAGTGACACAGCAATCTCACGCAGGAGAGTTGAGTGCCCCGAGCTCCACAAAAATCCCCTCTATATATATCCAGGCGCTTGCCAGCACCTCCTCCTTTAGTTTGCCTATGTCAGCAATTTTCCATTATTTTCAGTCTAAGCCCTCTTAGCTCCTCCTATCCTTATTTGCATACTGTTCCCCTGTTTTTTCCACTATCTTCTAATTCCTCCTGGAAACCCCCTTACTTCCCATCTTCGAATTCCCCTTATTTTCCAACTGCCCAGCTACTCCCTGAGACTCCATTGTTGACCTCTCTTTCTCTTCACCTCTTCCCAGTTTATTATCCTTTATTTACCTTTATTACCTTTATTTTCGGCCTAGCTCTGTTTAAAACTAAAATGTTGCCTCTGTTTAAAACTCAAATGTTGCGCTTACATAAAAGCGCTTACTTTCTTGTTTCTCCCCACTTCACTTCTGGTACTCACTTCGCTCGGATCACTCGTGGGTTTATTCACCGCATCACTCGTGTAAGTTTTATGCTTTTATTCTCTTTTTACTAAGGTTAAAATGTAACAAAAGATAGAATAAAATGACTCTACATTTAAGCGATCTCTATCCTAACTCTACATTTAAGCGATCTCTATCCTATATTACTTGTTTATATACTTCCTACTTTAAACTGCGTGTGCTTGTGTACTTTAAAGTCACGGATAATTTAAGCCTGTGCAACGCTGAAAGCACTATATATTCTAAAGCTGTAAACTTGCTACTTTTTGTTTTACATATTGAGCGCTGAGCTAGGTGCCTGGGCCCTGTCTTTTCTGTTTTTACCTCAGCTCACCGATCCCACAGAGACACCGAAAGGGGACTTAGGCGCACTTTACGCCAGCGCCGTTACTTTCAACTCTCGGTTCTCGCCGCCGAATTTACCCGCTTTCTCGAGCACCTCCTGACCCCCGCGTCCCTTGAGACTGCGTTTGAACCACCACGCATTGTATACCGTGTTCCAACGGTCGACAAGAGCACACAAACGGTGTCTAACCCTCATGTTGTGCTTCCTATGGTTTCTCGCAGCGCGGCTGCTCAATCTGCCGCTCAACAGCTATTTCACGATGACAGCGTGTACCCTGAGCTTCCAGAGCTTCCTGAGTCCACTCTGGTTCCTTCTATTTCCCCTGATCAACACTCTCCTACTGGTTATTCTCCTACTTCACCCATTTCACCTCCCCAGTTTGATTTTTCTCCTTCCCCTTCTGATCCTATCTTTGTTGACTGAAGCATGGTGTTGTTATAACGAGCCCTGTATTCCCATTATTTTCCAATAAACTACCTTGCCCTTAAGCCCATTGCCCAAGCGTGGTTACTGCGTGCTATTATGCGCTTCACTATAGCTATTAACTGCCTATTAAAGTTCCTTTGATTATTACTTTGATTAATAGACAGGTCTTCTAAAACCTAGTTGAGTGTAAAATAGTTCTATATGGCACTTCTGAGTAAAATAGTTCTATAGGGCACTTCAGAGTACACTCCTGCTTATTTTAGTACTTTTGATACTTCTATGTAGCTTATATAATTTTCTTGACATTATTAGTTTCATGTACAATTTTCTTGACATTATTATTTTCATGTACTTATTATTTTTTCGACACCAGCTTCCTATCAGTAGTGCTTCACTTTTATTCCAATTTATATTAGCAGAAGATAAAACTTTAAATTTTCCAAGCAATTCAGATAAAACCTGTACATCACTTTGCTTACTGATCATAACTACTATATCATCAGCATATGCTGATAATAAGAAATTGCCATTACAATTTGGCAAAGATATACCATGAAGTTTCATTCTTATTTGCTGTAACAAAGGCTCTATGGCCAAAGAATAAAGCATACCAGAAAGTGAACACCCCTGTCTGATACCTCTACAGGCTCCAAAAGGAGCACACAAACCACCATTGACCTTGAGAATGCTCTGAACATCACTATAGAGAACTTTCACCTGATCTATAAATTTTTTACAAAAACCAAAGGCTTTCAAAACTCTCCATAAATAAACATGTTCAACACGATCAAAGGCTTTCTCTTGATCCAATGATATTAAACCACAATCTAAATTTAGCATCTTAGAGACATCGAGAAGATCTCTAATCAGGGAAACATTATCAAAGATTGACCTACCAGGGACACAGTATGTCTGGTCAGGATGTATGACCTTGTCCATAACCTCTGCCAACCGATTAGCTAAAACCTTAGAGAGGAGCTTGTAGTCACTGCACAGGAGGGAGACCGGCCGCCAGCACTTGATGTCTGTCAGGTCACCCTTCTTGGGTAGGAGAGTCAGGACTGCTCTGCGGCAACTCAGCGGCAGTAGCCCTCCGGCTAAACTGTCATTCAGTACCTCCAGCAAGTCTTCTCCAAGCTCTGACCAAAATGACTTAT
>CM075006.1:22743463-22754468 GCA_037576675.1 Pangasius sanitwongsei | reverse complement strand
ACTAAACCTACATCTGTGGGGTGTTTTGTCCATAACTGGTCTGGAACCTGCCTCAATATTTGTTCTACTTCCTGCTCAGTGAGTTCTTCCCCTTTTGTTTGCTGAGACCATTGTCCTGTCATCTCTACTCGAACCCTACCACTAGTCTGACGGCTAATTAGCAGAGTTCTAGCCTCTGTAATGTCTGTGGCTGACTGCTCTATTTTAAGATATTTTCTGTCAGCTGACACATTCATACCTTCGCCTACAGATGTCCAACTAGCTATTTGACTTGCCTCCCTGACCATTGGCCCTAAATCTTTTGATTCAAAACCCTGCCCGACCATCAAGGAGACATGTGGAGCAGCATTCTCAACCTGGTACCACTGAGCAATTTGACTGGGCAGCTGTACTGTTGCAGCTACTCCCTGAGGTCCCACAACTACATTCACTGTCTTAATGCTGTGTTGAGTTCCTTCTACTTGCTCATCCCACAGTGTGTCATACTCTTCATCATGTCCCCCTTCATCATACTTGATAGTGCAGTGCCGTGGTTCTCTGGCGGGCCGGCAATCTGGGCACATATATGTGAGCCATGGGCTCCACTGAGTATATAGGTTGTACAGACCCTTTGATGTGTCCTCAATTTCCAGCCAGTACACTCTGTCCAGTGTGTGTTGCTCCACTTTCTTTTCTACCACAACACATTGCTGTATTAGACATTCTGGAAGCTCGACCCACACTCCTGTGGGTCTACAGTGTATCTTGGCCCCTAGCTTACAGAGTATATCTCTGCCTAGGAGGTTCGCTGGGGTGTCAGGGGAGAATAATAGTGGCGCATGGACGGTGATCCCTTCCACTGTTATTTCTTGGGGCTCTGTAAATCTTAAAGACTGTGTTTTATCCAAGAAGCCTACTGTCTTTATTGTCTTTCGAGAGAGGGGGAGCTTAGAGCCTTCTTTTCCAATACTTGTGAATGTGGCACCAGTATCAACTAGAAAGGGTGCCTGGAGCTTACTTCCTACCTCCACCATAATCGTTGGTTCTTGTGCAGGGTACAGTGAGGTGGGGCACTGTACCAGCTCCCCCTCTGGCTTCTCTGGGCACCTTCACATACTTCCCTGGGGCAGTCCCATTGGACCTCCTCCAGGCATCATTGGGGCGGGTCCCTGCTGATTCGGTCACATCCATTGTCCTGTCCAGTTTCTGGCATTCTGCCAGCCTTGACCTTGGTTAGGGTTCCTTTGTGGTTGCTGTGGTGGATAAGGGCAATCCCTCATCAGATGATTAGGGTCTTGGCAGTTCCAGCATCCATTTCCCCTTCTTTGTGTAGGGGCTGTGCCTTGTCGTGGCATCTGTTGAAACATTCCTCCTCTTCCTCGGCCTCTTCCTTGTCCCCACCCTCTATTCTGAGGTGGGTACTGTGGGCTCATGGGATAGACCATCTGTGGTACTTGCAACTGGTATGCCATTGGCATAGACATTTGTGGCTGTGTCATCATTACTGGCTGTGGCTGTGTCATTGGCGTGAGCTGTGGGGGCGCCTGGGTGGCAGGGGCTGGCTGCGTTGTCGTTGGTGCCACCATCACTGCCGTCTGTTTTGCAGTGCTTTTTTCTTCCCTTCTCTTCTCTTGGTTTTCCTGCTTGTTGCATGCCAGTTCTCCCAGTTGGGCCTTGTGCAGCTGTGTTAATAAATCTTCTGCGGCCTTTTTGGCTGCCCTTTCTCTCTTCTGATGCAGCTCAACATAGTGTATCGCATTGGCTTCAAAGGTTGGCCAGGGCATGGTGCTCAGCCCCACTACTGTCTCGAGTTGGTCTTGCACCTCACTGGGAAGGGCTTTTTTCAACATCATTTTAAACAAAGTCTCACTCGCTGCTGTCTCATCCCATTTCTTCTCTCCACGCCTTCTGCAGCTTGAGAATGAAGTGGGAAACTCCCTCATCCTCTTCCAGCTTGATCTTTTCCACCTTGCTCGGATCAGCTTGGGTTGGATAAGTTCTCCTAAGGGCGTCCCAGATTGCATTCCTCCTTATCCCAAATGAGTAGGAGTCATACCTCTGTTCCGTTGCCATGTTTCTAATCTGGGCTGTATCCAACATCATTTTGGCTTTTCCCAATGACTGTGTGAGGATGGCTTTAATATCGCCTATGGCCAATAGCTGGCCCATGGTCTGTTCTTCAAACCTTGTTATCCACTTCTGGGCTCCCTCACATATGCTGGGCAGCCTATCTATCAGGCCTTTTAGATCCATGAATGTCCAAGGGGTGTACATCACATCCTTTCCCTTTACCACCACTGGACCTTGGAAAACTGCTTCATCCTCTACACTCCCTTTCTCTTCATCTGCTTCCTCCCGTTCCTCTTCTTGGCCCTTCCGCCTTGCCTGTGATCTCGTTAGCCTCAGCGGCTGTGGTGTTGACTGGGCTAGTGGGCGTTTCCCGGGCTAGTGGGCGTTTCCCCCACAGCGCTTTACCTCCCCTTTGTTCTGCAGCCAA
This sequence comes from Pangasius sanitwongsei, assembly GCA_037576675.1. Classification (NCBI taxonomy): domain Eukaryota; kingdom Metazoa; phylum Chordata; class Actinopteri; order Siluriformes; family Pangasiidae; genus Pangasius; species Pangasius sanitwongsei. The sequence goes on along the minus strand of CM075006.1, from coordinate 22,751,992 downwards.
CAATGAGTGGCTTGCTCTGTCTAGATGTATCCTGCTCTCTTCCAGCAACTGTTGGCATAGTTTCATTTTCTCGTCGCTCTTCATGCTTCGTCTTTGGCTGTGCATAGCTGCTTCTCCATGAACTTCCTTCATTCTGCTCATCTCCTCGTGCAGCTTGCGACATGTTCCTTCTATCGCCTCTGTGTCTTGTTCCACCTTCCTCACCCTTCCCTGTTTCGCCCACTTCCTCTTCCATTTCTCTCATTTTCCTCTGGACATCTTTTGCTTCCTGCTTTTCTTCCTCTCGTTCCTCCAGGTGGACCGCCATCTCTTTCTGTAAGTGGTGTAATTCCTCTTTCAGGCGATCAGTCTGTCGCGGAACCAGCAGGGTCATCTTCAGGGTGCCACTGACATAGACTTCTTCGTCTGCTCCCTGTTCCTCATTTCTCGCACGGGGTTCCCTGTTTTTTTCAGATTCTGCGGAGGAGGTTGGGGATGCTTCCTCTTCTTTCTTTTAATGGCGGATCACACCTACGACTTCGGGACATGATGTAGCCCTTTTTCTCGCCGCCCCATTTTGCGCCCACGGGACGTATTCGCCTCCCATTTGGTCTGACGTGCGTCTTCATCCTATGTACTCATCTAGCTCTAGTCTTCCACACTCCCTCTCCAACTCCTCTGGGTTAAGATCCAACTCATAGTTCCATTCCAGGCCAGTTTTGTGTTTAGCCTTTAACTTCAGGCCTCCCTTCTTCTCGCTTTTTGACATAGTCACTTCTCTATTGGTTCGTTCAGCTGACCACCTCTCCGTTCCATCAACTGCTGACGATACAGGTCTCACTCTTCCTTCGAATCGTCCGCCCATTATTTCCAGCTGCACGTCCCAAAACTCCCTTACTTCCTCGAGTTGTGGGTATATTCCTGCCACCTTGGGTGAGTGGTGCGGTCCACTGTAGGGTGGTGGACTAGTCTGCTCCCCATGTTCTTCGAATGGTGGGGCTGTTCCCTTCACTGCCTCTTTCCCTTTCACCCTCTTTTCCATTTCTCTCCTTGCCTTCTCTTTCTCCCTGTGCTCTCTCTGCACCTTTCCTTCCTGTCTAAACCATTCCACTATTTCTATCTTTCTCTTCAACTTTTCCTCACCTTCCTTTTTTATTTCCCTCCAGCATTCCAGTCTGTCCTTCATTTTGTTACATTTCTCCTCGTCAAATGTCCCTTCTTCTGGCCATTGCAACTCTCCCTTTGTCCGGTCCTTCCATTTTTTCATATACTTTTTGATGTCTTTCTCTGCTTCCTTATGTTTTAAAATCACCACACCCACGGGTGTGATTGTGGCTTTTTCTGTGCTCATGGCGTACCTCTGTTTCGCCCTCTTTGCCTCACTAGGATTCCAGTCTGTGCAATTCCACTTTAATTCTATGTTTTTTTTACCCGCAGTAATGTTTGATCTTGTTGAATTCTTCCCAATTTGCTCTCCTAATGGGTCAATTTTATCCACTAAAATAGATGTTACTGTACCACGTTCCCACTACACCACTCTTGGTTTTACTGTGATAACTACTGTCAATCCTGAACAATAATCAGCCTGTTCTAGACGCTCTACAAACAACTCAATTACAGGTTCATCATCCTCATCATATGGATCTTGTATAAAATCAAACAAATAAAGTACTGCTCGAATTGGTTTCGAGGTTTCTACTAGGACACAATACTGGGCTCAAAATTCGACACCCCCAGATTACTTTAATTCTCTCACACCAATTTTCTTCAGGAAATGCACATTGCAATATATCTATACCATAAAATTGGGTAATCGCCCACAATTTATTATTTATTTATTATTTTTGTTCTGACTGAGCCCTTTCCCGTGTCTATCCCTATATCTTCGTTCGTCCCAAAAAATGAGTTCTTATACCTATTTATTCTATTTGTAGGTCCTGTAAAGCCATACACTATGCCCTCAACCACGCATGTTGTTCCTCTCTTATTCCTTCACTGCCACTTTTTATTATTGTATACTCTGTAGATAAATATACTGTCTCTTCACAATAATGTGATATGTATATGTGAAAATATGATACTTACCCTACTTACCCCTTTTGTCTTCCTTCAAATACACATTGCAACAATCAATCCATAACCCAATGCACACATCATATGCATTATCCATGCTCCAATATCTACTTCTATTCCAAATTCTTCCACCAAAATTCCTCCAATAATCACTGATAACACAACTATTCTCTCTGCAACATACATTTACTATATTTTATCATACATACATAAACACCTACATCATCGGGTCCCACCCTGTACCTAACCTATGTACAGTGACGCTCCAAGTATTACATAGCAAACATACAGTATTTAACTATCGTAAATAATACTGAAATCTTTGCTTATTCCCATCCAATTTCTGTTCTCCACCCACTGGTTCTTGGCTCGAGGTCAACAATTTATACCCTCCCTGGGGCTGTTCCCCATAGGCTACAGATATAATTTTAATACAGACTTTTGAGTATAACAGGCGTCTGCTTACCTTTTAATTTTGGTTGCCGGCGTCTGTAGCCTCTGGTTATGCAGTCCCAGTTCAGGTTTCAACTGTCTGTTGGCCTGTCGAGCCCCATGTTGGGCGCCAACTAAATATGTCGGAACTCAGAGTCCCTGTCTGAGTGGACACATTCGCGGGTGGATCAAGGTATTTTTTAATTACCTATATTTCACTTTTCCTCTAACTTAAACAAATAAAACTAATGAAGAATCTTCAGACGTTGGATGAGAAGAAGCAAACTTCTTTATTGCAGAAACAATACACCAGTTCCAATGAGCCCAAGGAAGATGACGGTGACACAGCAATCTCACGCAAGAGAGTTGAGTGCCCCGAACTCCCCAAAAACCCCCTCTATATATACCCAGGTGCTTGCTAGCGCCTCCTCCTTTAGTTTGCCTATGTCAGCAATTTTCCATTATTTTCAGTCTAAGTCCTCTTAGCTCCTCCTATCCTTATTTGCATACTGTTTCCCTGTTTCCCATTATCTTCTAATTCCTCCTGGAAACTCCCCTACTTCCCGTCTTCGAATTCCCCTTTATTTTCCAATAAACTACCTTGCCCTTAAGCCCATTGCCCAAGCGTGGTTACTGTGTGCTATTATGCGCTTCACTATAGCTATTAACTGCCTATTAAAGTTACTCACTACTTTGATTATTACAGAGGTCTTCTAAAACCTACTTGAGTGTAAAATAGTTCTATATGGCACTTCTGAGTACACTCCTGCTTATTTTAGTAATTTTCATACTTCTATGTATCTTATATAATTTTCTTGACATTATTATTTTTATGTACTTATTATTTTTCGACACGGCTTACGAGGGTGATAGACACCGAAAATAGGCAGGTACCACACTTCCTCATTTTCCTGTACAGGTGGAGCTAGTTCGGCATGACCTGCATCAAAAATCCTTTGCATGAACATAACGAAATGTTCTTGCATTTGAGGCTTTCTCTTCAATGTCTGACGGAATGACAGGAGACGTTTCATATTCTGGTACCTATTGTTGGGCAGGCATTGGCATGGAATTCTAAAAGGAAGAGGTGCCACCCAGCTGTTAGAACTATCAATGAACATTTCCTTGTCCATCAGTTCCATGAATGCTTGATCTTCAATGGAAGGGGCTACCCTTTCATCATCTTGTGTCCATTTGAAGATATTGTCACCCAGCAAGAACTTGGGGCAAGTAGTCGAGTAAAAATGACAGCCTTGAGAAGAGACGGCATGATCTTTGTTGTTTAGCTTCTCTTTCACCTGTATCTGATTAGGACATGGCTCACAAAAGCTTGGGCGTCCATTGTGAAGCACGTCTGTGCAAAACACATCAACTTTGCTAGGTTTGTGTGCTGAACCCAAGCAAACATTTCCAACTATCACCCAACCAAAATCGAGCTTTTGGGCAAATGGTGCCTAGTTCGGACCATTGAGCTGTTTTCTTGCTTTGTGGACTTGAATAATGTCTCTCCCTAAGAGTAGCAATATTTGCACACTTGACTCGATCTCAGGTTGAATTGGACTATCTCCACAAATCTCTGTGCATTGTGAAGTGACATTAGCAGAAGGGCCTTTATCCTCCTCCCCGCCATGATCTGATAAGGGGTCTTTAGTGGCCCATGGAGGAGGACCAGGATGAAGTGCGGACACATGCTTATCACTCTCACATTCATTGCATTTAATTACTGTTTTGCAGTTCTTTGCCAAGTGAAGGGTGGAAGCACAGCACCTATAGCACACACCGTTTTCTCTAAGCAGTGATTACCTCTCTTCTAGAGTCTTTGCTCTGAACCCACGGCAACGTCTCAGAGGATGAGGTTTGTTTTTATGTATAGGACACTGCTTTTCTACATCAATTGGTTCATTACTGGAACTTCTTGTAGGAGGAAATCCAGCTGATGATGCCACACCCGTCTTATGGGTAGACACAGCAATCCTTCTTTGCATTTGCGTATTAACCAAAGATTCTGCTTTACTCTGGTTTGTGCTGGATGTGCCAATACTGCCCAGCCACTTAATCAGTAGATCCAGCTGTTCGCTGGAAGTAAGTTTGAGCCCGCTGGTAGCATTTAAAAAAGACAACTTCCAAGCCCAATAGTTCTCTGTGTGGTAGTTGAATTTTGTGAGTCCTGCATTAATCAGCTCACAACAGGCAAGAAACCTTGCTAAATCACTCATTTCAGCTTCTCCTTGGAAAGGTGACTGAACGGGAGTACTGGCATTGTAAGTCTGTGCAAGGGGCCAGTAATTAATTGGGCTGTATGTGGCAGACTGAGGTTTTTCAATCAGTGTTACAGTGTTAGGCTTCGAGAATGAATCACTGACCATTTTAACACAGTCAGGTGGAGTGCACCCTGGCGAGCCTTCTTTTAACAGTCTGTTTTCATTTTCATAATGGTTTACGAATTCAACATGTGAGGTAGCCAAACTTGCTTCTTCGGCAGAAACTACGTTAGAGTGACTTGAGTGCTGCTCCACATAATCGCTGGTGCACTGTACAGGGTCTATAGGAGGAGCAATTTGGCTACCTGAATGACACCTGCCTCCCTCCATGCGCTCTCTAGCCTCCTCCAATATTCTCACTTCGGCCATAGCGGCAGCAGCCTCCTTTTCGTGTTCTAAAGCGGTAAGACTGCCTTCCATACAAACTTTCTCAATTTTCAATTCAGTTTCTTTCTTGACATAATATGCACGTGTACGCTCAGCTTCAGCTCTAGCTAGTGCTTTTGCCACAGCCATGCTCGCTGATGTTCTAATAGACCTTTTAGATGATCACTTTCTCTAGATTTTCTCTCACTCTCCATGACATGTGATGCATAAATCGTATCTCTCGAATGCAGATTGAAACAATGCAGAAGAATAAGGTATGAGAAGAGACTTCACGTGAGGGCAGACTTTGTAGTTTAGTTGCAAAGATTCCTTCTTTTTTCTGAATTGAAGAGGCTACGTCTTTTCACTATTCTGTCCCTGCTGCAAGTAGGTTGCACCTCAACAGATGGTTAAACAGGATGAGGGCTGAAGAAAAAGTCGAAACTGAAGGAGTTCTTTTCCAGTGTTTTACTTGAAATATCAAGTTGCACAACATTGTTTTTTGTGAAACTATAATGCAAACACAAAACATACATTAAGTATAAAGTATGACTAAAAGTCATTTTTAGGAAAGAAAAGAGCAAATCTAGCATTAATACGAGAGAGAAAACAACAACCTTCTTATTCGAATGCACCACAAATGTTTCTTTTTAAATGGTATGAAATACTTCTTTTTTAACAGATATGAAATTCAATAAACTTAAAGATGATGGCCTCTGGCACAAAATAACAGAAATATAGCTTTTATCAGGGAGACATCTGCTGCTGCATCACTGCTTAGATGAAATCTAAGATGGTTTCTTGGAGGACTTTTGGCAAGATGGCGGACCGGGTGCATTACATGTTTTGAGCTCTCCAGGCTTGTCCCAAATTTTTTTGTAAATAATTCGCCATCCAATCACCAAAATTTGCTCCTTTTGAAATGACAATTAGCAGATAATTGTAAAACACCGAACATGAACGAGCACCATGACGACTAAAAAGAATCTTGCTTTATCCCGCTGCAACGACGCTACTGACTCTCATGACTATGCAACAAAGATGGAAGATTCCACCGAGAAATTTAAAAGAAAAGACCCTTTCTCGCCGTTAAAGAACACACCAACAGCTAAAAGGAAGGATACAGGGTCAGATCTTGGAAGCAATTAAGCAGCTAACTGATAAGGTGGATACACTCAGCTACAGCAGAACTCCATCATGTTAACTAACAAAGCCAAGGCAGTCGAGTTCAACACGGCAGAAATCAAAGACTGCAAAACTCTCTTCTGTTCGCCAAGTATCGGTTTTAAAGAAAGACAACGCAGAGTTAAAGGAACGTGTCTTAGAGCTTGAGCGATACAAATGCCGGTGGAATCTTAGGATTCGCCACATCAATCACATCATGGACTCAGTTCATCGAATAGGCCAATGTGAAGAAAACAAAACAAGGCATGTCATTGTTCAGTTCACTCAGAGAATACACCGTGATGCGCTGTAGAGAATGACCAAAGATCACGCGATCTGCAAAGATCTTCATATCAGCTTCATCGAAGACCTCTGCAAAGCTGACAGGGAGACCCAAGCTGCACTGTGGCCCAAGATAAAAGAAGCAAGGGATGCTGGAAAACGGGCATACTACAGAGATGGTGCTGGATACATTAACAGACAGAGAATTACATACATACAAGGTATATGTTCAAGCCAAAGGCCTTGATGTTTAAGGTTTGAAAAGACCTTTTCCACTTTAAATTTGTAGATGATAAGAAGTGATTGGATGGTTTATCTGTACTAAGTTCATATCGAAGGGACATTGCCTGTTTGGGTTTTCTTTTCTTAATTCTCTTCAAAGTTTAGTCTGTTGGACAGTTTGTAATATTTGCTGGCAGTTGCTAATTTGTTTGTTATGAATCCTTTTTTTTTCTTGTATTTCACTTAATGCTAGGGGCTTAAGAGAGATCACTAAGAGGAAATCATTATTTTTGTTTTGCAAGGGCGAAAATGCACACTTTATTTTGTTGCAAGAAACACACTCAGAACAAGAGGATGAAAAATTTTGGGTAAACCAGTGGGGAGACAAAATTATCTTTGATCATGGGTCCACTAGATCAGCAGGTGTGGCTATCTTGTTTTGTAACTCACCTGGTAAATTAGTGACATCTAGATTTAGTAATAAAGGTCACTGGCTAATTTGTGTCCTGAATATGGATGATCAGTACTATATTCTGGTCAATGTCTATGGTTTTAATAATGTAACTCAAAACAGTCAGTTGATCTCAGATGTTTCCAACCTTAAACTCATTTATCCAACGGCAATTATAATTATGGGTGGTGATTTTAACATGGTTATAGATATCCTTCCAGGTGTTATCACAGTTCTTACAAGCCTGTGTTAATAGACTTTTGTCGCACTCACAATTTATTAGATCCCTGGCAAGTTAAATATCCTAACACTAAACAATATTCCTGGTTTAAACCAAACAATGGAGTAAAGTCCAGAATAGATTTTTGATTAATTTCAGTCTCTGTTATGAAATTTGTCGATGACTGTTTTATGTCATCAGCTCCTCTCACAGATCATGCTGTTATTAAATTGAGTTTTAAACCTCCTGATGTTAGCTGATGGAATAAAGGGTACTGGAAATTCAATTCTAGTTTATTAAAATGCCAATCATTTAATGAGGGGATTAGGGCCATGGTCTCTAAGGTGATGTCTGATGAATCCATTATATCCTATATTTCTAAATGGAAGTTCCTTAAATTTAAAATGAGGGAATATTCAATGCATTATGCAAAAACACTCAATAGAAGTAATAGATTATCTGAAATCAATATTATTAAAGAAATAAATATCTATTATAATAAAACACCACCTACTGATAATGATAAAGAAACTACAAAATCATCTAAACAAACTTGATGAAATTTATCTTTGTAAGGCTGAAGGGGCTTTTATCAGGTCCAGGGCTAAATGGATTGAGGAGGGAGAAAGAAGTACCTCATACTTCTGTCAGTTAGAGAAAAGAAGGCAAGAGAGACTTCAAAAGCCTTATTGATCCAGGGCCAGCTAATTACAATTGCATTTTTTTTCCCAAAAGATACCATTTACAGACTTAGAATCAAATATTTAAAATTTCCTTTATCTCCCAAAATTAAATTTTAAAATTTTAAGTGGGATATATCCATCCAGTGAATACTTACAACTAAGATTTGGATTTGACTCTAATAAGTGTATATTTTGTGATGATATTGAAACCACGGAACATTTGTTTTTTCGTTGTATGTATGCGGATGCTTTATGGTCTGATATTCATGACTGGCTTTACCCAAAGGTACCTCACCTTAAAAATTTCGCTGTGAAGGACATCTTTGGACTGGTAATGAACAATAACAAAGATGACTTCCTTGTTAATAATGTACTTCTGCTGGGAAAATATTATAT
>CM075006.1:22707639-22722251 GCA_037576675.1 Pangasius sanitwongsei | reverse complement strand
TATTTTTAGTCAGTTTAAGTTACATGTTGAAGTGATGTTATTAATTTCTTACATTTATGAGCTCGTACCAATGTAAATATTTATTGCTAAAAATTATGATCAGACTACACTTATTTACACGTAAATTGAAGATTTCTTTAGTCTGAATAATTATGCAGTGCTAACAAAAAGTGTGTGGTAATATTTGTCATAATCAAAGAACTAATGATGGACAGTGTTGTACACCAGAGTACCCAGACATATTTTTGAGTAACAGTGTTTAAAGTATCTTATATGATGTGTACTTAACTATCAATACTTGGGTATGAAAAAGTGCAGGGGGATCCAGGATGCCATTTTTATGCCAAACAATAATGTTTATATATATATATATATATATATAATATTTTTGTCTGTATGAAGGTTTAATTAATCATACTGTGATGGTGACTTTATATGAAATCCAGAATTACATCAGGTGTTTATGCAAGAATGGAATAACTGACACTACTTGGGCCACATTAATACCATACATTCAGTGTGAGATGATCATGACTATGTTAAAATTAGTTGTAGAGGCTTTTCTTTCAGCTGCTCAATCATTGGTCTGCATGTTTGATTTAGCACAGGTTTTATGCCAGATGCCCTTCCTGACACAACCCTCCCGTTTTATCCAGGCTGGGGACCAGCACTGAGAGTACATTCCCGCTGGCTGGGTTGATTCCCTGCCCTGGGATCAAACCTGGGCCACACTGGTGAGCGCGCAGGAGCCTTAACCATTAGGCCACCAGAGAAACTATGTTAATATTAGTTAACCTTGTTAAATGAAAAGAGTACAAGTATTTATTTAAGTTAGTATAAGACTCACTTTATAAATAATGTGGATCTTGTGATTATTACACATTACGTGAAATCTTGTGGATCTTGTGAAATCTTGTGGATTTCTGCTAATTGCAAAAGACTTCATTTGGTAACTGAACTGTCACATTGCCATAGGCACTGCAATTTTCAGTGGTCATGCAAGACAGCTAACCTTAGCTGACGTAGGCTAACTAGCCAGGATTTACGACATTTTTAAGCCACAAGATATGTACACAATTTGAGTCAATCAGTCACTGATTTCAAACCACCACTGATGCTGCTAATCTTCCAAAACTGCATGCCATTGCTAAGTTTCAGGTAGCAGTTAGCTAGCTGGCTCAGGTGCATTATGATAATTACTACCGAACATGAGTAATTATAAAACGTTTCTATTTGTTTTTCACTGGAATTTTGTTGGTTGCTATATCACGTTAAAGGTAGGAAAATATCTGACAGACTTATCTTGATTTCATTTTTTTTTACATCACAGAAACTTAAAGTTTCTACAATTAACAGAGGTGTGTATATTTTTATATCCAATGTATGAACACAGTACACTAAGGAAACATCTAAACATTTTTGTCTGTACTCTGTGTCTCGATAGCTCCATGCATCTCTGTCTGTTCTCTTGCTGCCATTGTACTTTGCAATAAATGGATCATAGTCATAAGAGGGAAAGAGTAGATTAGATTCATGTTAGTGTGTTTTAGTTCACTGGAAAACCCTTTTAACCCTCATGTTCCGTTTGGGCAAAATGATCCATTACTTAAAGTGGAAACATACTCAATTTTTTTTTTTTTTTTTTTTTAAACGATGTGAAACTTTGTGTGCTTGGCTCATTTTCAACATGAAAAGTACAAATTTACTTTTTGGTGCATCCCCTATAACCTGTCTTCATATTTATATTACACAGGTATGGTTCAGGTTATTTTGACTCAAGAATAAATCAGATTGCAAAAAGAGGTGAAATATCAACTGACAGTAACTGCTTCTTACAAAAATAAAACAAATAGGTGAATTCAGTCTGATACATCTGTAATGTCTCTGCCTTATTAGCACTTATACCTGATTACATACACCTGCTGTTAAGAGCATCTCCAGGCATGAAAAGTGGTTTTGTGTGTCTTTACTGTTCCCTAAATTAGTCGTTTTGTGTGTCTTTACTGATCCCTAAAAACAGCATTTTAAGACATTCTCTTTAAATATCTTGTTGTTTTTTTTTGTCTCAGATTCCCAATGTCAATAACCCATGAACAGTATGTACACTGCTAAGTAATATTTCCTATATCATTGGTCTCTCGAAAAATGTAATTAGTATTTCAGTGTAATTTAAAATGTATGGAGTTGTGACTGAGGACTTTATGATGATTAATATTTGTTATACAGCTTATATAAATGGTGGTGCTTCCCCTGCCCTAATGGTGTAACTGCTCAGTAGCCCAGAACACATAAATCATCATGAGACAGTATATGCATTTTATAAAGTCCACCTATTCTGTAGCCTTACTGTCTTTTCCAGTCTATTGTAAAATGTAACCCACACAGCTAAAGCACTAATATTGAACTATTGAATTAGTTAATCAATGGTAACTTGCATTGCTTCCTCTTTTATGAGTAGCTTTCTCTAAAATAGGATGCAGATGCTGTCTAAATATTCTGTGCATGTGTCTAAACAGTAAACTGACAAATATTTACATGTGCATGGCTTTTTTTTTTTTAATTTTCCCCATATTCTCCCCAATTTGGTCTGGCCAATTTCCACCCACTCGCTAACTCTCCTCCATTATGTGACTGCTACTTACTGGGAGGATGGGGCAAACGTGTTTACCTTCCTGAAGTAAGTGAAGCCAACCTCTGCATCTTTTTGAACTGCTGCTCATGGAGCCTTACAGGGCAGCGTAACACACAGTGCTATCTGCATACACAAGCTCACAGATGGGGAGAAAGAGTATGCCATTCATCTTCACCCCTGGATTTATAAAATAGAGTACCTGATATAGTGTAGAGTTTTTTTTATGGAAAAAAATGTAATTTTAAAAATAGAATTCACCAGGCATGCTAATTGGAGGGTATAAGCTACTATAGACAATGTTAGATGTTAGAGTTTCAGCTCTTGTGCAAAACTAAACACTCGCACCAAACATATTTTGGCTGATAAGCTACATTTGGGGCGAGTGGAAAACCTATGTAAAAATTGTCCAAACCAGTCCTTAATGAAAAGCAAAGCTTAATGAAAAGCAAAACACAGTTTCCATTTTGAGGCTATAAAATAAACTCTGTCTTTAATCTAGAATGTGAGTGATTTTAGACATACTTTTTTCAGCTGTGTTTGAAACAGCAGATGTGTTTCCCTTCACTAGTGAGGCACACAAAAGAGCTAATATCAATAACCAGGGTTGCAAGGTTTCATCCAAATTTCCAGCCTATCAACATCTCAATACAATAGTCATACAATAGTCCTGAAACTAGCCCAAATAAAAATGGAAAATGGATACTTATTTTTCTCTGCATGGGAAACAATGTCAACATGGTGAACACACTTCTGATGTATGGACATAATCCACTCCATAATTCTCTTTTCCCTCTTCCAATTTTTGCAAAATATCTTCAAATAGAAATGGTTCTGCATATCAAAGACACACTGTCTACACTTACACTTTGCCTGTTTGCAAAAATTTCTTAGATAGGATTTCCTATTATTTTCTATGAAACAAGGCAGCACACTCGCACGCAACACGGATCGTATTACGAGGGGTGGGGGGTGGGGGCTCTACTTCGTTTTATGGTATAAAAGAAGACTCGACAGAGAGAGGAGAAGAACGAAAGAGAGTGAGAAAGAGAAATATGGAAAACTGCTGCGAACACGTGCTCAAGAGAATCAGGCCTACCCGGCTCGTGTTGAGGGGGTTAGAAGAAGAAGACGGTATGTCCGACCATCCTTCATCTCCGGAGGAGAGTTACGCCGTTCCTTTGCCGCCAACCCCACCCCCGAGCCCTGAGTTCTTGCAACAGCTTTCACCCCCTCGCTCCGTGGAACCTGTCGTCTTGGGGCACGAGGAGACTGTCGTCTAGGGGGATGCTGGCGAGGATCCTACTGAGATGGACGTTCAGGATACTCCTTCGAACGAGAACTCACCCTGCGGGTCGGATGACTCGTTGCGGCCGTTCATCGACGACCCTGGCGCGCCGCTCTCAGGCTGGCTGTGTAGGATCGAGTTTTTCAAATGTCTGGAATCAGCGGTGCTTCATTTACTCAACAAGACTCTGACATTGTACGCCGAATCCAAATGCAACGGCTGTCGGATCAGTCATCCTAGCCAGAGACAACACACGTGCTTGCTCGACCCGGCCGACGACGTCTATCAGACCAACTTTCACGGTGTGGTGCGGAAGCTGTGGAACCCGCTGTTCATCGGAGCCGTTGAGAAATATATGGACAGCTACGGATTTTACAAGAAGCACGAGAGCAACGAAATTAGGACGGCGACGGAGATTCTTTTGCTGGGGTATAGATCAGGAGGATCGATCTACGAGCGCATCCATCGAATGTACGATGATATCGAACCTGACGAGGAGAGAATAGAGCGTTTCCAAAAGCTAGTCGCCGAGTGCCGATATTCCTGTTTAACTTGATTTTATTCCACGCCATCATATATGCATTTATTCAGTGTGTTTTTTTACCGCTACCTCTTATATTTTATTCTATACTATTATACATTCAATTATTCAGTGTGTTTTTGCTGCTACCTCTTAATACGCTTTTTGTTGAGTGTTTTGAAAATGGGACAATACTGGAAAAAACCTGCGATCGAACCTGAGGCAGCGGTCGCCTCTCGGCTGATAGAAATCATGAGACGGTCTATCGAAAACAGAGTCTTTTCAAAGAGTTTTCCCGGCAACGTTGGCTTTGAGAGACTGGAAAACATGTTGGAAAAAGTACGGAACAGGGTACTTGTTTGAATTGGGTCATTCAATCATGGTTCAAACTTTGTTTATGATAAAACATTAATAACGTTTGCATGTGTATAAAAAAAAAAGTTGAACAAAAAGTCTGAATAAAGAATATCGCCATACTGTGTGTATTAAAAAAATTGAATAAAAAGTTGTAGTAACGCCGAGCCAACAGTTCTATATCTTATGTCTTTATTAACAATACCTGAAGACATGAAAATAAGTTGCCCAAGCTAACAACATTGCTTTTTTTCTGTCGCATTCGCTCCTCACTCCCTGCGAACATGAAAATCCCCTTACAACTACCTACTGCCATCTAGTGGCTAGCTGAACCATAAACCCTCTTTACTACAAGAGTCTGAATAAAGAATCACGCCATTCTCTGCGTGTATAAAAAAAGTTGAATAAAAAGTCTGAATAAAGAATCACGCCTTTCTCTGTGTGTATAAAAAAAAAAGTTGAATAAAAAGTCTGAATAAAGAATCACGCCTTTCTCTGTGTGTATAAAAAAAAAGTTGTAGTAACGCGGAGCCGACAGTTCTGTATCTTATGTCTTTATTAACAATACCTGAAGACATGAAAATAAGCTGCCCATGCTAACAACAACATTGCTTTTTTTTCTGTCGCATGCGGCCGTTCGCTCCTCACTCCCTGCGAACATGAAAATCCCCTTACAACTACCTACTGCCATCTAGTGGGTAGCTGAACCATAAACCAGCTTTACTACAAGAGTCTGAATAAAGAATCTCGCCTCTCTCTGTGTGTATAAAAACAATTTGAATCTCAATCCTCGCCTTTTTCTCTCTCATTTCGGTTCGGCCATGTCCGAGAAGCGTGCGATGAAAAAAGCGTATTACGATCCGGCCGACCCCGGTAGCTTCGGAGGGGTAGAAAGACTGCGAAGGGCCGTGCGAGACGAAAAGGGGAAGCCGCCGTCTGTGGAAAGGGTAAAAGATTTTTTATCGGAGCAGGACGCTTATACTCCACACAAACCAGCCAGAATACATTTTACTAGAAATAGAGTTTTTGCCCCGCGTCCCTTGAGCCAATTTCAAGCCGACCTGTGTGATATGCAGGCTTTATCGGATTATAACGATGAGTACAATTATTTATTAACGGTCATAGACGTATTTTCCAAGAAAGCTTACGTCAGAACTCTCAAAAATAAAACATCCACGGAGGTGGTAAAGGCTCTAGAATCCGTTTTCCCCGAAAGCCAGTCACCTGTAAAGTTACAGACCGACGCCAGAAAAGAATTTTTTAATAAGGCTTTCGAGGGTTTGATGAAAAAACACGGCATCGTGCATTTTTCCACATACAGCGAACTCAAAGCTTCGGTGGTCGAAAGATTTAATCATACTTTAAAAGGTCGAATGTGGAGATATTTCACAGCTAACAACACCTTGCGATACCTTGACGTGCTGCAGGACTTGGTGAAAAGCTACAATAACAGTTATCACAGCAGCATTAAAATGGCGCTGGCTCAGGTGACCTTGGAGAACATCGATTGAGTGTTTCAGAACCTGTACGGTAAGCCGTCACTCCGGAAGGCTAGATTGAAGATGGGTTTTGAGACAGGGGATCTCGTCAGGATATCGAAATTAAGAGGGGTGTTTGATAAAAAATATGAAGAGTTTTACAGACGAGCTTTTTTCGGTGGCCGAACGCCTCCCTCGCGACCCTCTGGTGTACAGACTGAAAGATTACCACGGAGAACCGGTCCGTGGCACCTTCTACGAGGCCAAGTTGCAAAAAGTAAAAACGGACGGCGACAAAGTCTACCACGTGGAGATTCTGAAGAGGCGTGCGGTCGGGGGCGAAAATCAGGTCTTTGTACGGTGGAAAAACTGGCCCGCGAAATTCAACAGCTGGATCAGAGAGAGCGATTTAAAAAATATATAAAAAACGGACGACGCCCGCCATGTACGGGCCCAGCATATCGATCTGGAAGGGGAATGGGAGGTCGCATTGACAGAGATTTCCTATCCTCATACGTGGTATACCGTACCCGAAGAACGAGCATACTATGAATATAAGTTTAAACCAGAAACCCCAGAGACGAAGAGCAAGGTGCGTCATTACAAATTCCCGACAGGGGTTTTCGCTAACATGGGACAGTTCAAAACGGAGATGGATGCTTCGTTTAGAAAAATCAACTCCGATATTTACCTGTCCTACAACAATTATCTGAGGAAATTCGATTTCCAAGCGGGCGGTCAGACTCATGTGCGGTTTTACCCCCCGCTCGCTTACATTATGGGCGTGAGACCCGGAGAATGGATAGAATTCGACAGGAAGCTGGCCGATTACCCCGCTGATCTACGAGCGGGATTTTATCACATATTTTGTTACTGCGACGCCGTTCGCCCTCAGCTGATAGGCGACGCTTACGCCCCACTGATGAGGGTGGTCGACGTGCGCGGAGCGTACGGGGACGTAGTAACCTTACGCTTCAATCTGCCGTATTATTTACTGTCGAGCAAGCGGTACATCGAGAACATAAAGGTCGAGATAAAAACGGATCAGAACCAAGAGGTAGAATTCACTTACGGGAAGGTCATTGTGACGCTTCACTTTAGACCGAAAACATACGGTGTATAAATATATATAAAATCCATCCTTTAACGCGACCGTCATTCAATCTCAGGCCGGAGAGGACGAAGCTACGTTCGAGGGCGTCGGAGAACAAATTAAAAAATAAAATGGCTCGGGTACTAGCAATGGAAGACCCTCACAGATTCGTCCGTTACTACGAAAATCAGGCCGGAGGTGATTTAGGATCTAGGATTTTACGGGAGCCCCTGTAATGTACGGCCACGGTATCACCTCTCGTCGAGTTCTAATAAACGTTCGACGGGTAAGAAGAAGAAAACAGTCGGCAGAAGCGGTCGCACGAAGAGGAAACCCTCCCGGAGCTCCGATATATTTTAACCGACGTAGGGGAAATTCAAACAAAAAACATGGCTCTCTTGCATCAGAAATCCCTCGAGTGCACGCTGCGCGAACTGGATCTATTTTCTGCACCTATGACTCAGCTTTCGATCGAAGATAAAATATACAACGAAATCTCCCCCGTATCCGCCATCACGGACACGGGACCCATCAAGTTTTTCATCCCCGGAGATGGGGAAAAGTATCTGGATCTGAACGACACCATGTTGCATCTCCGCGTGAAAATCACCAACGCCAATGGTATGGACCTGGCCGACGCGGCAGCGGTAGGGCTCATCAATTACCCTCTGAATACGATATTCAGTCAATGCGACGTCATTCTGGGGGATCGTTTAATCTCGCAACCGAGCGCCACACATCCCTACCGTGCCATGATCGAGACTCTGCTCAACTTTTCACTGGATACCCTCGGGAGTCAACGGTCCTAACAGAGGATTAAACAAGAGAGTCGAATTCAGCACTAATTCTAGAGAAGTGCACCTGCTCGGCCCTCTCCACGGGGATATATTTTTCTGCGAGAGACTTTTGCTGAACTCGGTCGACCTGAGGGTCAAACTGACACGCGCCGGCAACGCGTTCTGTCTCATGGGAGCACGCGACTCGGGATTCCGACTGAACGTGCTGGGAGCGTCTCTCTTTGTGAAAAAAGTGACAGTAGCCCCTGCCATGCGGTTAGGGCACGCGGCGGCCCTGATGAAAGCCAACGCTCTCTATCCCCTCTCACGCGTCATCGTGAAAACCTATTCCATCCCAGCAAACTCTAGGATATGTAACCAGGAGAATCTATTTCTCGGAGCCACTCCTAAATACGTGGTTTTAGGTATGGTGCACCACGAAGCGTTCACGGGAAGAAGAGACCTGTCCCCATTTAACTTTGTACATAACGACGTAGAATACCTGGCTCTCTGTCAGGATGGTAGACAGATCCCCGCCAAGGCTTTCCAGCCACAATTCAACAACCGACAATCCGTCAGAGAGTTTTACAACATGTTCATGGCTACGGGGAGACATCTGAAAGATTTACCTCTGAGTATTAACCGCAGCGAATTTAACGAAGGATACGCCCTGTTCGCTTTTAATCTCAACCCCGCAGACGACAACGATGCGTTGTCGGTCGTATCGAGCGGTAATTTGAGACTGGAGATGAGATTCAGAGTGCCTTTACCGAATACCACTACTCTTATCGTCTACGCTTGTAACGATTCTATTCTAGAGATTGACTCTAAAAGACAGGTGTTGGTGGATTATTACTAAACATGGATAATCTTCAGCTAGAGAGTCTTTTGCAGCATCTTCCGAGGAACGTATTTCGTTGCGTGCGGGCTTCCGACCACCTACCCTCTCTGAATCCGTCCTTTAGACCTCCCGCCTACTTCGTGGTCAACATGCACCCTGCCCACATGCCCGGCGAGCATTGGTTAGCATTAACCCTGGAAAAGGAGGGTGAAGCCACATTTTTTGACTCTTATGGATTGCCCCCGGACTTTGCGCATTACCCTTCGAGCATCTTGCAGTTTTTGGAAAAACGCTCCGAAAACATCAAGTACCACAGCGCTCAGTTACAACAGTCTATGTCTACCGTATGCGGTCATCACTGCGTCTATTATCTTTACCACCGAGCCAGAGGCTTATCTTTTGACCAAGTATTGTCTTTGTACGACGAGGAGGACTTGATAAAAAAATGATCTTATGGTGTATGACTTTGTGAAAAAATGTGGGGTTAAAAATAAAAGCGGTCACTGTGGGGGGCAGGGTTGTTGTTCTTTATCTGCTTATGAATACAAGTTGTGAAAAAGACTGTACGCATAATGATTCGATTAATTAAACTCTTTATTGACGAAATAATGGTCTCAGACATTTATTATTATTGCGAATACTTGATCCATCGAGGGGACAGAACGATTCGTTTATCGCTCCTGAACTTCCTAGAGGTGAGAGGTGCCGAGGGTGTGATCCAGCGAGGGGATAACGATGCAGAGGCACTTTTAGGATGTGATTTTAAACCGGTAACGGTACCCTCCTTCAGGGAACGGTATTGTTCGCGAGCGTGCGGGTTATTTACCGAAGATAAAGGGACGTTCAGTTCCAATAGAGTATTCAGAAATTGCGTCCAACCGGTGGGAGTGTTTTTTTCTTATAGGAGAGAGAAAGATGTTTGAATAAATCGATCATATGAGACCCTTTCGCCGTCTCACCCTTATAAACAAATTCCCCCTTCGAATTCCATCCCCCGCCGCTCTCCTTTAATTTCTTGGCGTTCTTACGACCCTGAGGGGGTAGGCTTTTCAAAACCTCATCGCCTGTACGGTCGAAATCGACCCCGTCGGACGCACGCACGATTCAAGCGGGAGAAGAGGAGGGGTGTGGGTCTCCCACACCGGCGGGGACCCAAGCCCTCTCCTCCTCGTCAACCTCCCATCCTCGCGTTCGCTCCCGTAACGTCACAGTGACTCTACGCTCATCTCGCCGATCCTGCTTCAGCAACGTCAAATATCTCTGCAACAAAGCGTCGTATTTTTTAATTTTTTCATAAGAACTCAGCCCCGGCTCGTTTAACACCTCCCTCATTTTATCATTCAAATCATCTTCGGCCGTTTCTCTGACCGTAGGCCGAGTCAGACCACTTATCCGACGGGGTGAGACGAGAAACATTTTCCGAGCTTTCTTCAAAGTCATTTTATTTTTTACTGTCTACTAGAGAGCCCTCCGATAAGATTCCTGATCAGAGGTATGACGGTCGAGAGCAAAGGTAAAAGAAACCCGCCAGTCTGTTTCTTCAGAACCCTAAGTTTGCTCTTTAAACAGGTTTTTTTCATCCGCCAACAGCCTGATAATTTTTCTCCACTTTTTGAGTTTTTTGTATTGTGAAGGTGTTAAGGGGTTGTTACCCTTGAGAAGGTTTAAAGAGATCTCGCACAGGGTTCTGACGAAGTCGGGAGAGCAGTATTCGAGAATCTCTTTATGTTTCCGGGGAGCAGCGTAGTACAGAGCCGTGAGCAAGGGAGCGTTCCTTTTTGTACGAGCCGTCATGACGTTTTTGGGACGTACACGGTCGAGCGCTGGTGAGGAAGCAGACCGCTCCTCAACCTGTATCTGTCTGGGCACCCCGGGGTGAGGTCGATGATTAAATAACCGTGAGGATCTCTGGTGGCGTCTTCGAAACATTCCAAGAAATAACCCTTTTGCGATGGAAAGATCTGATGGGCTAATACGCTCACCTGTAGTTTATCCCGAGGGTTTTTAAACAATACCAGATAATTACTGTTCAGGCTGTTGGTACGGTTGTGTTTACCTCGCTGAAACACGTTTTGAGTCAGCATCATGACGTTCATGTTTCTGTGGTCTGTACTGAGTGAAAATTTTAACCACTTCAGGATGTTCGGATGTTTGAAAGATAACGTCGTCCAGAATGATCAAATGGTTTAAGTCCTGAGAAAACAGGTTTTCATCTTCAAAAGAATCAGGAAGCCCTTTGACAAATTTTTATCTTTTTATTCATCATCTGCAATTCATCATACATAGGCTGGTAAGAAGTGTAGACCCATACAATGTTTTCGGGTACGACATTCATGACATGTTCAGAACATTCCAGTACACTCTTTACGTTTTCCCACAGCCGCTAGGGCCCGCTATTATACAAGAGAAAGGACAGACGAACCTGTGTTCGAAATCTGTTTCTTCTATAACCTCGAGATGTGACATTTTATTTATTTGACCGTCTGGAAAGAGTCGTCTTTTATCGTATACAACCCGAAACTTTTTCTGAAATGTCGAGTTTTTTAATGAGAAACCCTTTTTATCACGAGTTATTCCGTGCTGAGGGATCTCGATAGCGCCCGCCACCCCTCCCTCCCTCCCGGGAGATCCTTAGGTAATCCTCCACCAGATCTCTGACGCTGTCAAAGTTGACCCTCTCGCAACATTCTACGGTCTGTGATGCCTTTGACGCGCATCACCACTTTTTTTTTATTCTTTGTCTGATAGGCGTAACTCTTGGGTCCCGCTGCCGCAAACTCCTGTATGCTATCCCCGTCCAATTCGTCGGTCAGCTCGCCTAGGTAATTACCCAATTCTAAAGGAGTCTCCCCCTCCTTCACCACATAAATTAAACTATCCGTGTCTGTGTAAAGAACTCCTTTCCAGGTAGCCGTACAGTTTGAGACGCGCGTGGGCGGTGGTGAACGCGGCTATGAACACATTACTCCTTTTGCCTGGGGGCTGAACGCACCGGTCGCTGAATCTCCACCTGATCAACACTCTCTGGTCGTCCAGAACATCAAAGTAATCGATCACGTATTTACCAGAAAACAGATAGCTGAAAAACTTTTCAGGTTCCGAGACTATCTCGGTGCGGAGCAGATCGTCTCTCTGAGCAAACTTCCCCCAAAGACTATTGAGACAGAGTTTAGCCACCTGTCTCTTGGCCGGATTCGCCTCTACCTTTTCAGGGTCTAATCGGACCCCCACATACTCCACATACTCGCTGACGTACCTCTCCCTGCTGACCCAATCCTTAGCTTCGGGCGGGCAACCGGACGCTTCCTGCTTTCCTTTTAAAAACGCGTGTACGTACCCCGTGAACACAGAGTCACTGCTTTTATCGAAGTGCCATACCTCTGTGATTTTAGCCACTCTGTAACCCATCCAAGGCTTTGTTAAATTCTACAGTGACCCACACACCCGTCAATGCTCGGGCGTCATCGTCGTGCGAGCAAGGGTCTCTCTGCATGCATGATTCTGCGCATGTGCGACACAGAGGAAAGAGTAATTTACCGCTCTTGCTTTTGTATGGTAAAACAGGGAAAAAGAGCCCACGAGGCGGGTAGACCGTGGCTCTGATGAGACCGAAGTAGTTTCTAGGATCTCCGAAATCTTTGTATATGATCGTAGGGTGATCTAAGGGGTAAGAGCATGCGCTGTTGACGTATGAGTACAGAGAGGTGACGTCAACGTAGAGCACCTTTTCCCCGGGTCCCGCTGTGTGTCTCAGCTTAAGAGCGCTCGTTCGACCTCCGTAAAGAGCGGCGCGAGGGACCAGAAGCTATGGAGGTTTAAACGTACGGAGAAACTCTTTGACACGCTCGCAAGATTTTTTCATCTCGACCCACTCGTGTTCTCTCACCACCGTCACACGGACGCCGTGTTCGGACTCTAACGTCCTCACTCTCTCCTCGCTGTCCAACCACAATTCGCCAAACTGATGCCTCTCAACGGGCACGTCTCCGCCGGGTCGAAACACGATGGACAGTGATATTCCCACGCGTACTTTTCTCCGTCGATCTCGGCGTAACTGTCTACAAAAAAAGGACCGATCTGCTTTTTCCCCATATTTAGAGCGTGCTGAATAAAGATTTTTTCTTTCGCCATGACCCATTCTAGCCATTGGATGGACGCATGCGAGAATCTTTTACGCACCCGAGCGTAACCGTAGGGGCATGGTATGGCCAACGTCTTAGGAGTCATATAATTTGTGATAAACACTTTCATGCAGGCCGACGCTATGGTGACCGAATCGAACGGGTCCACCCCCGTCTCTCCGAGAAACTGATCTCTGAATTTGATGCAACCCTGGGAAAGTATAATCACGTCGTTTTTACAATAACGCAGAGCTTCCTTCCTAAAGTTAAAAATGCCCCACGCAGCCACGGCGTACCATTCGTGAAAATCTTGACGCTCCCGCTCCGACATGCGTTCTACCCCATAATCGGAGGCGGGTGGGTAGGGTCCTACATACTCGAGACGCCCGGCCGAGCTGAATTTATGAGGAAAATACCCCTTGGACTGATCGGCGAAACCTAAGGCTTTTGGGAAATCGCTAAGACGCATGGGTAGGAAAGACAGAGAGTCTATGAATTTTAGCTCGTAATGAGGGTCTTCAAAACTGAGGATTTTACTCCCCGTCATGAGAATACGCCGAGGCAATAACCCCTCTTTCAGCATACCTTTCAAAACCAGATAGCTGTCGAACCTTTGGCGTTGTGAGCAATAAAAACGTTACGTCTGTAGCGCTCATTTCTGAAATACATAACAAAATGTTTAATGCATCCGTGACCGTAAAACCACTTCTCTTCACCTTTCAACGTTTTCGCATACACCAGAAAAGGTACGTGCACGCTGTTCTCAGCGGCGAATGTTTCAATGTCATAAAAAATCAAATCGGGACGGTCGGCACTCACGGGGAGAGGGCGAATGTAACACCTGTGGTCGGTTTCTGTCTCCCTCGTTAACATCTCCCCACAGATTCTACATTTTGGCTTAGCGCAACGATGACCATTTACTACACGGGTGTTCGCTCCTGTGTTATAACACCGGCTGCATCTAGCACATTTTTTAACGAGCTCGCTGAGACTGACCGACCTACCCGTTACAAAGTTCCTCTTACCTTCTTTGGAACGACACTTTCTGAGACAGTCCGAGCAATCTACCGGATCGTGCTCTTGCATGGGGCACTCCCCATCATTGCATATGTGGCAATAGCCTCGGCAGCTATGCGCATATGAGCAATTAAAACCCTTGTAACAATAATTACAGACGAATCGCATTCCTATAAAGGCTTTGAGGTTTTTTATCCCATAATAATGGTTATCCAGTAAAAACAAAAACCCGTTGCTAAAGCTGATGGGTGTCTGCACGTTCAGAGCGACGGCTCACTGCCACTCTCTAGCCTGTCTCTCGCACTGCGCGTCTGTGAAACTACCGTTACACACGTGATCTAGACTGATGGCGAAGCAGAGCTGATCTCCGCGGTCCTCTGTAACGTACAGGTGACGTCTTTTTTTACGTATGATTTCACAGTCTAAAGTTTTCTCCAACTTACGCTTTCCACCGCCTCTAGGGTTCCGCACCACCTGAACAATCAGATCCACTCG
>CM075006.1:22684239-22707539 GCA_037576675.1 Pangasius sanitwongsei | reverse complement strand
CAGTGATAAATTCAAATATTTATAATATATTTTTTGTTAATCCATTTATTTCTGTAAAGCTGCTTTGTGACAATGTCAATTGTTAAAAGTGCTATACAAATAAAACTGAATTGAATTGAATCTGTTAAAATACATTCACAGTGACAACAAATACTAACTTACATCTCATCCAATACAAAATCATTCACAGAATACATATCACTCAATATAAAAAATACAAAATGGTAATAGTTTATACTGACATCCGCTCACAATGTACCATGGTCATCACAGATAATTACTTACATGCAATTTGGGCGTGTCCACCAGTTAAAAAAATTTTGGTTGTCAGTTGTACAAAAACCTCCGGCTATCATGAGCTGCGAAATCTCCAACACCTTCCCTCTTGTCTGCTTGGACACCTCACACTGATCAACATACCTGCCAAATACAAGGACAGTTTGTTGATTTCTTTAACCATCGCTAAGAAAACAATTCTTCAAAACTCTAAGTCAAAAGTGATTAATCAATTTAAATCTGTGGAATAATCTATTAATAGAGTATATATCTATGGCAAAAATCACAGCTATCCATAAAAGGTCAATACCACTATTATTGTTATGGAGGCTACTGCTGCTGTGCCTATCAGCACTGTTATTATGATATTTCATTGTTATTATTAGTCTATTGCTCTAATTCTTTATAATTTTTATTATAAAATATTTTTTCTTTGTTGTTGTTTTTTTAAATATGCAAGTTGACTGATGCTTATTAAGCAAATCTTTTGGGCTAGCCTTGTATCTCTGGTGGGCAGCGGTGGGATGGGCCCCACATGGGTCCAGGGGGTGGGTGACCTCATTGTGAGGTACTGTGGAGGGGGCCCTGGACGCCCCCCCCCCCGATCTTCTGCCTTGGCTGAACTAATTCCATATTGCACGATTCGCTTCTTTAAAAACAGTACAGGACAGAAAAATACAAATACATAGCATGACATGTGGATGGTGGCCTGCCTGGGATGGGGCAAATGGTGGGGGTGATAGGCATGCCCTGGGACCTGTCTCGCTGAGGTCGTGGGGAGATGTGGGGCAGTCCATCAGAATTTTTTCTTTTTTTATATTTCATACAGATATTCTTATAGTTGTCCACATGTACATATACACACACACACTCACAAAGACACACAGCCTGAACCATTAACTACAGTATGTCCTCAATCATTAAATACTTACGAACTACACATGAACACTTTTTAACACCTACAGTGAATGAAATTGCTCTCATCTTTTTTGTCTTTTCTATACTCTTGCTGATTTCCTATCTCCCTCACTGTAACACGAGTATTTAGTATTTGTCGCATGTAAATGTTACTATCTTGTCTTCCAATAATGAGAAAAAAATCCAACATCGCTGCCTTTTTTGAAAACCAGCTGCCACTTTGGGTCCACAAATATGGTGCATGTTTGTGTGGCCTACACCAAACGGGAAACTTTTCAAAGAGATATACTGCGGAAGCACTTGTGAACATATCTATCATCGGCAACTTTTGCTGGACAGTGGAGAACAAAGCTCAGGAGGAATACACAGTGGACCAAGGGAAGAGCCGGAAACGGTGTGCAAGGAAGCAGAAGCGCAGTAAGCGAACAGGCATCTTGGCTAAAGGCTAACCCTAGCCGTTCAGCTCTATCATCCATTCTCCTCTCCAATGTTCACTCACTGGACAATAAACTGGACGCACTTGGACTACAGCCAACTACCCAGCATGAAACCAGGGACTGCTGTGTTTTCATTTTTATTGAAACATGGCTAAATGACAACATTCTAGACATAACCATTCAGCTAGCCGGCTAACCGCATGTCGCGCCAACCGAATAGCAGCACTATCTGGTATGACTCTAAGCGGTGGTCTGTGTGTTTACATAAACAACGAATGGTGCAGGAATGCCCTTGTGGTCTCAAGCTACTGTTAGTCTACCTGCTCAGAGAGTTTATCACCATGAGCATTGCCGTGGCGTACATATTCCACCTGGCACTAATGCAAAGTAAGCGCTAAGTGAACTCTACGGGGCTACCTGTAACTTACAGACATGACACCCCGATGGATTTTTCGTTGCATACAGACCACTCCTGAAACATGCAAAACCACTTCTGAAACAGGTGACAACCTGGTCTGAGGGAGCCATCTCAGCACTTCAAGACTGCTTTGAGCAAATAGACTGTAATATGTGCAGAGAGGCTGCTACATACCACAACACCACAGACTTGGTGGAATACAAGGCATCTCTAACTGGCTATATCAGCAAGTACATGACCTGACTTCCTTTGAGACCATAACCACATGGGCAAACCAGAAACCGTGGATGACTGTGGAAGTGCGCTAGCTGCTGAAAATCTGTGACACTGTTTACAGGTCTGACGACAAGGCAGCCCTCCACACAGCCAGGGCTGTCCTGGGCTATCAGAGAGGCAAAGCGCAACTATGCGGAAAGAATCCACAGTCACTTCATAAACACCAAGGACACAAGGCTTATGTGGCAAGGCATTCAGGCCATCACAGACTACAAAGCTTCACCACTTGTCTGTGATGTTGACGCCTCACTCCTAAACGCACTGAATGATTTCTATGCACGGTTCGAAGCACAGACATGCCAGCATGGAAGACCACCCCAACTCCCACCGACCAAGTACTTTGTCTGTTTGCAGTAGATATCAGGAAAACTCTATCCAGAGTTAACCCACAGAACGCTGCAGGTCCTGACAACATACCTGGCTGGGTCCTCAGGGAATGTGCTGATCAGCATGCAGATGTCCTCACAAACATCTTCAACACACAGTGTGTGAGTGCATATTTGAAGAATAATGACCTTCTGAACATGACAATTCCATGATTCAGACTTTTTCACTCTTCTTTATCAAATTATGCATTTTAATGTAAACAATCACTTTTCGTTTCGGTTTTCATCAGAAACGTGAAAAATTTTGCATTTGTTAGAAAAACCACTTTCTCAATCTCCTATCGCCTTGAAACTCTCTGAATGGAGTTTTTAGTGCCCAAAGCGCCCACTTCAGACAGCAAATAGATGCATCTAATGAAAGTGTGTTAGTGTATGTTGGATGAATAACGACTTTTTAAATTATAATTTAAAATATAAAAATGTAAATATAAAAAATACAAGATGGTAATTGTTGATACTGACGTCTGCTCACAATGTACCATGGGCAATCCTTAAATTACTTACATGCAATATCTGCTTGTCCACTATAGAAATACTTAACTATAAAATGTTAACCACAAAATGTGTAGTCATATTTGATATTTTATCCTCACTGTTATAGATGTATGGACCCAGTATAGTTCACAAGGTGACACGGAATCCTGAACGTGATCTATATGACCATACATAGGCACTGGTATCCTGCTAAGTTTGGTGAGCAGGAACAAGTTGTACATTTAATGAGTACATAATTAAACAATAACATAAATATATATATATACAAATGTAGGGTCTTGTGAAAAACAAGGATGTGGAAGGGATGAGAAAGAAAGGAAAAGCACTTAGGCTGCTATCAGCAATTAAGAGAGCTTTGAAAAGGGTGGGTGAACAGCAAATTGTGGGTAAGAGAGGATGAAGAAAGACTCAGGCAGAGTATAGGTGAAGAAAAAGATGAGGAGATAGATCAATTAGAAGTGCAATGAAAAGAAACAGAAGAATGTCTTAGACAGCAGAAAAAGGGAAGAAGCAGACAGTCAGCAGTGAGAGACAGATACCCATTAAAAAAGGAACAAAAGAGACTGTTAGGCGGACAGTTATATTTTGAAGACATGGAAGAAGAGGGAACTCCTTTATGGACCCAGGGTGAGGGAGAAAGGTGCCTGAGAACAAGAGAGCAACTCCGTCAGCAAAAACAATGGGCAGGGGGCAGATCACCTGATTGGATACTGTATATATAGGACACAGGGGAATTAATAACCAGATGTTGGTTAGTAAACTTAAAGCAAATGTATACTGGATAGGAGAGGTACAAAGTGATGTAATGCTAACTGTTAAAAAATAGCAAAAGTACATAGAAGCACAGATCCCAGGTGCACAAGGGCCGAAATGCAACTTTCATTGTACAATGTAGAATACAATTGACACACAGTTAGACAGTGAATATGAGAAGACATGGCTAAAAGAAACATGGTGTGACAAAAAGAAACATCCCATTGCATACTATAGCTCTAAGCCGGATAGTGTAGCAAAGGGCTATCCTCCATGTTATCAACAAGAGCTAGCTGCCTTATACTATGCTTATGAAAAAGCATCCACTTTAACTATGGGCTTCCCTGTAATCATTTATACTCATTGCAAAGTAGTGGAACTAATAGAACGAGGTAGGTTCGTTTTGACTCAGGCACGTATTCAGGCCTTTTCATCTCTTCTCACTTATCCTGATGTAAATATCAGACATTGTTCTACTGTGAATCCTGCTAACATGATTCCTTTAGATTTTGAAGGTAGCCCACATGACTGTGTAGCAGACTCTTTAGCTTTCCCCTGACTCAGACCAGACCTTGAGTCAACACATCTTGCTGTTGCAGATGTTGATTACTTTGTAGATGGGTCATGTTTTAGAGACCATTTGTGCAACCATGCAGGTTGTGCAATGGTTAGAAAAGACCAAGATGAGTTTGTAACAGTGAGTTCAAAACATTGCGAGCAGCCATGCTCTGCCCAATTAGCTGAGTTGAAGGCTCTCACCACTGCATGTCAGTTAGCAAAAGGAAGTGATGCCTAATATATACTCTGACGCTGCTTATGCTCATGGGGTGTGTCATATAATTGGAGCTGTTTGGAAACAAAGGGGTTTTAAAAAGAGTGATGGAACACCTATTCAACATGCTGAACAAATTAGTCAGTTAATAGCAGCCATGATGCAACCAAAGCGATTAGCAATCATCAAATGGCAAGCTTATAAAAAGGGAAATGAGTTTGTCTTCATAGGGAAATAATGCTGCAGATTTAGAAGCCAAGAAGGCTTCAGGTTGTCTGATGGCAGTGTTAGCACCAGTGGTTAGTGTAGAACCACACCCTCAGCTAGAAGACCTCATTCATATTCAGCTCCAGGCCAGTCAGTTTGAAAAAAACAGAATGGCAACATAGGGGTGCTTCGAAGGATACAAATGGTGTTCACATGAAGGACTTATTATTCTTAGTATTCTTATATCTGATGCACATAATCTAGATCACTGCGTGAAGGGGGAGGTTATAAGAAAAATTAAACAACAGGGTTACTGGTCCCCATATCAACAGGTAACAGTAGATAAATATTTGTCTGAGTGTGAAGTCTGTGCCCACAATAACGTCCGGGAAAGGAACCTTACCACCAATAGGTCACACACCTGTCCCAGAAGGTTTGTTCAAACATCTGGTCATAGATTATGTAGACATAATAAAGAAAGTACAAGGTAAAAAGTATATGTTAGTAGTAATAGATAGATTCAGTAGATGGGTGGAAGCAGTGCCATCAGTAGATCGAGCGGCTGGAACAGTAATTAAATTCTTGACAAGAGAAGTAATTCCAAGGTTTGGCATACCATCAGAAATCAGCTCTGACAATTGTTCAGAACACAGTGAAGAAAGAGTGCTGCAGCAAGTAAGGATAAAACAAAGGCTGGGATGTGTTTATCATTCTCAATCACAGGGAATGGTGGAGAGAGTTAATGGTACTCTCAAAGCTAAACTCAGTAAGATTTGTGCTAGCACTAAAGCTTAATTGGATTGATGCACTACCCCTTACATTCATGAGCTACCGAATGCAAACTAACAGACACAGCTAACACTGCATGAAATGCTTACGGGTTGACCCATGCCTGCGCCAGAATGAAGAGGTGCCCATTTGGAACAATCACAAATGGAATTGAAAGCAAATATGCAACAACTAACTGCTATACATAGAGCCATCTATTTACAGGAAAAGAAAAAGGAGCCAAGAGAAGAACCAGTTACACCATGTCCAGTAATAACAGGAGATCAGGGGTATCTAAGAGTGTTAGAGTTATGCCTACAACAGTACAAGTAGAAGTCACCAGAATAACACCAGAAGAGCAAAAAGAAAACAAACAGCAAACGGGGACCTCAGAGGACAGTCAGGAAAAGACAGAAACAAGCACCGTTGATGGAGGGAGCAAAACAAACCCAGATACAAGTGATGGAGGAGGACGTAAGCCCTGTGGATCAAGAGTGTGAAGAGGAAGATCTTTGAAGTTGGCATGATACTGACAGTGGTATACCTGATGCAGATGGTCCCACAGCCTCAGGCCCAACCCACTAGCTGCTAATCAAAGTTCAACACACTTAATTCCACAGCCTTTGATTTGTCAAAAGTAACCCTAAGCCAGCCCTTACAAGGCAACAGTTAAATGCACGGCAAAAAACAACTAGTGATAAGATTACTGGTAGAGGAATAAAAGAAAAGCTATTAAGAATAAATGGGCTATATACACAGCAAATGAAACAGGAATGAGTAGTTGTTTACTATGCACACCATCACCATTAAGAACACTTAGCAGTACCCAATCAGTAAGATATAAACACTTGTTTAATCAACACTTTTGTCGTCTGCATGATTTTGAAAGACCATACTGACAAGCTGAATGCTTAACAATATTGAGAAGTCCCGATTACTTTAGTAGCTACAGTTCACCAGGATGGGGAGAGTGGTGCCAACAATTCGATATAAGAATAGAAACTAAAAAGACAGACATCCCCTCAGATTATGAAATAGATTATACACTTGAATATGAATGCTTTACTAAGTCTAAAGGAAAATATAGCATGGGTGAATTTCAAGGTAATTGTATGGTGATGTGGCACCTGGCACTCTTTCCAGTGAACAGATGTCCAGAAAAAGTCTATAATTCCTGCAACATCCCATAGTGGATTGGAATTGTAGAACAACCTATTAGAAGCAACCCGAAAGAGACCTATAGAGTAAAGAGGGTTTATCATACTGATCCTAAAGTGTACATAGATTCTATAGGACAGCCAAGAGATATACCTAATGAATTCAAAGCCAGAGATGAAGTGAGGTCAGGATTTGAGTCTATTTTAGTATGGATAACTCCCAATAAAAATGTGGAATGGATAAA
Source organism: Pangasius sanitwongsei (assembly GCA_037576675.1). NCBI lineage: Eukaryota > Metazoa > Chordata > Actinopteri > Siluriformes > Pangasiidae > Pangasius > Pangasius sanitwongsei. The sequence continues at coordinate 22,700,431 of CM075006.1, read as the reverse complement.
TTATATTTACTATAATCAGCTAAGATTTATTAATTATACTGATGATCCATTAGCCACCTTAGGAGAGCAATTTAGATGCAACAAGCAAAATGACATGGCAAAACAGGTAAGCACTAAATTGGTTATTGGCTGAAAAAGGAGGTGTGTGTGTGTGTTCTGTTTGGGGATCAATGTTGTACCTATATCCCTTCTAATACTGCACCAGAAGGAACTTTTAATGAAGCCATGAACAAACTAAAAAATCTCAGACAAGAAGTGACTGAACATCCGGGCAGAGATGCCAATTCATGGGATTGGTTTGAACTAAACTTAGGAAAATGGGGAGCTTGGTTAACTAAATTGGGAATTATGATCGTCATAGTGGTAGTTGTTGGTGGGTTGTTGTTTTGTTGTGTTCTACCTGCTTTTAGACCTCTAGTGGCCAATGTGGCTGCTAAACAGATGATGGTGATGCAGAAATTATCAAAAAAGCACCCATATGTATAATGGATATAATGGATATTCCACAAAAAAAACAGAAGATCCCAATTCCACAAGTGAGGATGAAGAAGATGAATGATGAGCCATGCCCTGGGTGTAAGTGCTAGCCTAACATCTCCCCATGGGTAACTCTCCACAACACGTAAAGTGTTTGAGTTGAAGACCTCTCGGCGTACCATGATATGGCTACTGCATATAAAAGAGACTCTATGTGTAATGTGTATGTTTGTTATATTATAAAGATAATTGATTGGTGTATACTCTACATAACCATGATAACCACAGGCCTATTGCACGCTCATGCTTCTAAAACACTGTTTGATTTTTAGGGAGACGAGATCTTTTACTCCTTCTTAGTCAAATGAGGAGGGAGATGTTTGGTCCCTATTCTCCACAAGAGAGCAATTCCAGAATTTAGTCATTGATAAAAAGGTTGGGTGATCTACTCAGATCACTAGAGAGGGGTAATTGAAAGTACTGGATTGTGTGACTGCTCTCTAATAGAAGGTAATGAACTGGAGACTTAATAAGTCTCAGAGGGGGGAAATATATAGAAATATTGTAACCATAAAATGTTAACCACAAAATGTGTAGTCATATTTGATAATATTTAATCCTCTATGTTATAGATGTATGGAACCGGTATAGTGCACAAGGTGACACGGAGGCCTGAAAGTGATCTATATGACTGTACATAGGCATTGTTATCCTGCTAAGTTGGGAGAGCAGGAACAAGCTGTAGATTTAAGTGAGTAAGGCTTCCATAAACAATAATGTAAGCGTATATGGGAATGTTGGTTCTTGTAAAAACATGATGTGGACGTTTTTGTCATGAAAATGGATATAAGAGGACCCTTCTGAAGAGTTGGGCAGTTTTTCTCTGCAGAGAACTGCTCGGCTTGATTCTTGAAGTCTATTGGCCTCAACACACCTGTTCTCGGGAGTGACTTTTGATCTTCATTAATTGCTATGACACCACCAATTCAAAAAATTTTGGTTGTCAGTCGTACAAAAACTTTCAGCTATCATGAGTTCGAGGTCTCTTTCTCCATCCCTCTTGTCTGCTTGGACACCTCACACTGATCAACATACCTGCCAAATACAAGGACAGTTTGCTGATTTCTTTAACGTTCATTAAGAAAGCAATTCTTCGAAACTGGAAGTCAAAGTGATTGCTCAATTTAAATCTGTAGAATAATCTATTAATAGATGGATATAAAGGACACTTCTGAAGAGTTGGGCAGCTTTTCTCTGCAGAGAACTGCTTGGCTTGATTCTTGAAAATCTATTGAAATCTATTGGCCTCAACACCCCTGCTCTCAGGAGTGACCTTTGATCTTCATTAATTGTTACGATACCAACAGTTCAAAAAATTTTGGTTGTCAGTCGTACAAAATCTTTCAGCTATCATGAGTTGTGAAGTCTCCATGGATTGTCTCTTGTCTGCTTGGATCACACTGATCAACATACCTGCCAAATACAAGGACAGCTGATTTCTTTAACCATCTTCAAGAAAGCAATTCTTCGAAACTGGAAGTCAAAGTGATTACTCAAATTAAATCTGTGGAATAATCTATTAATAGAGTATATATCTATGGCAAAAATCACAGCTATCCATAAAAGGAAAACTAAGCCACCATTTGAGGAAAACTAGAAACCATTTCAAACTTAAAATAAATACAGGATATATACATCCCTACTTATTATTATTATTTTCTTTCCCCTTTCTTTCCAAATAATAGGATATTATATTGCCTCATTATTTGCTTATTTTTTCATGTGTTTGCTCACTTTTTTTTATTATTGATGTTATGAATGCCACTATTATTGTTATGGAGGATGCCTATCATTGTTATTAACATTGTTATTATGACATTTCATTGTTATTATTAGTCTATTGCCCTTATTTTTTTTTTATAAATTTTTTTTGTTGTTGTTCTTTTTAAATATGCAAGTTGATTGAGGCTCAATAAGCAATTTTTTTGGCCTAACCTTGTATTACTGGTGGGCCGCAGTGGGATGGGTGCCCCTTGGGTCCTGGGGGTGGGTGAACTCATTGAGTGGATGAAATCATAATAAGATTGTTGACCCATCTTTTTTTGTCTTTTCTATGTTCTGTCTCTTGCTGATTTCCCATCTCCTTCACTGTAACATGAGTATTTAATATTTGTCACATGTAAATCTTGTGTTCCAATAATGAAAAAAAAATCCAACTTCGCTACCTTTTTATCAAAGCACCAACAACATCTAGAATGTGGATGAGACAGGCATCAGGCAGGTGAGTACCATGACCTCAGGGAAAAGGGGCAGACTGGTCACCATGACCTTGGCAGTTAGTGCCATAGGGAACACAGTTCCACCCCATTTCACTGTCCCGTGGAAGTGGTATATGTCACTTTATCTGTGACAGACCGCCAGGCTCCAGCCAAGACGGCGGTGTGGTAGCTCCCAGCAGCCACTTCGGGTTCACAAATATGGTGCAAGTTACGTGTAGCCTACACCAAGTGGGAAACTTTTCAAAGAGATGTACTTCGGAAGCACTGGTGAACATGTCTATCATTGCCAACTTTTGCTGGACAGTGGAGAACAAAGCTCAGGACTATCAAACAGTGGACTGAGGGAAGAGCTATCTGATCTCGGACGGCTACTCGGCCCTGATTGCCTGATGCCATTAGCTGGGAGCTAACTCAACACCACCTGCCTAGCCATGAAGGCCCAGCAGCACCTCCACTTCTTGCAGGGTCTGAACAGAGTCCTCTGCTCCTCCAATCCTCATCTCCTTCTACAGAGGAATGATGGAGCTGTCTCACCATGTGGTACGGAAACTCAGACCACAGGACCCTAAAGAGAAATGTGAGAACAGCTGAAAAAGATCATCGGAGTCTCTCTACCCACCATCGACACCTCGTTGAACAACCACTGCATCCGCAAAGCCACCAGTATTGCGGAGGACCCGTTTCACCCCTCTCATGGACTCTTCGTGCTCTTGCCTTCTGGCAGAAGGTACAAGAGCATCCGTGTAACCAGCAGCAGACTCCTTAGGTTGTACCCCTCTCTCCTCTACTTCATGCACATGCATGAATACATTTGTTAGAAAAAACACTTTCCCAAGCTCTTATTGCCTTGAAACTCTAAATAGCATTTTCAGCATTCAAAACGCACACTTGTGTTAGAGCATAGAGGTTTGTAAACAAAACAGTGTGTTAGTGCATATATTGGTTGAATAATGACATTAGTTTTCATGATTTTGACTTTTTCCACACTTATCAACATTATGCATTTTAATGTGAGCAATAATGTCTTGTATCATTTTTCATCATAAACATTTGAAAAATGTCATTGAAAAGTACTTCATGCACACACATATATATATATATATATATAAGCTCCTATTGCCTTGAAACTCTCTAAATAGGGTTTTCATAGCCTAAAGCTCACACTTGTGTTAGCACATAGAAGGCTGTTAAGAAAACAGTGTTTTTGTGCATATTTGATGAATAATGACTTTCTAAACATTACTTTTCACGATTTTCACAAAGTCTTTATTAATAAATTATATATATAAAAGATTTGATACATTTGGTTACATAGAAATAGACAATGAATATGAAATAGATATTGCATGCTTCTCCATGCAATGAAGAAGGTCTTTGTCCTATGCTTTCGGTGTCCAAATGGCTGATTTGACAGGGAGCCTGTCTTGTCTCACTGTCCGGAGACACTGTCCGGAAAAAAACCTTTCCTAAAGTCTCGGCACCCTTAAACCTTAAACTGTCTAAATACATTTTCAGCACTTAAAGCGCACAACTGTAACCCTAAAGTGCACAACCGTAACCCTAATTCTAACCCTAAAGTGCCCAACCCTAACCTCAACCCTAAAGTGCGCCACCCTAACCCTATCCCTAACCCTAAAGTGCACAACCCTAACCCTAATTTGGGGATTGTTAGGGGTCTGGAATACCCAGATTGGAATTTTTTGTCAAACTTTGATAATTTTTTATTCATTGTCTAATATACCAAAAAATCAACACATATCTTGAAAATATAGCACTATAATAATCTGATTTTGAAACTTTGGTATCATTTATAATTTTGTAGATTAAAATCCGCATTTTTATTGCAATTCACCTATTGACCATGGCGCTATTGCACTGCAGAGCATAAACTTGGAATTAAATAGGGGAATGTCACTTTTTAGGAAATGCCAATCAAATGCATAATTTGCATATCTTATTTTTGGAATACTTCCAGAAATTAGCTTTTTTCCTATTTGCCCCTAATTCCTCTTACTCTTTAACTTCCATATTTTTTAATATAATTTTGGGATGTATTGAAAGGATTTGTTCACTTATTTCACTTTTTGGATTTCTGGGTTGAAAATACGGCAATCAAATATGCATTATTTGTGTGGAATTGTTTTTTGGAACTTTGCCTTTGTGATAGTATCCCCTATTTTACTAATTTTTTTCTCACTATTTTTTTATTCACTCTTAAATTTTGTAATTCCTTAGAAAATGTCTACCAACCCACCAGTTTTCACTGGCATTTGCTCTCCTTTGATGTTTAAGTGACTTAGTACTCTATGTCTCTGCAATAAAAAGGCCTATAAAAGGGACTTGCCTAGGGAAATGAGCTGGTCATGATCACCCAGTAGTGGGTATAGAATATTTTAACCATAAAACCTTAACCACAAAATGTTACTCATATTTGATAATGTATAATTCTCAATGTTATAGATGTATGGAACCTATATAGCACAAAATGTATCATTGTACCCAGTATCTCAGTAAAAGGCTTGCTGACAGGAACAGGAACGTGCTGAGACACTGAGGCCCAAAAGTGACCTTTATGACCTTACATATGCATGTGTAGCCTAGGTGGGAAACAGGAACAAGCTGTAAATTTAAGTGAGTAAGATAAAGATAAACAATAAGATAAGGATATGGGGTAATATTAAAAACATGTGTCACATGTGTCTTGTTAAAAACAGGATGTGGAAGTTGTTTCATGTAAATGTTTATAAGAATGCACTTCTGAAGAGCTGAGTATGATTTTCTCTGTAGAGAACTGCTCGGATTGATTCTTTGAAAGAATAAAGTCTATTGGCCTCAACACCCCTGCTCTCCGGAGTGATCTTTGCACCTTTGGTCATTCTTCGTTAATTGCTACAACAGGGGTCACTATTTACTCACCATAATGATGCACAGCTTGCCCTTTAATGTCCTGGCAATCCATTGTGAAAACTCAACTGTTTGTGGATTGCGCAATCTTTTTAGCGGCATGATTTCAAGAGAATCCACCCAGTAGAAGCTTGTATCGGGGTCATATCCACTGGAAAATACAGTCTCCACCCATCTCTTGCGGCAGCAAACTGTGCTAGAGTGCTTTGGGAAATCTTGCAGTGTTAAGAAAGGGTCACTGGCAGACAGGTGAGTTTCCCAACTCCAGCCTCACTTAGAAATAATTAAACACAACAGGTGGTAACTAAAAAAAATGAATGTTTAATTTTATATTTGATATTAACATGTAACGTTTGATATATATTAGTTGTAACATGTTTAAAGCTGTAACATGTTTAAACTGGTGTGCCATTAGAGGGCAAGTGCAGTAAAACATAACCTTGCAAGGAAAGCAGATCCAGGACCAAATAAATATGCTACCAACACAAATAATTAAATAAATAGTTAAATAACTTAATACACAAACACTGTCTAATTGGACAAGGGACACAAGCCAAGGACTGATCCACCTGCGGATCAGACGAGGGTGTATAGTGTTTAAAGGCCAAAACACCTGATGACTTTGTGGACATTGCGTTCCTGTCTATATATACACTACTTTAATGAATTAAAATAATAATATAAATAAACAACAATGTGCCATCCTTGGACCAGCGGTAAACCATGCCAAGATTTGGGGCTGCTGATGGTCATTAAAATAGGGAAAGCACTTTCTATCATGGTATACTGTATATATTGTATTATAGTATATAAAGGAACTTTTTTGCTCCCTGAATTTTTAATTAAAATCTTGGGCATTGGTCTGCCCTCTTGTTTAATTTTCAGTCTCTCACCATACGTATGAACGTCCAAAGACTTTTTTCTAACATCAGGTCAACATTAGCAGTTGCCCATTTCATGCAAAAAAAAAAAATTGGGTGAAGCTGTTATAACATAAGAAAGTGATATTTGAGCAAAAACAAAAGAAAATGGAAGTGTGCTGCATTCCTAAAGGAAGGAAGCTTTACTTACAGTTTACACAACTGGTGCCAAGAAGACCACCCCTTCCCAACATCTCCACTGTCTGCTTAAGTTAGATTTATATGACATTTTAAATAATCATGAACAATGTAATCAGTACACTATTTTTACTGATTTGATTTGTGTTTGTTTGCTTTTTATTTTACTTGCTTTCTATTTAAACATGTACAATTATGTTCACACTTTTTTCTACAAAACATACTGTATTAATGAATTAATAATTATTTTTAGCACCATGAAATAAAAACTGTGGATACCTCTGTATTATTCACATTCCACAAAGAATATTACAGATATATTTCATATTTTGCTTACATTACGAAATGGAGATAATTTATAAATAATAAAAATGCTTTATTATGTGAAAGAATTATTAGGGATTTATTTTAAGTCATTTAGATAAATGTTAAATCACAAATAAAATGATGCAGTGATGTCAGCAGGAACACTGGCCGTGAGGTAGGAATACAGACACCAATCCATCACAGGACACCCCTCACACACACACACACACACACACACACACACACACACACAAACAAACAAACAAACAAACAAACAAGGAGCAATTTTGAGTAGGCAGTCCACCTGTTGGCATGTCTTTGGTAGGTGGGAGGAAAACTGAGAATGCAGAAACCGATTTAACACAGGGAGAACATGCCCAGAAACTAAACACAGAAACCCTGGTACTCTCAACCTATGAGGCAGCAATGGTCCCTAATGTACCACTGTGCTGCCAAGAGTTTATCAATACTACCGTTTCTTTTTTATCTTCCAGATTAACAAAACTTACATAACTGTTTGTCATTTGCCTTTAAGAATTGCCCATACTCTTTAATGTTTTTCTGATTGGTACCTGTTACTGTGTTTTAACCTTATTAGAGTGAATTTTGAATGACACAGATAAAAAAAAATGGTCACAAACTTGACTTGTCTACATAAAACCTGTACTGAGCATGAAATCTGGCTTGGCTAAAATGACAACACTCTGCACATGGATCATGTCTCTCAAATGTTACAGTAATAGTACATATTTTCAGATTGGTGTCATTCCTTTGCGTCAGTAGTCTGCCGATGGCACTGTTGTTCTCTTGTTCTCAGAACTGCGTACTGGTCGGCATTGTAGTCATTGTACTGTCTTGTTCTGTCTTGTGCTGTCTGCACATGTTTGCACTTGTGCACTTTATGTATAAATTATGTAGTCCCTGTAGTTCTGTGTTGTTCTGTGTTGTCTTATGTAGCACCTTGGTCCTGGAGAAATGTTGTTTTGTTTCACTATGTACTTGTATATGGCTGAAATGACAATAAACTCCACTTGAACACTTGCTGCAGCACTCCTGGACAAAACAGCTTTCCTGGAAGAGAGGCAGAGATGGAGCTGCTGGATCCAAAGGTGACAAGGGAGAGCCAGGTACATAAGTATAAACAAACTTGGAGATAAGAATAGAATGTAAATTTTTATATTTGATTATAATGTGACAAATGAATACAGATATTAATTTAATTAGTACAATTCTTGCTCTACTCTATGCAATATTCATGCTTTTAGTCAAGAAGAATGTAATTTATTGTATTTCATTTAGTGAACAAGGATGTAAAGAGTCACTCAGGGTTAATAGAAATCATTGAAGTTGTGTTCCAATTTGCAGGACTGAGTGTGCAGGGGCCTCCAGGTAAAATAGGACCAGCAGGTCCACAGGGTCCAGCAGGAAGCAAAGGACAAAAAGGAGATCTTGGTCCACCTGGTAACTGAAATTAATATTTTTGTCTGTTGGTGAATGTGACTATCAAAACTTTAATCTCAAAATGTAAAGATGCTATAGGGATCAAAAGAAATACATAACTATCACAAAATTACACTATGTGAAAGTTTACACTGTGCGAAGTTAAACTGGTAAATTCTTTTCTACTTCACTATTCAGGGATTCCTGGAGATAACTCTATAATTCAGTCAGAAAGCAGGAAAGCAGAAAACAGGCTCAAAGCTAAGGTCTGTTATGGAAAAAGGTAAAAGGTTCAAAACCAGATAAAATTCATGTTTAAACTTTATGATCTGTTACAGCAAAAATAAACCTAAAAATGACATGCCAGTTTGATGAAGCAGTGAAATTCTGCAGCATTGCTGGAGGGAAAGTCATCTTACCAAAGAGTGAGGAAGGAAGTCAGGCTTTAGCTAAAACCCTCCTTTCTTTCAGTTCACATCCTTTAGTATCTGCTGGTCTAGCGCCTAAGGATCCCGCGATCTCACCGCCAAGGCCTGGGTTTGATTCCTGGTCAGGGAACCACCCCAGCCACTGGGAGTGTACTCTCAGTGCCGGTCCCAAGCCTGGATAAAAATCCGGCATAAAACCTGTGCCAAATCAAACTGGCGGACCAATGATCGGCTATGGCGACCCCTAACGGGAGCAGCTGAAAGAACAACAACAGCTTTCAGTTTACCGCCTTTCATTAGAGCAGCAGATAGAGTGGAAGAAGGCAGATTTGTAGATGATGAGGGATTCATTAATTTTTACAAAATGGGGCACTGGTCAACCTGATAATTATAAGGGCACACAGGACTGCACCATCATCCCTCCTGAATTTGGGATGACAACCACTGTGGTGAGAATTTTCTTATCATGTGTGAAATACAAGACGAATAAGATGATATTAACCCCATCTGTTATGTTCATGTCAAAATGCACTACTAATTCATTGTTTTTATTTTAAAATCGAGGATTTAAATGTTATAGTTGTACTGCTATAAGATGTAAAGTGATACAACAAGAGAAAAAGTTAATACACTTTATTTTTAAACACAGTGCACCATAACATTTTTCTAATAAACACTTGTTCAGTTATTATCTGAAAAATGGACATACAATAAATAAAATATTCTAAAACTAGTCATCTATTAAAATATCTATGTATACTAAACATATTAAAGGCAACACAGTATAACCTCAGTATAACATTAGAGAGTCATTTTAATAAATAAGAAATAATTTGTTGTTGTGCCTGTTAGTGTGTTATATTAATCACTAGTGTAATTTTTTGTGTGTAATCAATTGCTAATGTAATTTTAAAATGATGATGCACATACAGCTAAAGATATCCAGAAATAAAATACTAGTTATTAAGTTTATGTTCTGCATTTTCAACTCACATTTCAGTGTATTCATATTCAGAAATGGACTCACTTAAATTCCCTCCTTGTATTTCCTGGAGGATATTAAAGATTAAAGAGAGTAATAAAGATTTAAATCAAACATTACAGCTTAATTACTGTGAAAAAAGAGTCAATCTGAAAAAATGGAAACACTGCTAAGGAAAAAAGTGTTAAAGCTAGCCTCATTAAAATGAGCATAATAAACCTACTGTCTACTTAATGAACTTTATTTAAAGTTATTTATTAACACAAATTTAAATATAACCTCTGTGTGTTTTCTTTAACTTGTTCTACTTTTGGAATGTGTGTGAGTTGCCAAATATGACTTGTGCAAAATAAAATGATTGTTGGTTTTTGAACCTTTTTAATTACATGGACAATTCTAGTTACATGGACCTTCTACTGAAAGGTAGCCCATGGTAGTTTGTTACGTAATTTGTCAGAATTAATCTACACTCACGTCCCCTTTAATAGGAATGTATGCCTGTTCATTTTCGCAGTTATCTAATCAGCCAATCATGAAGATCAAAGATCACTCCAGAAAGCAGAGGTTCGAGACCATAGACTTTATTCTTTCAAAAAAATAAGGCCAAGCTTATTTCAGAGGGCCATTCATATATACATTTACATGAAAAAAAAACTATCACATCCAGTTTTTCACAAGACCCAACATTCCCATATATGCTTATGTTAGTGTTTAAGGCAGCCTTTCTCACTTAAATTTACAGCTTGTTCCTGCTCTCCCCACTTAGCAGGATACCAATGCCTATGTAAGGTCATAAAGATCACTTTCAGGCCTTCATGTCACCTTGTGCACTATACCGGTTCCATACATCTACAACATTGAGGATTACATATTATCAAATATGAGTACACATTTTATGGTTACAATATTTCTATATATTTCCCCCCTCTGAGACTTAAGTCTCACTTTCGTTACCTTCTTCAAGAGAGCAATCCCACAATCCAGTACTTTCAATTACCCCTATCCAGTGACCTGAGTAGATCACCCAACCTTTTTTATAAATGACTAAATTCTGGAATCGCTTTCTTGTGGATAATCGGGACCAAACATCTCCCTCCTCACTTGACTAGGAAGGAGAAAAAGATCTCGTCTCCCTAAACATCAAACAGTGTTTTAGAAGCATGAGCGTGCAATAGGTCCTGCGCTTGCCTGTTGTTATACTATAACAAACACACATATTGTACATACAGTCTATATGCAGTAGCCGTATCCTGGTATGCCGAGAGGTCTTCAACTCAAACACTTTACGTGCTGTGGAGAGTTACCCGTGGGGAGAGGTTAGGCTAGCACTTACACCCAGGGCATGGCTCATCATTCATCTTCTTCATCCTCACTTGACTTCTGTTTTTTGTGTAATATCCATTATATCTCGCCAAATGTCCCATGGGTCCTTTTTTGATAATTTCTGCATCACCATCATCTGCTTAGCAGCCGCATTGGCCACCAGAGTTCTAAAAGTAGGTAGAACACAACAAACCAACAGCCCACCAACAACTACAACTATGCCAGTCATTATTCCCAATTTAGTTAACCAAGCTCCCCATTTTCCTAAGTTTAGTTCAAACCAGTCCCATGCATTGGCATCTCTGCCTGGATGTTCAGTCACTTCTTGTCTGAGATTTTTTAGTTTGTTCATGGCTTCATTAAAAGTTCCTTCTGATGCAGTATTATTAGGGATATAAGTACAACATCGATCCCCAAACAAAACACACACACACCTCCTTTTTCAGCCAATAACCAATTTAGTGCTTACCTGTTTTGCCATGTCATTTTGCTTGTTGCATCTAAATTGTTCTCCTAAGGCAGCTAATGCATCATCAGTATAATTAATAAATCTTAGCTGATTATAGTAAATATAATTTATCCATTCTGTATTTTTACTGGGGGTTAGCCATACTAGAATAGACTCAAATCCTGACCTCACTTCATCTCTGGCTTTGAATTCATTAGGTATGCTTCTTGGCTGTCCTATTGAATCTATGTACACTTTAGGATCAGACTGATCAGCCTCTTTGTTCTATGGTTCTCTTTTGTGTTACTTCTAACAGGTTGTTCTATACTCCAATCCACTATTGAGATCGCTTGAATCCATACTCTAGTACAAATAATGTCTTTCAGAACAGACAATGCATCAGAAAGGCCTGTGACTTCATAGACAGTGGTGTACTCTTCTCTACATTTAAGACACTAGCTAGAAATTTCATGCCATTGCAGCACACATACTTTGCATCCCACAATGCTCCAGCAACAGACTGCAAACACTGGCTGCTGGAAGCGTCCTGTGAAATAAAAGATTCAATAAATAAAGTTTGTCTTACTCATTTTGTCTGGATAAAAGTTCTATTTTTTCCCCCACGCTCATTACAAAGTTATCTCCTAAAAAATTAACAGCAATTTGGAGAAAGAACCAAATGCAAACCTTTGCATATATGACAGTTGAATGCTGCCTGTAGCTGTTGTGCTTGGGAGTCTGTCATCACCAGTGTGGTTCTCCTGTTACTGGAGGCAATGTCGGAGAGCTCTTTCATTACTAAAGCGACTTCCTGTAGGCCTTGAGCAGCCAGCACAACTTCTTCAGTTCTTTCAAACACATCCTGCAAGCCACTACTGCCATCATTTCTCTGACTGAAATTATGAGACCAAAAAAAAAAATCTCAGACAGACAGAAATCATTCACTTTAGATGAATTTCTCCATAAAATGAAAGTGAACACTGACAGGTTATCAGTTGTCAATATTCTCTGATTGTCTAAGATTGTCTTGGACAAGTCATGCAGTATATACTGGAACATGAGGGTGAGAAGATGACAACTGACTGTTAGGTATGTAACTAGGAAGCATGACACCGTATATTCCGAGGCTTTGTATTTATTCCGAACAGCCAATTAGGTTTATGCCTCATACGTGAGACTTTCACAGAACTGTGTGTAGTGTTAAGTGTTTGCTGTAACATGTTACTAGTACAGTCAGTCAATCCTGGTGAGTATGCCAGGTGAGCAGCATTCTACTTTTTACCATCACTGAGCAAGAATGTGTTGGGTCCCACTCTCTTCTCTACTCTTACACTAGCAGAGAATCTCGAGTGACCTTTTGGGGTTGCACGAGGAAGCCTCATCCTAACTCAGCGAAGACAGCAGAAGTGAACTGGGAACCATTGTCTGTAACAATACACTCTGGGTTGCCATGAAGACTAAAGACAGTGCTCAGAAATTTGATAACATCCTCAGTAGTTGCACTGCTAGCAAATGCAAGCTCTGGCCACTTTGAATGATAGTCTGTGAATGTTATAGCATAACTGCAAGCAGGGGTCATGGTTTCAAATGGACCAACTACATCCAGACCCAGTTTTTTTCCATGGGCCCTCAGGAAACTGAACTGGCTGCAGGGGTGCTGGATGTGTCACAGTGGATTTGTCATTAGACTGGCAGGGGATGCATGTAGAGATTGTTGATTGGACCTGAGAGTCCATCTGCGGCCACCAGTAAAGTTCCCACATTCTGTGTTTTGTACGCACTACTCCCTGGTGAGCCTCATGTGCCAAGGAAATCACGGTGTATCATAGGGCTACAGGGACTAACAGCCTCGTTCCTCTGAAAATGAAAGCATCTTTTACTGAGAGTTCGTCTCTCACTCTGAAATATGGAATCAAGTCCTGACTCACTGCTTTGATGGAGGGTGGCCAGCCACGTGTGATTTGCTTTCGCAGTTTTTCCAGTTCAGGACAAGCAGCACAGGCAGTTTCAAAGTCAGTCACTGAAAGAGTACAATGTTGAGGAAATAAATGCAACAATTTCAGGCTCTATGTCAGCAGAGGAATCAGCAGGTGCCGGTATGGGAAGACGAGACGAGCAGTCTGCTGTGTGATTCAGGAAACCAGGCCGATAGACAACATTGTAATCAAAACAAAGCAGATGTGCTGCCCAACGAGCAATCCGCATTCCGGCTCTTCCCATTCCTTTTGTGGTTAGCAAGGTGGTGAATGCCTGGTGATCTGTGCGAAGTGTAAAGCGATGACCCCACAAGTATGTTCTCATACTTTCTCAGTAGCCCACACACATGCCAGGGCCTCCTTCTCTACTATAGAATATTTTTTTTCAGTGTCAGTGAGTGTGCAGGAAGCAAAAGCCACTGATTTTTCTGTTCCATCGGATTGTATTTGGGCAAACACTGCGCCCAACCCGTAGTCACTTGCATCTGTTGAAATTACTGAATGAAGTGTGGGGTCATAAATGGCAAGAGCAGGGCTGGACACTAGCATCTGTTTAATGTCCTCAAAACTGTTTTGAGCAGCAGAAGTCCAAGCAAACAGACTTTTTTCCTTAGCGCACTCACGCATTGGGGCAACAACTGTCACAAATCCAGGAAGGAATTTTGAGTACCAAGACACTAATCCTAGGAAGGATTGCAGAGATGCTGCATCTGAAGTAGGCGGAGCTTTACGGACAGCATCTAGATAGTTTTTGACACCTGGTACCCTCTCCAGGATGGTGGCCATCATTTTTTGGAAAGCGGAGGGTGCCGACGCCAGGCCGTAGGGAACCCTGCAAAATCTGAACAGGCCATCATGGGTGATGAAAGCTGTAATATCTCTACTGTCTTTGTGCAGGGGAAGCTGATAATATGCATTAGCTGGAAAATAGTGGCAAATACTGTAGCACCCCTAAGGCTGGTAAGCATTTCATCAATGTGTGATAAGGGATAACTGCCAGTAATGATGGCTTTGTTAACTTCCCGTAGATCATCACACATTTGTATCCCACCAGTTTTCTTCCCTGTAACCATGATGGAAGACACCCAGGGAGAAGCATCCACACGTTCAATCACACCAGCTTTCTGCAGACGGTCTATTTCAGCTGAAACGGAAGCTCGGACTGCAAAAGGTAAGTGTCGCAATTTCTGACGTACAGGTTTCACTAAGGGGTCAATCTTTACTCTGTGGACAAAGTTCTTTACACATCCTATTTCTGTATCTTCCACAGGTGTGGTATTGGTGGCCATGGTGCAGCTATCACCATTAATTCGGAGTTTCAGGGCGGAAATCAAATCCATGCCCAGCAAAGCAGTCCCTTTATCCACAATGAAAAATGTGGCAGCAGCTGATGCATGCAAGGTATGTATTCCTGAGTATAAGTCACAAGTCGGATGGCAGGTGTAGATAATTGTGTGGCACTGAAGTAGCGTTTATAAGTATGGAGGGGCAATATGGACACAGAAGAACCTGTATCCACAACGAATTGTACTGTGGTGCAAGGTGAAGCAGGAGTATTAACAGTCACTTTGCAATGTAGTTTCTTTGGTGCATCGGCAGAGTTCTCTAAATACAGCACTGTGACGGCATGCACATCACTCGCTGGGGCTGAACAGCACACTCGCGCAAAATGTCCCTTCTTGTTGCATAATTTACAATGAAGTTTTGCACCCGGACTTTGTGCTGAGTTAGCTAGGTGTTTGTCTGACCTGCATCTGAAACATGACTTACGGGCAGAAGAAGCGGAGGCAGCAGCTGGACGTGAACGGTGTTTCCCTCTCGCATGGTGTGACTTCACTTGTATAGCTCGCACTGGAGCATCCCTGTCAGCCGTCATTCTGTTTGCGTGCTCAGCCGCGGCTTCTAATTGTATTGCAAGGGCAGTTGCTTTCTGTAATATCAGGTCCGGTTCGAGTAACAGTCTCTGTCTAATATCATCGCTTTGTAAATGTTCCAGCAATTGGTTGCGAATCATATCGTCGACTTCATCACCAAAGTCACAGTTAGCAGCGAGGGCATGCAAAGCAGCAACGTACTGTTGTGTGTTTTTGTGTGGGGCTTGCACTCTTTTTCTGAACGTATGCCGCTCCACAACAACGTTAACTTTTGGCATGAACTGTTTTTTTTAAAGCAGCGACAGCAGTATCATATGTCTCACCGGTGTCTGGCAGAGTATAAAAGATGCGTTGGCCCTTGGCGCCTAAACAATGAAGTAGTGTAGCTCTCTTCCGAGCATCAGGCCATGCAGAGCCCACTGCGTTGATTACCAGCAAATAGTTGTCAAAGATGTGTAGTTCTCTTCCACTAACTAAAAACTAACTTTCTCCTTCCCCCTCTCAGCGTCTCTAGCGGCAACACAAGGAATTACATAAAACACAACACTGACATTGAGGTTAATGTTCTTGTCAACTTTAGTCTCCATCATAAATTAAGATCTGTGTGTGTGGGGGGGGGGGGGGGGGGGGTATGTATTTTACCGAGGCCAATTTAATTTGTAAGCTTGTTGAAAAATTTTAAATTAAACCTAGTAAA
>CM075006.1:22665793-22676879 GCA_037576675.1 Pangasius sanitwongsei | reverse complement strand
AATTCAGATATTTACAATATATTTTTTGTGAATCCATTTATTTCTGTAAAGCTGCTTTGTGACAATGTCCATTGTTATACAAATAAAATTGAATTGAATTGAATTTTATTCCTGAAAAGATGGTTTGCTTGTATATTTATTTAATTATGTATTTATGTATTTGTTTATTTATTTAATTACTTAATTATTGCATAATTATCTGACTGT
The DNA here is from genome assembly GCA_037576675.1 of Pangasius sanitwongsei. Lineage (NCBI taxonomy): Eukaryota > Metazoa > Chordata > Actinopteri > Siluriformes > Pangasiidae > Pangasius > Pangasius sanitwongsei. The sequence continues at coordinate 22,676,672 of CM075006.1, read as the reverse complement.
GTAGGCTACCTATGAATTAGTTTAGGCATACATGATCCTTTCACTGTATTACCCACCTCCTTTGGACACAAGCATGGCAGATGCTGTCATAAGGTGCTGGCTAAGTATCCTCTCCTGATCTGAAAACTTGTACTTGACCGGATTAACCATTAGAGGGGTTCTCCATCACTCCTGCCTCCTCATTTTTTTTCTGCAGTGTGATAACTCTATGGAACGTCACATGATAGATTCCTTGGCTCCTAGCCACAACTCTTATTGACTTGCCCCTCCTTACTTCTTGTCCTGCCATTTAAAAAACAGCAGCAGGTACACCCCTGTCAGTCTTCCTTGGCCTGTTTCTCATGCTGCAGTAAATAAAATCATAAAAGGGAGTTGTGTGAATTTACATTAACTGCATGGAATAGCATAGTTTCTTGTAATAGAGGGGCAAGTTTTAACGCAGCATTATAACTTGCGCCCTGTGCGCAACTGAGATTCAGACCTGACTACGCAATTCTGCTGGCTATGTAAGCATTTAGAGACTATGAAGGATTATAACTGAGAGATTAAAGATTAAAATGACACTAAATTTGCTTTCGTTTTAAATTAAAGCTAAACACAACGCTGAAAATTAACGTCTGTGTGAAATTTTATTTTCCAAAGTCGCTTGAATTTTGGTGCAATTTTTATACACACTGTTTTGGTATGGCAACCAGTAAAGACTGGAAGTTTGTTATACCAGTGTACGTGGAAAGACAGTTAGAACGTGCCCCCCATTTTTCATTGACATTTTTCACATGTTTATAGTGTAAAATGATACGAATGATATGTTAATGTTAATGTTTACATTAAAATGCACAATTTGATAATAAAGAGTGAAAAAGTCTAAGTTTTGAAAAAACATAATGCCTGGAAAGTCATTATTCATCAAATGTGCATTAAAACACTGTTTTCTTAACAAATTTCTACGTATTGACACAACTGTTCGCTTTGGGTGCTGAAATGCGTCATATTGCTTACACCATAGTGTAAATCACATTTCAGGACTTAAAAAGACAAACAAGAAGAAGATAGACAAACAAAACACAGACAGTGAGAAATGAAATTGAGACAAAAAGCCAGACAAGATGAGAGACAAAGAATATATAAAGCTACATGAAAGGAGAGAAAAGAGAGATACAGTAGAAAGGCAAGACAAGAGACAGCCCCAAAGTAAGGGAAGATCAACAAGAGGAAGAGATGGACAAAAGTGAGAAAAACGGAAACAAGAAGAATATTATAATATTAATATTATTAATAATAATATTAATAATAATATGTAAGAGGGCAGATAGATTAGAGAAAAAACAAGAAGAGAGAGGGTAATAACCAGTACAGAGAACTAGAGTACTGGGGAAAAATTGTGTGTTTGTTTATTGTGTTCAAAATGCAATAAATGCAGAATACCATAGGTATTAGTGTGGTATCCGCTAATCATTCATAAAATAATTTTACTGTTTTGAAAATTAATCCCTTGGTCGGGGAGCGAGGGGGGTGATAGTGCTCTTGTTCTCAAGGGGCTAAGCCCCTTATCTCCTCCAACCCTAGCAACGCCCATGGTCTCGCCTCTTCTACTTTTTTCTTTCTTTCTTTTTTTTTTCCTTTTTTTTTGCGTTTTTCCACTCCAGATAGCTTCACGATCGCTGCTTTTTCGTGATGTTCTGGTAGTAGTTACACTAGTTACCTAATTTAAATTGTATTCTTGTAACTGCAAAGTAAATTGCAGTTTGTATTATTTTCACACTGCACTGCATCCCCCCCTGCAACTGCATAATCATAATAATAACATAAATCTTTTCGGCTGATGAAGCAAAAAATCTGATAGCAAAAAATCTGGGTGAGATCTGGCTTACTTTAGGCCCTTCTGGTTTAATTCTGGCACAGTTTTTTTTCACAGTCTTGTGTGAAACAGCATTAGGCTGAGCTCTGGCATGAGTTTGCAGCTTAAGGGCCATTCGAGGGGAGTGGGCCGTGGTGGTATGTGGGCCTAAATTCAACCAGATAAGGCCCACAACCAATTTTGCTATCTGGGTTGGCAGCAGCCTTTAGCAGGGTCGCCTTTGGTTTCACTATACTGACGCATACTTTGCGGATGAACCTTGTGCTTGGTGAATGAATTAACAAAACACAGTCCATAATAAAGAACATTTTTGTGATTTTTCTATTCGCGTTGTTCTTTACTGCTAAACCTATCTTCATTTGGTCATATTTTAATTATGATTTTTATCAGTAGACCAAGGTTAGCTACTTAATTGTTACTTTTCTCTTCATTATTTTGGTGCGCAGTGTTGCCCAATCAAAACACTTCACTGTGTTTTCAAGTCAAGTGGCTTTATTGTCATTTCAACCATATACAGCTAGTATGGTACACAGCGAAATGAAACAACGTTCATCCAGGATCATGGTGCTATATAAAACAACACAGACCTACATGAGACTACACATTGCTACATAAAGTGCACATGCAAACGTGTACAAACAGTACAATAACTACTAAAAGAGGACAATAGGCACAGTGCAGTGTCGTGCAATAGTGCAGCGCCGACCAGTGCATAGTTGTAGTGTGGAAGTGCCAGATATAACAGGTAGTGAAAAAGAATAACAATATAATAAAAAATGCTTTGAATGTAAACATAACATACTATGAAAATATTCAGCAGATAAGCTGAATATATTATGTCCATATATGTTATTTCTTGTCCAATTATTCTTGTTTATTATTATTGTTATGTTTAAATATTATTTCTTGTCAAGAAATTAAATACAATAATTTTATAAATGCAGCAGCAGCAAAAATGCAGGTAGTCAATACTGAAATGTGCAAAAATTGCAAAGGGAGTGAAATGGTGTTCAAATGGTTGAGAAATTTTTGAGGAAATTTATTGTGTCTATAAAACTACTGAGTGAGCAACAGTTCTATGGGGAGAATCACCTTGTTGATAAAAGAGAGGTCAGAGGAAAATGGGCAGATTGGGCAAGGTGCCAGGAAGGATAATTAATCACTCTTTACAACCATGGTGAGCAGAAAAGCATCTCAGCATGCACAAAACATCAGACCTTGAAGTGGGTCAGCTACAACAGCAGAAGACCACACTGGGTTCCACGCCTCCAGAACAGGAATCTGAGGCTATCATGGGTACAGGCTCATCAAAACTGGATACTTGAAAATTCGAAAAAAAAAAAAAAATCAACTGGTCTTGTTTCAGTCTTCAACCGTCCAGTTTGGGTCAGTCTGTGCCCATGATAAACTGAAAAACTTTATTTGTGACTTCTGGTACAATTGCTTGTTTGATGGAAAAAAGAGTCTTTTATCTTATTACTTAGAAATAAACATGAAAATGTAGGAAGGTCATTTAGCTATTGGAGACCCATAAGTTCCATAAGGAAGTGTTTTGATCGGCCAACATGATTGCAAACACCATTAGCTGCTGATTGCTGTTCCTCTTTCGGCTGCTCCCGTTAGGGGTCGCCACAGCGGATCATCGGGCTGTGTATTTGATTTGGCATAGCTTTTACGCCAAATGCCCTTCCTGACGCAACCCTCTCCAGTGTTATCCGGACTTGGAACCGGCATTAAGAGCGCATTGTTGCACGCAATCCCAGTGGCTGGGCTTGGTTCCCTGGCTTCGAGAGTGCTGTGGCCTACTGATAATTATCATAATTAAGATTATAATCCTATGCAGCTCTAAAGTGTTATCCTTTATTGTGGACTGTGCTATGTTCATTCATTAACCCTTTTGCGTCAGACTTTTGAAGCAAACGGTTCATCCACAAAGCTTGTAAATGCGTTTACCGTTGTTATAGGAGAGTTGAAGCAAATTAGCTTTCACGGATAACCACAGGATTAGAGGCGCCCTTCTGCTTGCGTGCAGTGATGCTGAAGGCATGCTCTAAAGGCATGCCTATGCTCCAGTATGTGACATGCGAGAAGTCAGACTGGGTTGGGTCCCGGGGCGACCAAGGTGAGTCTTTACCGCTGCCTTCAGCGTGTTCCTGTCTTATAATCACAAAAGCGGTGCGTCGCGGTTGTGTGAGCAGAATACTCGCTCGTTCTGGAGATACCAGCCCGAGCTAACACGCTCAGTAGTGACATAGCTGCTGCGCTTTCAGCAACAGCAGCCTGTGGAAGGAAATCAATGCCGGTGAAGGTCTGCTTCAAGAGCGTACCCATATCTCCTTTTGAATGTGTGTGTGTGTGTGTGTGTGTGTGTGTGTATGGGTGGGTGGGTGTGTGTGTTGGGGGTGTGTGTGACTGAAAAAAAATTGTAGTGAGATTTACTTGATTTACTCAAGAAAAGCTTGGTAACAATTTCCATTTAGTAAATTTAAACAAGCAAGTATAATTTTAAGTAAGATTCACATGGCACCAAGAATTATTCTCATTTAAAATATAAGTAAAGCTTTCTTTATATATATATATATATATATATATATATATATATATATATATATAAATATAAATTTTACTCAAGGTTCAGTTAAATCTCACAAATAGAACTTGTGTTTCTTCTTTTAAATTTTTACATACTTATCTACTTCATGCAAGAAAGCTCAAATAAACTGCATATAACTCTCAACACCATAGTACATGTCAAAGTTCTCAGTATTACTAGCTAATTAGCTATATAGCTAGCAAGACCTACCCACAAGAAATAGCACACTACTGGAAGTACGCATCCAGTAGAATTCAAGAGAACTACTAAACCTACATGTGCACGCACACAGAAACCATACACCAGACTGAGAAACATAGAGAGAGCAAACCAAGAAAATTTTACCAAAACACTTGAGCTTTCAAAACATTTCATAAAAGGTTAGCCTTAGGCCAACACAAAACAACAAGTATTGAAAACATCTCATCAATAACACTCAGAATTAAATCAGTTCTGCAAATGCATATGAAAATCGAGTCAATAACCACGCACCCACATTAGTATGCAATGGGTTCAAGTAAACTTTTTTTTTTTTTTTTTTTAGTGTATATATGTAGTGTGTATCTGGAACAATGCACTTCTCTAGACAAACAAGTATAATTCTGGTCATATGTTACTTGTCACGTCCATGCAGGAATCAGAGTCCAACTACTCCACCCATAACACCACTCGGCCTACAAACATGGCTGCCAAGGACTCCAATTCCCATCACACATGGTCCCTCTCACCTGATTACTGATCAAACACACCTGAACTCAGTCACACACAGTACATAAGGACTCTCAGGTCCCTCAGCCTACCGTGAAGTATATGCTCTCTGTTACCAAGCCAGTTGTTACCAAGCCTTGTTAGCTAGTCATAGTTTCTCTGGTTTTTTTGATCATAGCTATTGTTTTCTCAATTCTGATTCTTGCCCTGTCTATGTTGTTTGTATGGTGCCTAACCATTGCCTGTTCTATAGCTTTGTCTCTGCCTCACATCTTGGATTTTATTGGAAACTTTCTGAATAAAGCTGTTGTGTACCTGCATTTGCACCCACCTGCCACCTAAGATTAATTACTACTGCTCCTGCTCTGAACACTGAAACACAGTAAACATTGAAATTTTGGGTTATACAAGAATGACACCATCAAGCAAAATGAAAGTTTAACTAGCATTTTTTGCATACAGTCAACATTTAAATAAACATAAATAAATAATAACTTGTTCTTGGCCACTTGTTGCCTATGAATGCAACAAGTGGCTAAGAACAAGTAAAGTTTCTGCTAATGAAAAATGACATTGCTGCTAATAGCCTTTTTTTTTTTTTTTTTTTTTAAATCTTTGTCTTAACTAGCTTGAAATGTATGTAAAGATGCATCATATATTGTCCAACACTTCTGCTTTTTTGCAACTGGACCAGTATCATATGTCTCAGTGACCTCAACATGTTCCTCACTGTCTCAGTTAGGCTGTTTAGAATCTGCCTAATTGTGTTTTAATGTAGCTACATACTATATGATGTGAATTATTATTATTATTATTATTATTATTATTATTGAAATAATAATAATAATAGTTTGTTGCAGAATCCACATTGCATCAATTCAATTCAATTCAATTCAGTTTTATTTGTATAGCGCTTTTAACAATGGACATTGTCACAAAGCAGCTTTACAGAAATAAATGGATTAACAAAAAATATATTATAAATATTTAAATTTATCACTGTGAATTTATCCCTAATGAGCAAGCCAGTGGCGACGGTGGCGATCCATCCTTGTTTGTTATATTTTCATCTCTACTGTTATAAAAGTGGATTGTAAGTGGTCAACCTGGTGATGTGTCAAGTGATTGGACATTAAAATTGTAGTATTAGTATATGATACTTGTACTGAGAAAAAAATTGTAGATTAAAATTGTAGTATTAGTATATGACACTTGTACGGAGAAATCCATCTGTCATTGACACCTTCATTTACCTGGATTTAAGAAAAAAAAACATTATATTAGCAGAGACATTTAGGAAGTATGATAAATAAAATTAGGGATTGGTGGATCAGTGAATGTATGAACTTATTTTAAAAAAAAAACATTTAAGGCATCTACCATGTTGCCATATTAATACTGCCTTAAAATACCTTAATGACAGCTCCACTGAAAAGGATTAAAAGAAGAAGCTTGTAACAGGGGAAAATAACATTTCATCTTGTGAATAAAATGAATAAGAATTTTGTGCAGGAACTGCGCTATAATTATGTTCACATGAGGGATATATTATGAGCTGCTCTGCATGTGTCATGTTAATCATCCATGAATAAACACTTGTAACTGGGAGCGATTTAAGCCCAAAATCGACCACTTAGGTATACCTCTACATATGGAGCATTTTTAATGGGTACACGCAAAATTATTCTTTGCATGGGTGTGACTGTGAACATTTTTGTATTAGCCTAAGATTAACTTCTCCAATCATGTGCAAACTGCCTTACTGTACAACCTTAAAAAAGCACCCATAGCATGTGTCTGGATTTAGTCATGAAAATGCATCAAGTTTAGGGGGATTATCTAAACTTATTTTGGAGTGGCTATGTTCACAATTATAATTATATATAATTATAAATTTTCTCACTATGCAAGGAAAATTTATAGTCTTATAAATTTCTAAATTTTTATTCTGCATTAATGAAATTGTTTTAGATTTGTCAGGGGGCTGTTTTTTTTATTAGCAGCTCAGATACATCATTATACACAACCTCAGAGTACACTCAGAATCACAGTTCATTATTATTCACTATTATCCAATCTACCACCCCTGCTAGAACTCTAAACCCTCAAAAAAATTATCTCCAAGTGAGTCATGTTTCCCTACCTCCTTCTCTGATGTTCAATTGAGCGTTACCCATTTACCTCTGACTACCCAATCCTTACCCTTGGGAGCCCCCTCGCTTTGCCTTGACCTGCATAGTGCCCTAAACTCTTGTACTAGGGCCTTAATTTTCCCTACAAGCTTCTGAATAATTGCATCTTGATTTAGATCATGTGACTGGGTTCTCAGGGGGCTGTTAAACCAGTAAAAACGTTTGACCTGAAGTGTGTGTAATGCAACCTAAAGAAATCAGTGACAGAGACTGAGATAAGTCTACATTCTGGTAGGAACAGCCATTTGCCTAATTCATAATTATCTATTACCTATAAAGTGCCCCCTTTTAACCAAGGTGTACACCTTTTTTAGGTGTACATAGAGACGCAAGGTGTGCCACAACCAAAGGCTGGTTGGAATTTGGAACTTGTTTGTTTGTTTGCTTAGGTATATTTTAATAAAACCTAAACTTGTACTTGCAACATGTCTGCAGTTCATGAAGTGTAGTTATCAGCTAACTTGTATTAAAATTGTGTTTGTTTTAAAAAATTTATTTGAATAAATGTAAAACCTGCAAGGAGTTGCTGCATTGATGAAGTGTGTGTGTCATACACAGGGCAAGACTAAATGGGTAAATGACTAGACAATACAGTATTCTTTTTGGCATTAATTTTATTGTACTGCTGTATCTGTGCTAAGAGAATGAAGAAAAAATCAATGTTATCCTAAATTAACTGGTTCAAAGAGCCATTTGACTTTTTCCAATTGAAAAGCCAATTGAAAAGCCAACTTTGCCTTTTCCAAGATAAGTGGAGCTCCTTGCTCCACTGAGGACAAGATAAAAGCTGGTGAAGATTCATGTTACTAATTATTTTCTCATACATTTCTCATTTCTCTTAAAAATGCTGTCCACTCATATTTGTCCATGTCATTGAAGAAAATCCATGCTTATTTCACCTGAGAGTGTGTTTTCTGGAAACTAGCATAATGATAGGTGGTAACAATCTTTCCTGGAGACATATAGTCAAGCATATGATTGTCAGACTTTGACTATCACAGTGGAAAATTACCAGTCATGATAGAGTGGGTATTTTTGTTTCTGCATGTTTGTACCAGTAGCACTTAGTTTCTTTGTGTCCTGTCACACCTCTCATTACAAAAAAATGGTAGGATAGGCTGAGTGAATGCATAATCTCCTTAGACATTCCTAACAGAAGAACCTGCGTGATTAGGCTTGATTAGTGAACTTCATTTTTGTCTCCAGGTCACCATAGGTTACATTTCTGTTGTGTAGCTCTTGTTCTTTTTTTATTATTATTATTATTATTTTTCACCCATGACATCCTATCCTACTGCAAAATTACCCACATATGGTGACAGATTTGTCTCTCCAAGACTGTTTTCTGAAATCTAACTACTGCATGGTAGCACTGAAGGGCACAGAACTACACTACCCATCAGCTGTTTTAGCAATGAAACAAACAAACAAACAAAAAAAAGCCAGCTGTCAAGCTTACTGCAATGTGTGATATCACCACTGGTAGTGATTTTATCTGAAGTGTTAAGGATAGGGCATCATGGTAGCAGCTGGTGATGCTGCCTCACAGCTCTAAGGTCTCTGTTTGATCCTGAGCTCTGGTTACTGTCTGTACAAAGTATCTTTCCATGTTCTCTCTGTGTCCATGTGGGGTTCCTCCATGTTCCCTGATTTACTTTTACCTAAGATAAATTGCCCCTAGGTATGTGTGCATGGTGTTCTGCAATGAATTGGCATCCCATCCAGGGTGTATTCCTGACAACACCTGAGATAAGCTCTGATTCCACCATGACACTGACTAGGATAAAGCATTTAGTGAAAGTGAGTGAGTGAGAGTTAAGGCTAAAAGAAATGGGTTTATTAAATTAGATGATGATTTAAAAAGTATTAATATAATGTGCTAAATAAAGGTAGCACAAATATTCTTTTGCCAAACACAAGAAATGTTCTTCATGTGAGTGTCTTTCTGGAAAATATTCCTTGCAGTTGAACAGGCTTTTCCTGTTGTCATTAAGCAGGTTTCTGAAGACACTCCAGCCTTCACAATAAGAACTGAAATCATTCCATAGTTACAGCGTGTATTGTTTTTACTTGCAACAGACACACCCTATAGTGGCTCACCAAAATTGTCAATGTGATGTTTGCACTTCAGTTAAGGAGATATTGAAAGTGTCCCAAATAGAATTGATCTTTGGAGGTACAGTAGGAATGGCTTTTGGGGCAGGATAATTGTAAGGATGTTGCACAGTCTACAGTGATTGAGAACAGGAAACTTGACTGGACAAAATGTAGTGTTTTACAATAAGCAACAAACTGTATAAAAATCGTTGTAGGCACTTGTCTAATAACTCACTTTCTTTGTTACTCAAACATTTAATAATAATAATAATAATAATAATTTTATTTTATATAGCGCCTTTCTGCACACTCAAGGTCGCTTTACAATATGGAAACATGACAGCAGACAAAGAACAAAAGACAATAAACAAAAAATCCATGGCATGAATCAGGTCATACAGTCAGATCAGAAAAACAAGAAAGAAAAAGATGTGTTTTAAGGTGGATTTTGAAATCCTGTAATGAAGAAAGATCACAGATATTTTTGGGGAGAGAATTCCAGAGTGTCGGAGCAGAGAGACAGAACGCTCGTCCACCAAACGATGCTAACCTGTGGCGTGGAATTAACAGTAGACCAGTATCTGAAGAGCGTAGTGTGCGAACTGGAGAATAAGTATGAATGAGATCAGAAATGTATGGGGGGGCGAGACCATGAAGTGCTTTGAAGGTGATGAGGAGAATCTTGTATTGAATACGAGAACGAACGGGTAGCCAATGAAGTCTGTGTAGGATGGGAGTAATATGAGAAGATTTCTTAGAAAACGTGAGAACCCTAGCTGCAGAGTTCTGGATATATTGGAGCTTATTTAATGTTGTGTTTGGTAGAGCAAACACATTTAGGTTAACATTTCAGGTTTGCTCCTTAGGGAATGAAATATGCAATGACCTGATGTATGAAATTTCCCAGATATGACCAGAAACTGTGTGTGTTCTTGTACCTGATTGCACTGTATATTTAAACTTGGATCTTCTGCTTTACAAATGAGCTCACTGGACACTTGCCCTCTGTCTACCCCCTGTTACCTGGTGAGAAAAATCCATAGATATGCCAGCGCATTGGGGCTACTTTCAAGATGGATGAGCAGTGTATCCTGCACAGTGGGGAGGTACAGCACAAAACTAAACTAAATTGACCTGATTTAAAAAAACTAAGCTTTATATTATTTAGAGTTAAAAGCAAGAAATACAGAGAAACTGTTTTTCTTATAATAAACAACAACAACAAAAAATGAATCTAGTTCATTTGACATAAATGCTCTGGGGGTGACGTCACTTCCTGTTTTCGAATTGTTTTGCCGGGAGTTTCTTGCGTGCATCTGCGTCTTAACTATACTGTTTCTCTCTTTTTAAATTAATAATTTTGCGCTATCGTTTTCATCTGTTGTATTTTTCACGTATTTTTCATTTTTCTCTTCTACCGTATTTTCTTTT
>CM075006.1:22645645-22665693 GCA_037576675.1 Pangasius sanitwongsei | reverse complement strand
GAGTGGAGGTAGGAGCACACAGGTAGACTACATCCTATGTAGAAGAGGCAATCTGAAAGAGATTAGTGACTGTAAAGCAGTAGTGGGAGAGAGTGTAGCCAGACAGCATAGGATGGTGGTGTGTAGGATGACTTTGATCCTAAAAAGAGCATCTCAAAAGTGCAGTATGACGGCAGTGGTAAAAAAGACATACCACCTATATTTCGGATGCAAAATAGGGGATCAGGACAAAAGTTGGGCCCCTCATTATTACATGTGCATCTTATCTGCGTCATTGGCTAAACAAGAAGAAAAAGTCCATGCCTTTTGCAGTCCCAATGGTGTAGAGGGAACCCACCAATCACAGTAGCGATTGCTATCATCAAGATGATGAGCAGGATGCAGTTGATCCGGGGTCCATTGAAGTTCCCAAGACTTAGCGAAGCAAAAATCAAGGAAGGCATCTTTGTTGGTCTACAGATTCGAGAATTTCTCCGAGATGACAAGTTTGATCATCTGTTGTGCGGCAAGGAAAAGAAGGCATGGGAAGCCTTCAAGTCCGTGGCAACTGTTCCGAGTTTCTCGGGAACAGCAAGGCAGATGACTATGAAAAACACGTGGTGCAAACATGCAAACACCAAAAGCACTTGGTGCTTGTCACTGAAAATTCACTTCTTACACTCGCATTTAGACTATTTCTCTTTGAACTGTGGGGCGGTGAGTGATGAGCATGGGGAGAGATTCCACCAAGATATCACAGGCATGGAGAAAAGATACCAAGGGAAATGGAGTCTGTCCATGCTTGCTGATTACTGCTGGAATCTCTCCAGGGATGATCCTACTGCAGTTCACAAGAGACAAGCCAAAAAGTGCTGTTTAGATACCGAATAAAGATAGAACCTTGTCATTTAATCTGATGTTAGAGCTAGTATTCTGTAATTATCTGATATTCATATTTTATATATATTTTTTTTTTATTTTATTTTATATTTCATATATTATATTTTGTAAGCTTTAAAACTGTATAATTTTGAGGTTGTATCTTAATAGTCTGGGAAGCTACACAGCAATGGGACCAACCCACCCACAATTTGGTCAGTTTTTCATGAAAAAAGCATGAAAATTTTGAAAAAAACAAAACAATAAATGAATGGAAAGTTATGTTATTAGTATCAATAACAAGATAAAGTTACAATGATTGGTGTGGCACCATTCTCATTGCTATATCACATTTTGCAGAAAAGTTATGGAGCATAATCGCACACCTCCCTTCTAATTTTGAATTATTTTGATGCAATTTTTAACCTGAAGCTGTATCTTGAAACCTAGAGCCAATTAACACTCAGGACTTAATTTTCCTTTGTTAGTGACCCAATTCTGGTAAAAATTTAGCTACTTTCATTTCCGAGGCTTTCTCCTTGTAGAACGTACTATATTTCTGAAGCCTGTTCGACTTGATGCCGTGAATTTTTTTTTTTTTAAACAATAATGTTGATGCTGCATTGCCTTTTACATAGTGGTCATGTAAGCTTTTTACGGAATGTTGTTTCAGCCAAAATTAAATAAATATCTAACTAAATATGTATATGATATATACAGTGATCATGATTTTGACAGCCTTGCTTTTGATAGTAGTGTACATGGACCGGGAGTTGGAAAGCTCTCCAGCAATGCTGGTGTCTTTCCACTGTCTTTCCAATCACAAGTACTCCACTATATGCTCTGAGGAAAAAATGCTACACATGCCATGCACACATTCTACTTTATAATGTAATTTTTTTATTATTATTTTTGCTATTATTTTTCCTGAACATACCATTGGAACATGATACAAATGCTCCTAGACTGGACCGGGCTGGTCAAGCTGGGAGACAAACTGGCCAACCAACTACACCACGCTAAAGCAGCAAACCAGCTTAGCTGTTTTTTTCAGTAGGGTATAATTATTTTACATCTATTAGGATATCAATTATTACAGTCTGTCAGATTAATCTTTGGCTGTGGTGATATTTAAAATTATTTAAGAAGAAATAGCCATAATGGCTGGCTCCTAATCAGATTTTTATTAATTATAAATAAAAATATAATTATAATTTCATTCACACACAAAACTACAGCAAAATCCTTCATATTTTGACTGATAAAAGGAAACCACACCTATGCTAATTATTATGATTAAAGATAATGCAAACAACAGTTGTTGGCAGGTTTTACACCAGGTGCCCTTCCTGACACAACCCTCCTATTTTATCCAGGCTTAGGACGAGTATTAAGAGTACACTCCTAGTGTCTGGGTTGGTTCCCTGCCCAGGACTCAAACCCAGGCTGCAGCAGTGAGAGCATGGTGTCCTTAACCTCTAGACCAACAGGGACACAAAATAGGAACAACAGTACACAGCCATAATTCTGTTAAGCATTTTTTATTACAGTTAAAAATGATTTTGTTTTTGAGTGGCACCACACATTCCTCAATAAACTGCAGTTCTGTTCTTCAACTCTTGGATGAGTCCGATCTCCAAAGCTGACAGTGTGTTCCAATGTTAAGAGAAATGGAAAGATATTTCATGTTGTTACAGTGTACAGTGTACCAGTGATGGGGGAAAAGGCACAGCATGGCATCCTTTTCAGGCATTCTTACCTTCAGAGAATGTAAACTCTTTTTTAAACTAGCCTGCTATGCATCTACACATTGCACAGAAAAATTTATGCTGGTTACTGAGCAATGTTACTTGTTCAGCTTATTAAAGTGGCAGTTCCTAGTGAGTGAGAACTGAATTTTGTTAAAAGCCCCTTATGTTACACTTCTCACTGAGATGCAAAAATTATTTGAAGAAAGTTGAGGATTATACAGCTATATACTGGACAATTGAATGTTTTATGAAACTAATAGCAGTATCAATAGCAGAGAATGCCAGATTATTATCTTAAAAGGATCGGCAGTGATGTTCATTTAAGGACATTCTTTAATCTTGGTGCTTGAATATCTCACTAATACATAGTCACATACACAGGTTTGTGTTTGTGTGTATTTTCTTTTAATCTTCTAAAGAACTGTTTAACATTTTTTCCCCACAATCTCCACAACGAAGATGAAGTATGTAGATTTGGGCTGAATATTTATAGATGTTGTCATTAAGTCTGTTCTTGCTCAAATCTGGAAATTGTTCTGCAGAAACTGTAGCCTAGTAGCAAGTTATGTTATGTTATGTTCCCCATATGCTGGGGAAATCCCTAAAATGCCATTCAAAATATCTTGTACTGCCCATTTTCTTTGCACCATTTTGAAATGGCATTTAACTTGATATTTAAGACACCTTACAACAATGTCCTTCAGGCATAGTCGTGACAGAAAGGTGTACAGTTCAACATTGAACATGTTGACAAATGCTCAGTTTTGGGCTTGAATTTCTTTCTTGAGTAGAATTGAGATGCAATTTTTATTCCCAAAAATTCCCACCCCTACTACAATTCAAAAACCTCACAAAAATACTTGAAACTAACTAGGGTATGACAGAAAAGGTGGACATATTTTTCTTTCCTTTTTTCAGTCTTTGGGGAAAAAAGTTAACAGTGGTGCACATTTCTGATTTGCAGTATATAGCTGCAATACTCAGATATTATGATGATGATCATGATGATTATTATTATTATTGTTGTCGTTATTATTATTAGCTGGCTATTGTTGTCAACTGTAGCCAAATAAATTTTGTGATTTGGGAAAAGATGTTGTTTTGAAACACACTATATGGCCAAAAGTATGTGGGAACCTGACCATCACACCCATATGTGAGATTTCCCCAAACCTTTGCCACAAAGTTGAAAGCGCGCAATTGTCTAGAAAGTCTCTGTATGCTGTAGCTTTAAGATTTCCCTTCACTGGAACTAAGGGGCCCAAACCTATTCCAGCATGACAATGCCACTGTGCACAAAGCGAGGTCCATAAAGACATGGTTTGCTAAGTTTGGTGTGAAAGAACTCAACTTCAACCCCACTGAACACCTTTGTAATGAATTGGGACACTCCTCACCCACCATCAGTGCCTGAATTCACAAATGCTCTTGTACTTGAATGTGAATTCCTGTAGCAACATTCCAACATCTGGTGGAAGGACCTCCCAGAAGAGTGGAGCCAGTTATAGCAGCAGAGGCAGGGCCAACTGTGGAATGGGATGTTCAACAAGCACATATGGGTATGATGGTCAGGTGTGCGCATGCATTTGGTCATATAGTGCTGCGTGCTTACTCAGACATTAGATAAGAATAGAATAGAATGATTTCCAGAAAGGTCCACAGGGCATCCGGTTCATAAGTTGAATAACGTTATGTTCTACAAATTGCTATTTGTTATAATTTGTGAATGAATTACTTCTTTTTCCAGCAGCCCCATTTTGGTGTTACACCCTAGAAACAAACAAACAAACAAACAAACAAGCAAACCCTACCTTCTGGCAGAGCCTTTTTACCACTTATGACCCTTGGATACCACACTCATTATTTGCCCCCTGGGGGAAGCTGTAATACATTAACATTTTGTTCACAGCTTTATATTGTTTCATGTTGCTGACAATTGTGGGAAGGGAGAGACCCTTCTGGTATTAAAACAGCCTGTGCAATGTGATCATGAATTTTACTGAAATATTAACAGGAACAGTAAGAATTACCTAGCGAAAGTAAAAGAAAAAAAAACAACAACACATTTTATGTGTTTCAAACCTATAAATGAAGTCATTCAGTAGGCTATGGTTATCAAAAATCCCAGGAAAGAAGTAACCCAGAATCATACAAAATGAACAGTTTCAGTGGAGGTAAAAAATTGGTCCAATAGGTTTGTCTTTTACAATCATTTATTTTTACTGAAATAAATGGTATCATGTAAGCATATATAAATTTTGTCTCATTGTAATGTTTATTGTGCGTGTATTATATGTTGCACCATGGTCCGGGAGAAACATTTTGTTCCATTGCTTATAATTTATGTAGAGGAATAACAAAATCCCACTTGACCCACTTAACTTGACTAGAACCGTTTTCTAACTTTACCTACAGGTAGTCATGTGAGCTACAATGAGATCTTTGTTCATTTTACACTGAGGCCTCGTTTAATGAACACTTTATAAATGCCTATGCAGTGCTCAGTTTTGCAAACTGTACCACACAGTTCTGACTGAGCATATGCAGCAAGAAATATGCTGACAGGATACAACATAAGATAACTAAAATAAACAAATCGGAAAGAATTTAACCAGCACTGAAAAACAAACTAAAAAAGGTATGGCATATTTTAGTTTTGATATGAAATTATGTAATAACCTCAGAAAATAGGCAATGATAATTAAATAGCAGGGTTGGTGGAATGCCTGTACACTCAGTTTGCGATCAGAACTGACCCATCTAACTGTATGCTATTTTAACAAAGAATTGTGTTCTTCTGTGTTTCCACAGAGATAATTTTGACCTGACCAACTTGAAATAAGGAGGGAATTCAATGGTCCACAGGGCATCTGTCACAGTTTTTTTTTTAATTTTTTTATTTTTTTTTTAAAACTCATTTATAATTCAAACTCAATTTAAAATAGAAAGGCTAAAATGGGAGTTTCAACCATCTTTATTCCTCACAATCTTGTCATAATGTTACAGAACGGTGACAATGGCAAAAATGCATTCAGCGTCTCTGTGCCACAAAATATTGTTTAAATCAGAGTGAGGCCAATTTGGCAAAACAGTGTGGTTTAACAGTAGTCTTTGGCAAACAAGATTATAAAAGAGCAGGGATTTGAAAAGGATTTCTGTCTGAACCACTGCATAAATCAGCATGAAGTACTTTGGATTAGTTAGGTCTGACAATGGATTTATTAGGTTATGAATGGGAGACACAGGTGCTAGATCAACACTCTAGGCTGTAAGAGTGGTAAAGCTGAAAACATACTTAATACACTATATAGTCAAAAGTATGTGCACACCTGACCATCACACCCATATGTAGGTGTTCCTTAAACTGTTGCCACAAAGCTGGAAGCGCATAATTATATAGACTGTCTTTGTATACTTTAGCATTACAATTTCCAATTGGAACCAAGATGCCCAAACATGTTGCAGCATGACAATGCCCTTGTGCACAAAGCAAGGTCCATGAAGACATGGTTTACCACGGTTGGAGGAGAACTCGAGTGGCCTACTCAAAGGCCTGACCTCAACCTCACTGATCACCATTGGAACACTGACTGTGCCCCAGGCCTCTTCATCTGACATCAGTGCCTGACCTCACTATTGCTCTTGTGGCTGAATGAGCAAATCTACACAGCCACAGTCCAAAATCTAGTGGAAATCCTTCACAGAAGAGTGGAAGTTATTGTAACAGCAAAGGGGGGACGGGACTACATCTGGAATGTGATGTTCAAACTGCACATATGGGTCAGGTGTCCAAACTTTTAGCTATGTAGTGTAGCATGAAAAAAATAATTGATAAATTCTTATTTTCAGTTACAAATTATTGGTGACTTTTCTTGTTTCAATGGTGTAAAGCTGATATGATTTCAAAGCAGCCAGCCAGTTTGTCTGCTGGACTTGACCTTAAATCAGGTAAAATTAAAGCAAAACAACAACAAAAGAAAACAAAAAACTGAGATCAAATAAAACAGTTGAAATTGGAGATCAAAAACATAGAAAACTTGAGTTATAAAATTGAGTGCATAAAACTGCCTTCTGTTTGTTTGCCAACATTAGTAAGAGCTACCAACTTCTTCTATGTGCTTTCATGGTATCTTCTTTCAAAACAGTTCCATTATCTGATATGTACATATCCTCAATATATCATATCTTAGTTTAACAATATTTAAAAATATTTTAGACTGCACTCTAAAGCCTCATGTGTCAGTATCAGTTATCAGTATTTAAAACAAAATCACTGATGCAGTACATCTCTAAACTGATTTACTCCTTTCTGTACAAGCCCAATGCAAGATACAATCACATTGTAACCAGACATTCCTTGCATAAGATATCATGTAGTAGTCAGAGAACATCGCCACTGACACTGGCACAGACACTTAGTCCAAAGTTTAACTGGTGCCAGTGATCCCGTGTCTGGGCATTGGTTAGCACAATTCGACAGGTGCAAGTGGCCTGCTCAGCAGCTGCTGTTCTTGAACTCACCATTCTCAGTGATGGAGAGTTTGGTGGGGTTAGTGGGCGAGAGGCCATTGCGAAGGTTGTGCATGCTGTAGCGCTCTTTGACCTGAGTGAGGGCGCTCATGAGGCGTGAGTTAGCTGCATCAAGGGAGCTGATCCGCTTTTCCTGCAAAACACACAGACAGAGACACAGACATGTCAGTCCCTACAGACACAAGACTGGGAAAGTAAATGTTTTGTACACATTTCTTTTAATCACAAAATCAATAGGCTAAATACTGACTGGAATGGCAAGGAGTAGTGTTTGGCCACAGCCTTGCTGCATTTATTAAAAGAACTGTATTCTAAAAACAAATGTATTTTAACGACAGAAAAACAACTGAAAGAAAATCTCTCAGTCCAGCACAAAGCAAGAGGTGCTTTGTGAGAATGCTACAAAGTGTGAATACCAATTGTAGTGAACTCAGTGCAAGGGATCTAAACATAATGTGTAAACATACAAAAACATAAAAATTAAACAGAAAAAAGAAATAAATATGAAGAACAAGATCAAGGATTCATTGCAAATTACAGACAACTGGGCTGAAGGGGGTGGGAGAGGCAGGATGGGGGTACTCTGGGAAAGCAGCCAAAGCTCAAGCTCAGGAAAACCAGCTACTAAGAGCACCCCATTCAACATACATTCCTCAATATCAGCATTCTATTAGGATATATGATTCATAATCAAATAGTTACAACTAAGTATGCATCAATACTCAGACAGAGTAAGAATAATTAATAGAATAAGCCTAGTTCAAGAAAATAATCCCTGAAAACCATGTCCCCTCTCAGCTATGCTAAGCGAACTCTTCCATTTACTACTTAAACATTGTCAGACTGTCATAAAATGAGCACTAATACAATGAACTGGATGGTAAAGCACCCAAAACCGCAAAAGAACATCAGGATCTCACATTATTGGCAAGGAGTAGTGACTGGCTACACTTGTTTGCTCTTGAGCCTTCATTACTAAGTCCATTTCACCAGAGTGATCTCCTGAGCTATAGAAAAGCTTTTAGTGCTGCTAGATCAACATCTCTCTCCACCCAAATAGAAGATAACAAAAATAATCCTAGATACTTAATACTGCAGCAAAATTAACTAGGAATAAGACCATGGCAGAAGCACGCACACCATCAATATGTAGTAGCGATGACTTCATGACGTTTTTCAGTGACAAAATTGAAAATATCAGGCAACAATTCAGACTATTAATTTAAAGCAAGACAAATAACTAACAATTTAGATAACAATATAACCATATCAGATCAGTGATTAGATGTTCTCCCCTTCTCTGATTAGGGTTGTGTCGCCTTGCTTGTGCTGCTTGACTTTAGTGCAGCTTTTGACACCACTGATCATACTATTCTACTTGATAGACTAGAAAATGTTGGAGTTAAGGGAATAGCCCTCTCCAGGCTCAGGTCTTAGACATTAGATATTGGATTCTTAGTAACTTCCTTCAACTTAATTCAGACAATTCTGTATTTTTCTCTCTCTCTCTCTCTCTCTCACTACACATGTTACTCCTGACATACCAGTGATCCTGAAACCTTCTGCTCTCTGTATCTGCCTAATCTATCCTGATGCCCTACTTCTGGTTGGAGTTCTCATCACCTGTGAATCATTCACTTCTTCTGAGGATGGCCCCAAATGGACAGCCTAAAGACCAGATTACTGATCTAATACTGATTACATTATATTACTGTGGATGGTACCACATAAAAAGCATAAACATGTTCTGTGGATGTTCTTCCTTGGACAGCCTTAGGACTGCAATTGCTATGAACAATTTTGCTCTCAAGTCTCCATCAGAAATTATCAACAGTTGATAACTTCAACAAAAAAGACTTGAAGTTAAAACTATAATGAATTGAGAAATGACTCTAATGCTCATATTCATAAGTTTCTCATAAGCTCATAAGTTCCTGGTTACACAATTGCACTTTCTGACTGTATAGTTATGTAAGGGAAATTATTTACAAATGCACTATGCGGTGCCACCAGATGAGGATGGGTTCCCTTTTGAGTCTGGTTCCTCTCAAGGTTTCTTCCTCATATAATCTAAGGGAGTTTTTCATTGTCACCGTCACCTCTGGCTTGCTCAATAGAGATAAATTTATTAATTTAAAATTTATATCTGGAATTTATATATTTCTGTAAAGCTGCTTTGTGACAATGTCCATTGTTAAAAGCACTATACAGATAAAACTGAACTGAATTATTACTGAACTGACAACTGAAGTCTTTTTAAATCTGTCACCATACCGCTTCCCTATTTTTTCTCAATGCAGAAACTGTATATTCTTACTTTTGCACTCAGGGGTTAAAACCTGAAAACAAAAACGTGAAGTTGTAGCCAAGCATGGGTGTTGGGTTTTGGGTGGCGCTCACTCAAGCATAGCTGCCTGCAGCAGCTCCAGAGTGTGATGCACTGCTCATACTTGCCTGCTTGTATAACCTCAGCTCCTTTAGAGACCTGCAGTTCAGTGGGACACAGTTACAACAAACCAGTCAGCAGCCTCTCTCAGGCCACAGATGAACACACTGCTCCTGCCTTTACCACACTAATCCACAGGTTACACAGCTTTTATTCACATAGCCAAGATTTAGGATTGTAACATTAATACTTAGGAACACAGAATACACAGAAGCTGCAGAAACTGATGACAAGTGTCCATGAGTTGTGATCTGGCCTTGTTGTACCTGTGCATCTATGATCTTCTGCTTTGCGTCTATAACTGCCTGCATCTCCGCATGGTCTCTCTTCAGCTCCTCCTCCACTGCCATTAACCTGTTGTGCCAAAGGAATACAGTACACCATAGGCAATAAGCAGATGTGTGGATGTGTTTGTTGGATGCTAATAAATTCTTAAAATGAGAATTCTGGTAAATGTCACAAGATCACAAGAAAATTAATATCAAAATGAGAACAAAAACAAAATATAGTCATACCATAGCCATAACATTAAAACCACTGACAGGTGAAGTGAATAACTTTATCTCGTTATAATGGCACATATCAAGGGGTGGGATACATTAGGCAGCAAGTGAACAGTAATTTCTCAAAGTTGATGTGCTGGAAGCAGGAAAAATCGGCAAGCATAAAGATCTGAGCGACTTTGACAATGGCCAAATTGTGATGGCTAGACAACTGGGTCAGAACATCTCTAAAATGGCAGGTCTTGTGGGGTGTTCCTGGTATGCAGAGGTTAGTACCTACCAAAAGTGGTCCAAGGAAGGACAACTGGTGAACGGGGGACAGGGTCATGGGCTCCCAAGGCTCATTGATGTGCATGGGGAGCGAAGGCTAGCCTGTCCGGTCTGATCCCACAGAAGAGCTACTGTAGCACAAACTGCTGAAAAAGTTTATGCTGGCTATGATAGAAAGGTGTCAGTACACACAGTGCATTGCACCTTGCTGTGTATAGGGTTACGCAGCTGCAGACAAGTCAGAGTGCCCATGCAGAGCCTTGTCCACCACTGAAAGCACCTATAATGGGCACGTGAGCATCAGAACTGGACAATAGAGCAATGGAAGAATGTGGCCTGGTGTGTTGAATCATGTTGTCTTTTGCATCATGTGGATGGCTGGGTGCCGGGGAAGAAATGGCACCAGGATGCTGTATGGGAAGAAGACAAGCTGGTGGAGGAAGGGTAATGCTCTGGCCAATGTTCTGCTGGGAAACCTTGGGTCCTGGCATTCATGTGGATGTTACTTTTGATACGTACCACCTTCCCTAACATTGTTGCAGACCAAGTACAGTGCTTCATGGCAATGGTATTCCCTAATGACAGTGGCCTCTTTCAGCAGGATAATGCACCCTAAAAATTGTTCAGGAATAGTTTGAGGAACATGGCAAAGTATTCTTGTTGACCTGGCCTCCAATTTCCCCAGATCTCAATCCGATTGAGCATCTGTGGGATGTGCTGGACAAGGTGGTCAGATCCATGGAGGCCCCATCTTGCAACTTACAGGACTTAAAGGATCTACTGCTAATGTCTTGGTGCCAGATACCACAGCATACCTTCAGAGGTATTATGGAGTCCATGCCTCGAGCTCATGGCATAAGGGGTCCTACACAATATTAGGAAGGTGGTTTTAATGTTATGGCTGTTCAGTGTACATCAGTGTGTGTTCAGTGTGTGTCAGACTAATTTAACCCACACAAACTCACACAAAACAATTCTGAAACAGACTGCATTAGAGCAATACTCATAATATTCACATTAAAGCAGAATTAACACAATATAATGAACCCAAATTCACAAGTTCTATCTATCTGTGTGTGCAACAGCATTAACACCTAGCATTTTCGTTTTTATTTTCAAATGTCAGTGTAGCTACCTACAAAAAAAAAAAGGTGGAATGGAATGAAATGAAAAGTGAAGATAGTTTCAACAGGGGTGTGAAAAAGTCGACAGACTGTGAAAAAAAGTGCTACATCCATAAAGAATGCAATTTACATCAGCATTATGACACAAATGCTAACCTGAACTGATTAAAATATGGAGGATTAAAAAGAGTTCATCACGCTCACCTGCGGTCTCATTTATCTACTGTGCATAACCATAATGTTGTGCATAAATTACACATATGGGTATGTATGCAGGAACCCACAGTGGTACAAAAGTACAATAGCAGGTAAACTTCCAGCCCACTTACTGTCAGTTATATCAGCAGAAGTGAGAGTAATTACTGATTTCGGTGCTCACAAAACGGTGCAGACAGGTCACACAAGATGTATTATAAAGTAAAATCAGATTCTGTTCAATTCAATTCAATTTTATTTGTACAGCGCTTTTAACAATGGACATTGTCACAAAGCAGCTTTACAGAAATAAAAACATTCACATTAAATTAAATCAAACTAAATTGTAAATATGGGAATTTATCCCTAATAAGCAAGCCAGAGGCGATGGTGGCAAGGAAAAACTCCCTGAGACGATATGAGGAAGAAACTTTGAGAGGAACCAGACTCAGAAGGGAACCCATCCTCATCTGGGTGATAATGGATAGTGCAATTTTTAAATAAATCCCTTCTATAACTGTGATGGATAAATATTGTAATTGTGCAACCAGCAAATTCATTACAGTTTTCACATGAAGTCCTGTTCATTGAACCTATCCACTGTCCACTGATGAAGACCTGAGTGTAAAACTGCTTGAGGCAACCACAGCCCCAAAGCCACCGCAGCCCCAAAGCCACCACAGCAATCGCAGTCCCAAGCCATCACAGTACAACTCCTCATATGAGATCCCCAAGCCATCTCCACGGCCCCCAAGTGGCACCATCACTTGCTCCCCAATGATCTTCAGGCCACCCATGTGGGGCCACCCCAGCAGCAGTGAGCGATCTCAACCGATGAGAACTCCAACCAGAATTAGGTCATCAGGATGGATCAGGCAGGCCCAGAGAGCAGAAGGGGTCAGGATCATTGGTATCTCAGGAGTAGCATGTGTAACTCAACAGACAGAGAGCAAGAGAGAAAGAGAGAGAAAGAGAGAGAAAGAGAGAGAAAGAGAGGGAAAGGGGGAGATTGTTAGGTAAGCTTTTGTCCAGTAATGGTTAAAGACAATGTACTTTGTGTGCAGAGTGCAAGCAGGGTCTCCAGCAAGACTAGCTGTGTCAGCATAATTAAAAGGGAGAGCCAGAAGGTAACACAGACATGAGGGCACCCTGGGACATAAAGCGGCCATTCAAACATCCCAGTTCACCACAACACACTATGCTTTTGAACCCCCCAGGCCTGCTCCTTTACCTAAGAAAAAAACTATTCAGAAAAAGCTTGACTAAACAAATATGTTTCTAGCCTAGACTTAAACAATGAGACTGTGTCTGAGCCCTGAACACTAATTGCAAGGCTGTTCCATAACTGTGGGGCTTTGTTAGAGAAAGCTCTACTGCCTGCTGTAGCCTACACTATTTTAGGTACCAACAAATAGCCTGTACCTTTTGATCGAAGTAGGCGTGGCACATCATAAAAGACCAAAAGTTCACTCAGGTACTGCGGCGTGAGAAAGGTCAATAGTAGTATTTTATAATCAGTACGTAATTTGATTGGGAGCCAATGCGGTGTGGATAAGATAGGGGTGATGCGGTCATATCTTCTGGTTCTAGTAAGGACTGTCACTGCAGCATTCTGGACTAACTGGAGCTTATTTAGGCATCTACAGGAACATCCAGAAAGCAAGGCATTACAATAATCCAACCTGGAGGTAACAAAAACATGAACAAACTTTTTCTGCATTGTGTACTGACATTATATTTTTATCTTACCAATATTTCTGAGATGAAAAGAAAGCTATCCTAGTAATATTATCTACACGAGCTTCAAACGAAAGACTGACGTCAATAATCACAATAACATCTTTTACTGCTGCACATAATGAAACAGAAAGGCCATCCAGAGTTATTATGTAATCAGAAAGGTTACTTCTAGCTGCATGTGGCCCTAGTACAAGTACTTATGTCTTGTACTACAGAATTAAGTAAAAGGAAGTTAATAAGCATCCAGTGTCTAATGTCTTTTACACATTCCTCAACTTTATTAAGCTGGTGTCTGTCATCTGGCTTTGCTGAACTACTGTGTGTCATCAGCATAACAGTGGAAGCTAGTACCATGTTTATGAATAATTATGCCCAGAGATCGCATATATAAAGAAAAGAGCAGTGGAAAACAGAGCCTTGCAGAACACGAAACTTTACCTTAGTATGCATAGAAAAGTCACCATTTACATCTACAAACTGATAACAATCAGTCAAATAAGACCAGAGCCAGTCCTTTAATGCCAACAACATTTTCTAGTCTGTCTAGGAGAATAGCATGGTCAATGGTAGCAAAAGCTGAACTAAGGTCAAGCCAAACAAGCAAGGAGACACAACCCTGAACAGAGGCCAGTAGTAGGTCACTTACCACTTTAACCAGCGCTGTCTCTGTGCTATGATGAGGCCTAAATCCTGACTGATGCATTTCATGAATATTATTCCTATGTAGGTATGAGCATTAGTCCTTTGCTACAACATTTTCTAGGATCTTGGATATAAAGGGGAGGTTTGATATTGGCCTATAGTTGGACAATTGACAGGGGTTGAGGTCAGGTTTTCTAATCAGGGGTTTGATAACTGCTAGTTTAAAAAATTTACATACATAGCCAGTGCTAAGGAAAGAATTTATTATTTTTAGAAGAGGTTTGATTGCTTCTGGAATTATCTGTTTGAGGAAACATGTAGGTGAGGGATCTCGCATACAGGCTGATTATTTTGATGAGGAAATTAGTGAAATTAGTTCGGTCTCTCAAAGGGGAGTAAAACATTCTAATCATTGATCTGATATTATTATATTATTATCTACAGGGATGGTTATAAAATTGTCTGGTTTTAAATTAATAGTCTGATATTTTTTGCCTGATATTTATATTTTTTACCACTGAAAAAAATTCATGAAGTCATACTGCTATATAATGATTGTGTGCATGTTTCTGTTGTAGTCTTATTCCTAGTCAATTTTGCTACAGTATTAAATAAGAATCTAGGATTATTTTAGTTAGGGTGGAGATGCATTGATCTAGCAGCACTAAGAGCATTTCTATAGCTCAGAAGGCTCTCCTTCCATGTTGTCTGAAATAATACCAATTTAGTTTGACATCATTTACATTTTAATTTTTGAGTGGTCTGTTTTAAGGTGTGTGTGTGATCGTTATACCAGGGTGCTAGCTTTTTCTCTCTAATGATTTTTAAGTGGAGCTACCTCTCTAGCGTGTAGCAGAATGTTGATTCTAAGCATCATGATCTAATCATGGTTGCCCTTGGAGATTACAGAGATCTGTGCAGTTGCTGACGTGAATGTACATTTGATGCGGTAGCGTGGCAAGGTGCATATATTATGATTAAGACACATTTTAAATTAGATGAGAAAATGATCTGAGATAGCTTCAAACTGTGGAAATGTGACTATACTTTCTATATTTAATCCGAATGTTAGTGTTAAATCAAGAATGTGACCACCACTATGAATGGGTCCTATTACGTTCTGACTAACCCCTACTGAATCTAGAATGGACACAACTGCGGTTCTCAGAGGGTCTTCTGGGTTATCAAAATGAATATTAAAGCCTCCAACAATTAATGCTTTGTCTAAAGAAACAACCAGGTTAGAGGGGAAATCTGCAAATTCACAAAGGAATTCAGAATATGGCCCTGGGAGTCAATAATAATTAGTGAAATTGACTGGGTAGACTTATTTTTTGTGGCTATGTATATTATGTTGGTATAAAGAACTTCAAATATGTTGAATTTATGACTAGGTTTTTGTGTGATGCCTAGATTATCATTATAGATAACTAACACCTCCTCTGCCAGTTAGACAGGGCTGATGTATATAACTGTATCCGGGCAGACTAGCTTCATTTAAGGCTACACACTCATTTGGTTTAATCCATGTTTCTGTTAAACACAGTACATTAAACTCCTGATCAATAATAGTTTCATTAATTTCATTATTTCATTATTTTAGACATAAGAGATCCAATATTTAGCAGTCCTAGCTTCAAACAAAGGTGCTGCCTGTACATTCGGTATAATTTAATTTTATGTTAATTAGGTTACTAAAACAAACTTTAAGTATTCCTATATTTTTGTTTAGCTCGGGGAACAGACACAGTCTCAATATGTTGAAACCTGAGTGATGACTCAGTACAGCTAGCAGATGGTCAGGTTAGCCTGCTTGTCTGCTCCCTTGGCCCTGGAGTCACCAATTAATTAGGCCTGTTCCGACACTATAAGCTATGCTACAAGAAATGAGAGCAGCACCTTCTTGAGTGGGATGGATACCGTCCCGCCCTAACAGACCAACCTTGCCCTCAAAACTACTCCAATTATCTATAAAGCCCACACTGTTTTTGGAGCACCACCTGGACATCCAGCAGTTCAGCGACCTGCTGTAAGCTACATCGCCATGCTGCATTGGGATGGAGCCAGAGCATATTACTACTCCCGGGATACACCTAACTAGTGCTGCTGGTGCCCCTCAAGGCCTAGCTAATTTCATGTGCCTTAAGATGTGCCAGAGCTCTTTCAGGTTTCTCAGTGAGTGCTTCAATGAGGAGAGCAAACCTGTTAGACATGTGAAGCGGAGAGGAGTGGTGCTCCCATGCGTGAGCCTTAGCATTAGCTTTGCAATTATGCCACTGAATATTCACCCATTCGCCCCGCTGTGAGGGCTGTAATGCCAGAGTTGGGGGATTGCTAACTCTGCCTAAGGCATCCAGACTTTCTCCTACAGAAAATACACTGCTCTCACTCATCCTCTCTAGAGTCTGGATGCGCACCTCTAATGCTGCAATCTTCTCTATCAGAGAGCTATCTTTATATATATATATATATATATATATATATATAGTAGCACAAATAAAGCTATTACTAACAACAGAGGAAGAATGACTAAACATTCTGCACTCAAGACACTTAACGAGCTGAATGTTTGACATGTTTAACATACCTTAGTTGAAGATTTGTTTATATATATTTTTTTAGAAGGCATGAATCCGATGTGGATAGCCTCTGCTCGCTGTCTTTAGATAAAAAACAAAAGACTCCTTCGAAATAATGAAAAAACGTCAGAAAGCAAAGTGAAAAATACAGGAGATGAAAATGATAGTGCAGAATTATTGATAAAATGAAAGAAACAGTATATTTAAACACCTATGCAGGGAAGAAACTCCCAGCAAACAATTAAAAAAAATCTATTTGGATTATGCCTTGTTTGAAGAGTTTGTTCACACAGTTTTGCAGTGGGAGGGACATGTTTTAAGGGACCCCTGTAAACTCTATGCTGAGAGTGAGGATTGGATCTTCAGTTGATTTCACTTGATCTCAGTTTTAGAGGTTTTAGCCACAGACATGTTTCAAAGAGAAATTGGAGACAGGTCTGGCATTTCCCAACCAACTATGAGTTTAATACTTACATGTCTTACCTTCATTCTTATCGCTCATGCCACAATACAGTATATTGCATTTCCAAAAGCGGCAGCAGAAAAGACAGAAAAAATTATGAATTTTCACACCACTGCAGAGTGCCTAAATGTAATTGGAACAATAGAATACACGCATACTTATTGATTATTTTAAAAAAATCTTATTTACTTATTAGACGAAACACTGGTATAAGTGCCAAATAAACAATTTTTGTTTTGCTCTACTTTGTACAAAAGTAGTTCTCTATTGTATTGAGACTCTCTCTCCACTACGTTACATATTCTATATGTAAAGGGATTGACCCCCTGGGTCTGGTGACGTGGATACTCAGGCTGTGCCGGTCACACCCTAATTAGTGCCCTATAACACACACCATAGTGGCATGAATTCAGTGCTTCTTTGATCTCCACTTTGGGTGCAAGACGTTGAAGCTTTATACTAAATACAGACTTCATTCAGAGTGTGATCCACTTACACTGAAGGATGGGCGTCAGTCTCTGGGCAGCCTCCCAGGATTGCTGCTGTGAAGTTTTTTCATTATTTTCACTTTGTGGGTGATTGAAGTTCTCTGTAAGGCGTATTGCACATGGTGGCGTAAGCTAACGCGCCTCGGAGCAGCCTTGCATTCTTAGAACCAAGCAAACTTCTTTCATCTCATTTATTCTTACGTATTTCTGGTGTTCTGGAAGCAGCTAATCCAGTCAGATATGGTGGTTGTACAATGCAAATAACTAGTAGTCTTTAACGGTGTGCAAGTATAAACATTCGTAAGTTACTTCTGGGCAGCATCAGCTTCCGAGTGCCTTCAGAAAGACACGAGTTTGAATCCCACTTGTAAAAAAACAAACAAACAAATAAATAAAATAAATAAATAAAAATGATGAGCACTGGTAGTCATGTTTGTGAGACTTGTGCTCTGCCAATTGAAGATTGGCATGATAGATGTGTTGCATGCTTGGGTTATGACCATGCATTAAAGACTTGTGAGGATCCCTCATCATGCGTGGACTGTTTCATTATGCCCTTACATAGAAGGGAGGGCCGTTTCCATTTTTTTGGAGGGAAAAGCCCAAAGTCTCCTTCTCAGGGGCATCAAGCTATGAAAAGAGACTGTCAGTAAGGGCTCCTCTTATGCAGGATCTACCCCTGGGTGTTCTCAGGTTGGAGATCCTTTCTCCTCTGAAGCAGCAGAAGAGGACATAGATGAGTTAACTCTGTTTCCCTCAGGTGGGGATGGGGATTTTGTTGAGAAATGTCATGCTAAAGATGATTCAGCAGTAGGGGAAACGTCTATGGCTGTTCAATTAAAAGAGGTTATTGGCAGAGCAGCCAAAGTGTTGGATATTCCTATGCCAGAGAGTCTTTCTGACCCTCCCTTGAGATTCAAAGGGGAGAGAGGCTTGGCCTGGCCCTGTTAGGGTTCCCCTTCTTCTTCTTATAGGTGGTATGGGACCAGCAGAAGTCTGATAAATGTGGCTGGGGCAGAAAAAATTGGATGCGGGCTGCTGCCCTCAGCAGACAAACCCATGACCGTCTTTGTATCACCCTCCCCAAGTCTGTTTTGGGCAGGGCTGGCTGCCCTAGTAAATACTGCAGAGTGATGGATGGGTTGCTGCCTAAGATGCACAAAGCCATTCTCTAATTATACCTGCGAGAGTTAGGCCGTAAGGCTCAGGGAGAGAAAGGGCCATCTAGTTTGATGGACAAGCTGAGGCAGGTTTCCTCTCTTCTGACAACAGTTATGAAAGAGCAGGCGGAGGCAGCAGGAAAAGCCATGGCAGCGTCGCTACGCCAAGGACCTCTCAAGCACCCTTGGTCAGGGTAGAAGCAGCTATAGGCCTAAACAGTCCCAGGCTTGGGATTTGCCAGTCCAGTTGGGTTCTGGAGACCTGAGATCTCAGCTTGAGTCAGCTCAGAGGTGAAAGGCTCAGTGACAGTGCAGGAAGAGGGAGGGTGGGAGGGGCCAAGTGCACCCGCCACCTCGCTTCTGACAGTGTTCTGGACTCGGGCTGCCTTGGCTCCCCATCAGCAAGAGCTGTAGCTTTGGCAACCCTGAGGCCAAGCCCCTGGGTCCTTTCAACTACGACTCGGGGGTATCGGTTACAGTTTTCCTGGGTACCTCCTCTCACAAGGGATCCACTGTGGTCTACAGTAGTAGACCCACAATACAGAGAAATGTTGCGAGCAGAGATTATTGGACTCCTAAAAGGAGCCATCAGAGAGGTGGGTAAAGGTGACCGACAGGCTGGATTTTTCGCTCAGTATTTCCTCATACCCAAATGAGATGGGGGTCTACGCCCAATCTTGGATCTCAGGAAATTAAACAAATACATTTGGTCCCTGAAATGCAAGATGCTGACAGTTAGGGTACGACAGGCAATAAACAAAGGCAACTGGTTTGCCACTGTTGATCTCAAAGACGACCATTTCCAGATACATATCTGAGAAGGTCATTGGCGCTTTCTGAGGTTTCAGTTTGAGGACGGGGCCTATGAATTCAGAGTCCTCCCCTTCGGCATTGCGTCTGCCCCTTGGACATTCACAAGGTGTATGGACGCAATCCATGCACCTCTTCATCATCTAGGTATCAGGGTCCTGAATTATCTAGAAGATTGGTTGGTCTATGCCCAGGCAAAAAAAAAATAAAATGTGCCAGCAGCACATGTCTGTGCTTTTGGAGCATATCCAACACTTGGGTCTTCGTTTCAATATGAAGAAGGGCAGGTGGGAACCATCTTAATTCACTCAGCTTCTGGGTCTGATTTTGAACTCCAGAAATGCAATTGGGGGGCAGTCATGGCCTAATGGTTAGAGAGTCGCACTAGCCTAGAAGATAGTGGGTTCAAGTATCAGGTCCGGCAGGGATTGTAGGTGGGGGGAGTGAATGACCAGCGCTCTCTTCCACCCTCAATACCATGACTGAGGT
>CM075006.1:22615689-22633477 GCA_037576675.1 Pangasius sanitwongsei | reverse complement strand
AATCCATTGTGGTGGCGTATAGAGCCAAAAATGTTAGAATTGTGTCGATGTCCCAATATTTATGGACCTGACTGTATATCAAAATTTCAGGATATAGACCAAAATTCTACAACATGTACAGAGTCTGGATTGTTGAGTTCAGTTTACCAGTAGGAGTTGATGATCTTGCAGAAGGCTAGCTCACAGCACATTTTTAAGTTGCTTTGGTGTTCAGGCAGCTCACTGCTAGGGCACTTTGATGGATCCACCTCACAGTTCTCATCCGACTCATACAGAGCTTTGATAAACTCACCTTAAAAGCAGAGCAATGGAATGGGTTATGTCTCGATAGGTATTGGTTATCTATCAACAGGCACACATCTACTGAACAATCAGATATTTATTTTTGGTAAATCAGTAGTTACCATTATTTTGGTTTGATGCATGATACCTTCTTGTGTGCAAGCACATACATTCCCTTTACTACTTCTCACCTTCATACAAGTTAGGCATTTCTCGGACTGTCTGCTTGGGCCTACGGTTGGAGCTACGAGTGAGCCTGCTCTCCAAAGATGGTGTTAATCTCAAAGTTCTTCAGTCGCTTACGAGATGTTGGATTAATGTACGTTCCACTTACCTCACAATTACACAATTACCTGACCATCATACCCATATGTGCTTGTTGAAGATCTCATTCCAAAGTTTGACCCTCCCCCCTTTGCTGCAATACTAACCTCCACTCTTCTGGGAAGGCTTTCCACTGGATTTTGGAACATGGTTATGGGGATTTGTGCCCATTCAGCTACAACAGCGTCAGTGAGGGCAGGCACTGATGTTGGGCCTTCACATTCAGTTCACATTCCAATTCATCTCAGAGGTGTTCAGTGCAGTTGAGGTAAGGGATCTGTGCAGTTTTTCCACGCCAACCTATGGACCTCACTTTATACACAGGGGCACTGTCATGCTAGAACAGGTGTGAAGCCCTTTAGTTCCAGTAAAGTGAAATCTTAATGCTACAGTATACAAAGACATTCTTGACAATTGTGTGCTTCTAACTTTGTGGCAACCATTTGGGGAAGGCTATGGTGTGTGATGGTAAAGTAGAAGACACACAGAAAGAGCTCATGACTGTCAGTGGGGGGAAAAAACAGAGTAGAATAGAGACAAGGCTCCTCTAAGTTACCGCGACCCAGGCATCTCGGGTCTTGTCAGCCTGGGACAGATACTAGGGGATATGCCTACAGAAACTGGCATGCTCGCAAACCTTATCCTTGGCTTTACAGGCCAAAAACATTACTCACTGGGCTGCAACCACCTCTGTCTGATCAGTGGGTCCTGTTGTAATTGGTACAAGGATGCAGGTTTCAGTTTCACAAACAGCCCCCCCACTTTTTCAGAGCTCAGGGACTTGCCAATTGCGGATCAAGTCAAATTTGCCACACTGTCCCAAGAAGTGTGTTCCCTCCTGGACAAAGACACAATAAAGAAATTGTCAGATGTCCTTATAGCCATGCATCCACAGGTTCACGACGGGTGATCAGCATGATGCATATTTTCGTATTCCAATTGCTCCAGAACACAGATGTTTTCTGAGATTTGCCTCCCTGGGACAGACGTTCCAATCCAAAGTTCTACTCTTTGGCCTCTCTCTACACCAAGGATATTCACAAGATACTTGCAAGCAATCCATTTGCCCCTAACTACAAGAGGCACAATTGGCTCATATGCATCACCAGGGAACAGGCCACCCAAGACACGGCCACCCTCCAAATGCACATTGCAGTACTAAGCCTCACGGTGACTGGGGAGTATAAACTTCAGTTCTGTCTTTGACCCAGCCTTTGGAGTTAAGGGTCAGACAACGCCATGCAGAAATGGTCTGTCCCAAGAGAGGTGTTTTCCTCTGGGCAGAAGCACAAACAAAATGATAGATCCCAAGGTTCAAGCAGAAGATTCTACTCCACATTTTTTTTTCCAGAAGGAAAGTGGTCCTTGTGTCCTCATCACTCTGGAACACAGTTCCTTTTGGGTTGCCTTTTCAATGACAGACATTTCAAGGCAATGCCTTACCTTCACTAGAACAAAAGACAAACAGCCTTGGCACCTCTGGTGGCCAGAGGCCATACTCCTGACTGAAAGAGACCATACAATGCATAACAGGGAAGCATGATTCAGCAGGACTGCTAGGCAGCCTGTTGCCCCAATGTGTGGCAGAGATTATTGTGCCTTACCAGTTATATATATATATATATATATATATATATATATATATATATATATATATATATATATATATATTTTTTTTTTTAAGTTTCATGTTTAATTTGTCTCATGCCAGGACTGTTTCTATTGTTGGTCTTATCACATTATCCACATCAATACCATACATATCATAGCACTGCATCTTACTGATATTCACTTTAACACTGGTTAGGAGGGGTGTGACAGAGAAAGTTAGGTTACACAATCAGAACCCAGGTCGACCTTGGTGGTTATCCAGAGTTCATAGAACATGCATAACCTAACAGTTTGCTAACTCTAATGACCATGATTATGCATCAACTATACTGCTAATGATGTCATGCTCAGGGAGAGAAATGGGCAGGCAGTCAACTGGCAGAATTTGGAAAAACTTTCCAAAAATTGACCTGTGTTCCATATATAATTATTAAGAACAAGCAAGGAGAATACAGTAACTGGATTTATGTGTATATGCATAATATTGGAAATAAAATCCAGAACTGAAAAGACTGTCATTGGTTTTATTTTTATTTATGGTTGTATTTGACTTTCCCTCTCTCATTTTTCATGAACATCCAAATATGTTTAGTCACAGTCTACTGAGAACAAACCACAACCAAATGAATTTCAAAATGTATCTCAAATAAATTTTAAAATGCAAAAATTGGAGCTAAATCATTAAAAAACTGTCATAAAAGAAATTTACTGAGTGATCTCAAGAGGAAATTTGGGCACTACAGTAGTCAAGGAACACGGGACATTACTGTGGAAGTGGGGCACGGTCAGGGGTTGGCTGTGGATGGAGAAGAGGCAGGTTGAAAGGGCAGGTAATTCATGATGATTCTTACCTTTGTGTTATTACTGCCACCCTATTTATATATGTTTTTGTCTTTTCAGTGACACTTTGAGTACAAGAGAGATGGAACTGACGGAGCTAACACAAACAAACTCGCCTCAAAGTTGTACAGATTACATATATTCGAGGTGGACGCAAAATTTGAAAAACTACAACAGTTAATAGGTGGATATTTGGGTGGGGGGGGATGGGGGGAGGAGAGGGAATGAGGGGTAGTGCTCACTAGATAATGGTAATAGCCAGTGGTTCAGGGAAGCCAGATATCTAGCTGACTACTGCTAGTAAGCAAACATTTTATTTTGTAAGTAAATTACTGCAATGGAGGAAATGGATTACTCAAGCGACAGAAATGACTCATGGGAAGAGGATTTTTTTTTTTTTTTGAGTTACTACTGCACAGGGACATTGAACCATTCTGTTTGAGCCAGAACATACAGAAGAACCACACAAGTGTAGGGCTGTGAGATATGGTGAGATATATATATATATATATATACACATACACACACATACATATACACACACACGCACACAGATTTACATCACTAAGGCAAGAACTAGGAGCTACTAGTGGTGTGCTGTAACAAAAACAAGCATGGCGCAGCATGACAGAGCGAAACTCCCCACAACACTCTGACACAGAACAGACAGCTGCTAAAAGACGAGGAACTTGTACTTAAAAAGGTAGATACTTCTGTCATTTGGAAGCGGTTTGGGTGGAACAAATCTGATTGTCATCTGACACTGACCAGAAAAACAGTCATTTATAAGGTATGCCACAGACCAGTCATGAATACATGCAGCTATTTGTATACATAATTTCTTCATCAATTTCAGAGAAGAAGTAATATATCATTATATATATCATTTCAATATATAAAATGATCCATTTCGTGGTATAAGATTCTTATCCATATCAACCAGTCTCACGCAAGTGAGGAGACCACTGAGAAGTGAGCAGAGAGCAGCTGTAGGTCTTTTAATATTATATAACTATAGTTAGCAACAACACAAACAGCTACCATAATGTTAGCTAGCAATGTTATGTGATTGAGTGGTTTTATATTTAAATTCAATTTTTATATCTGGATTTCTGTAAAGCTGCTTTGTAACAATGTCCATTGTTAAAAGCACTATACAAATAAAAATGAATTGGAAGTGAAAGTGGTGGCTGCACACTCAAAGGTGTAAAGACCCCTTTAGAATTTGTAAATAAAACACATAAAAACATAAAAACAATAAAAGGGTTATGGCATGGGCATGCATGGCTGCCAAAGGAACTGGGTCACTGGTGTTTATTGATGACTGCTGATAGAAGTAGCAGGTTGAAATATATAAAGCTATACTTTCTGGTCAGATTCAGTCAAATGCTGCAAAACTGATAGGACAGATTGGACAGGACTTCACAGTACAGATTGATAATGACACAAAATGTACCACGAAAGCAATCAGCATTTGGTGATGTCCATGGGTTCCAGACTTCAGGCAGTCATTGACTGCAAAGGATTTGCAACCAAGTATTAAAAATAATCCTAATATTTATGATATTAGTTTGTCGAATTACTTTTGAGCCTGTGAAAGTGGAGGGATTATGTAAAAATGTCTATAATTCCTAAATGGTTAATGCAATATTTTTGTTACACCCCTTGAATTAAAGCTGAAAGTCTACACTTCAATCTCAACTTGATTGCTTCATTTCAAATTCACTATGGTGGTGTACAGAGGCAAAATTACAATAATTGTGTCAGTGTCCAGATACTTATGGACCTGACTGTATACATATACAGTCATGGGAAAAAGAAAGTACACCCTCCTTCAATTCTCTGTATTTATTTATCATGGCCTAAATAACAATCGTGTGGTTGTTACTTCTATAAACTATCAACTTCTATAAACAAACAAATGACCTCAGGTGACAAAAAAAGAAAAAAAAAAATAAGTAGACCCTATAATTTAGTAACACATAGAACCACCTATAGCAACAATAACTTGAAGTAAATGTTTCTCTCACATCATTTTGGACAAATTTTGGCCCACTTTTCTACAACATTGCTTCAGCTGATTGATGTTTAAGGGCATTCATTTATGTACAGGGCTCTTAAGATCACAGCATCTCAGCATCTCAATGGGATTGAGGTCCTTGACTTGGACTTTCAACACCTTGATTTCAATGTCAATTTGCTAGTGTACTTGGGATCAATGTCCTGTTGCATGACCAAATTTTGGGCCCAGCTTAAGCTGCTGGACTGATGGCTTCACATTTGTCACAAGAATATTCTGGTATAAAGTGGCGCTCATTGTTGTCTCAATGACTGCAAGTTTCCCCAGGTCCTGTGGCTGCAGAACAAGTCCAATTCATGACCCCTACAACACCATGCTTGACAGTTGATATGAGGTGTTTGTGGTGATACCCTGTGTTTAGTTTTCACCAAACATGGCACTGTGCATGATGACCAAACATATCCACCTTGGCCTCATCAGTCAAATAATATTGTTCCAGACCTTCTGTGGTTTGTTCAGATGCAACTGTGCAAACCTGAATTGTGCTGCCATATTCTTTTTGGAGAGAAGGGGCTTTTTCCTAGCCACCCTTCCATGTTCCATGAAAGCCATACTTGTTCTGTGTTTTTCTGATTGTGCTGTCATGAACATAAATATTTAGTGTGCTTACAGAGGCCTGTAGGACACATGATGTAGCTCTTAGATTTTTCTTTATATCTCTGAGCATTACACTGTCTGACCGTGGACTGAGTTTGCTGAGATGCACACTCATGGGAAGACTGGCAACTGTCCTGAAGGCTCTCCATTTGTAAACAGTCCTTCTCACTGTAAAATGGTGATTTTTTTAATTGTTTGGAGATGGCCTTATAACCCTTCCCAGATTGATAAGCAGCAACAAGTGCTTCTCTGATGGCCGATGTCCTTTATTCTTGGCATGATGTAGACACACACCTGAGGGCTCCAGAACACCAAACTGCCAAAGGGTCTGTTTTTATAGGGGTATTCACATGTCTTGATTTCTGCTAATTACTCTCTTAAAGACTGTGGGAATAGGAAAGGTGTACATATTTTTTCCCACTTGGTTA
The DNA here is from genome assembly GCA_037576675.1 of Pangasius sanitwongsei. Lineage (NCBI taxonomy): Eukaryota > Metazoa > Chordata > Actinopteri > Siluriformes > Pangasiidae > Pangasius > Pangasius sanitwongsei. The sequence goes on along the minus strand of CM075006.1, from coordinate 22,627,315 downwards.
ATGAATGTAGGTTTACTTTTTGAAGGAAGGAAAAAAAAAAACATATTGTAATATGTTGTCTTTTTTGTTGTCACCTGAGGCTATTTGTTTGTTTACAGAAGTTGGTGAGGACCACACAATTGTTATTTAGGTCCTGATTAATAAAAACATAGAATTGAAGGAAGGTGTACTTTCTTTTTCCTGTGACTGTAAACATAGAAATCTTCATTTATACTAGAGAGAAACCGAAGAAATGCAATTCTCTTTAGTCTTATACCTCTGTTGTTTGTGGGCATGTTCAAGACGTACTGTTTTATGATTACAACATCGAGGATGTCAACATTGCGGACTGGCCGAACAATGTTAGCTAGTTAAACATCTCCATTATAAGCAACTCCTCCATATGAACTTGACTTAGATATCTAGGGTTGGCTAGGTAGTTTCTTGATATAGAGTTTAGGAGAGTTAGTTTTATTAAATTAGACATGTTAGCTACCTAGCAAGGCTCTTAAATTCTTAGTAGCACACCAACTTGCTTGTTACTTAGCTGAGATGAAATGTACACTGCAAAGATGGAACTCCTTGGACCAAAATTATCCCTCCTAATCCTTCTCCTAATTCTCCTAATCTCCTTTATCCACAACCCTCTTCTGTGTCTTGGAGAGGCATACGATTTGATAGCATGCACAATGCGTCATCTTAGACAACAAATTCTGGCTGACTGAGTGACGTGTCTCACTCAGAGGTCTGGATTGGTTGAGCACAGTAGTGTTAACATCACGTTAAAAAGCTGAAGTGTAAGCAATACAATACAATGCAACAGAACAATATATACCACAAATACATACTTAAAATAATATATTAAATTCTAGTTTTATGCATGGAGTGTTCCTTTAATATGGAAATTGTTCACATCGGTATTTAGAATTAACCACAGATTTAAGCACTACCCTGACAGCTGCATGGGATCGGCACGTGCAGGGTGGAGCTTGCTGAAAGCAGAGGCACGTTACGTGAAATTCTGTTCTTAAAATAAAATAAATTTTTCTTTGATATAGGCTCAAGCAAGGAGCAGTAATTAAGTCCAGCACCACTGTCTGGCAGGTTATTGTGTAATGCTGCTACAATGGCTCATGCTGAAATTCATGTTTTGGGATGTAAATATACTAAAAAGTCCAATAGTAAATACATAATTGACACTAATTTTTAACTAGCAACATTGCTAATCTCAAGATCTGAATATTATATGGGTAATAGTGACTACTCTTAAAGTGGGACTCCTTAATCAATAGGCATGTTTTCTGTATAGGAGAGCATGCTGAGCTATGAGAGAAAAGGAGAGTGCAAGCTTTTTAGTGGTTTGGGATTGTTCAATAAATGGTAGCCTACTTACATTCTCTCTATATACATACAGCGCTGTGAAAAAGTATTTGTCTCCTTCCTGATTTCTTCTATTTTTGCATATTTGTCACAATTAATTGTTTCAGGTCTTCAAAGTAAATCTAATTTATGACAAAGACATTTTGAGCAAACAAAAAAAAAAAAAAAAAAAAAAAGTGTTTTTAAATTTCATTTTTCAGTTACTCAAACAATGAACCGAATTTAATTGATAATTGGGTTCAGACTGGGCACCCCCAATCTTGATTACTGCCATCTCTGTTGAGTCTAAACATCACTTAAATAAAACTTTCCAGCAATGTGAAGTAGGTTAAAAGTTCTCAACAAACAGCACATTATGCTGCCATCAAAAGAAATTCCGGAAGAGATTAAAAAAAAGAAAGTTCTTGAAACTTATCAGTCTGGAAAGGGTTACAAAGCCATTTCTAATGGCTCCAGTAGGGTCAGAATTCATAATTCAACCATTAGAAACAGGGCAAAAAATGTCTCCATGGGAGAACTGAAAGGCTACTGCTAACCAAGAGGAACACTGGAGAGGAATATTGGAGACTCTACCACCAACATGCCAAAAACATTTGCTAAACAAACACTTTGATAACCCCCAAGCTTTTTGGGATTATGTTCTGTGGACTGAGGAGTTAAAAATTGAGCTTTTTGGAAGCCATGAGTCCCATTACATCTGACGTAAAGCTAGAACAGCATTCCAGAGATAAGAATATCACCAGCTATCGGAAACATTTGGTTGCAGTTGTTGCTGCTAAAGGTGGTACAACACTTATTAAATTTAGGGGGCAATTACTTATTCACAAGAGTGATCTAAAGATGTTGCATAATCTTTTTCCTTCAGTAAATGATCATTTAAATACTGTACAGTGTTTTCCGTTTCCCCATGTTCTTTTTGTCTTACGTTACATTTTGTATTACATTCGGCCAATGGCATCAGTGGGCATGTTTATGCCACAAGTCTAGCCCTTCTTGTTATTCATTTATATGCAAGAAATACCCTTAAAATACTTCAAACAGGAAGAAAGCAAATGAAAAACCTGTTTCAGACATTTGACCTTGCTGTGACCTTGACCCTGTTTGGATAAATTTCAAAATCTAATCAGTTTATCTGCTGGTTACAGTGATCGCCATATAAATCCTATAATCATTCAACTACTCATTCTTGAGATATCACACTAATGAGAATCTTGGATGGGTGAAAGGACAACCCGAAAACCCGAGCATTTGTTTAAAGTTTATTAAAGTTTTAACAACATTCATAATCAGTAAATCTAAATCTGATTTCTAAATCTGATTTCATCAGTAATTTTAATGTCATGCTTATAAAGGATAACAATTTTCAATTTAACTAGAATCCAATATTACAATTTTATGTGCCTTTAACCTAATTGCACTCTACATACTGGTCTCGGCCCACGCTGGTCAAAGAGTAGTACTGAGAATCTGTCTAGAAGGAAAATTTCCTCAGTTTATTTGAGCTCCACAGGCTCAATTTGTGTTAAGACTAAAAGTCTTATAATGAAATTAACCTCTGACAACTTTTCAGCAAATACTGGCAACATTTGTGCTTTGTACAGGGCCAACACAAGAAATTAATTTAAGCAGCAAATACAAATCGTAATATGCTCACATGTTCCTTACCTAGGGCATCATGCAAATACTTCTGACCCACAAGTTTGAGGTATTCTTCTATTGCTTTGGTGGCTAGGGTGTTCTCCCGGAAGATCAACACGTCATGATCTGCACACCGATCCACCTCAGACATGACCAGGTCTGTCAGAAAGTCCTGAGGCAAAGTGACAAGGCATCATAAATTGAAGACAAACAAACAAGATAAAAGGAATGTTCAAGTGACTAACCTTGTCACTTGAACATCAACTGATAAACAATTAAGAGGAAACCCAGTGTAAAACAAGGGCTGAGAATGAAGGGCATGTACCTTTGCTCGGCCAGTACTCTGCAGTATATGCACGAGTGCACTGGCCATCTCCTCCTTATTCCTGACACTGATTACAGGCTCAAGCACTGAACACAGCATAGTGTAGTTGTTGGTGACAAACTCTGCAAATTCCTTGTACAGCTCCATGGGCAGGATTGCGACGCTCTGAAAGCGGCACTTGATACGGATGAATGGGCCCCCGACTTTTGCCTTGCTGCTGGTGGGTGTGCTCACTGGGTACCACTTCTCCACAAACTGGCGTCCACTCACGGCCTGCACTGGGATGTTCACCAGTCCAACATAGTTGCTCTTGTCTTTTTTCTTTTTCTTGTCAGCATCACGGTACACATGCACAGTGACGCTGTTGATGGCAGGTAGACCACCAAACTCAAAGTGTTCACCCCAGAATAGGCAATCTGAGCGCACCTTGCTGGTGGTGCGTGCGTACAGTACATCATCTAGGCACAGCTCACAGAAGTATCTCTTCTTGGGCGGTAAGTCTTTGGCCTCGATGATCCACAGGCGCAGCACATTCTCTGCACGCCGGCAGTTGTCCTAAGGATGATTGATGCACAATTTATCTTTCAGGAAGCTATTAAAACACAAGCTAACTTGAGCTGCTTCTGTCTGCCTCTGTTTTGCCAACATCAGGAGAAACTGGTATAAACTTTGGTTCGTTTGACTTTAATAATAAGCAACAGAAATCCATGATGCAAACAGCAACACAAAGGGATAATGCCAACTAAACAAAATGCAGAAATAAGAACTACACTGAGTTTTATTTGTTTAAGAGAAAATGGAATTAAAAACCAAAGAATATAGGACCTAAAAGCAACAGGTACCTTATTTGGTTGCACAGTCCTCCTGATGTTTTCCATCCATTTGTCTCTCTCAGAAGCTGAGGAACAGCTGAAGCACTTACTGCCCCCTGAGTATGTCACCTACAGAAAGGAGGAAATAAGAATCAAGTTTAAGTGTAATCCACATGTCTGAAAATGAGTCACAAAAGATGGCATAGGCTAGAGATAACAAACATCACTGCAATATACTGTTAAAATAACTTCAATAAAATAAGAGTATATTAAGTTAGATTTTCATAGCTTATGTGAAACCCAATAATAAATAAAAACCTGAATAGTATATATGATAATATGAATATTATATATGATAACATAGAAATATTGGGAGGAAATCCCTGAGACTGTACCTCGAAACAGAACTCCTGTCCCAGCACGCTGCTGTGAAGCGGTTTAATGTACACATCCTCCTCCATGCTGAGCTCTAGTGCCTCCACAGCACTGCTAGGACTGAGCAAAGACTCATGTGAACAGGACTCTTTCAGCTTGGGCAGGCCTCGTGACCTATAGCCATTACAAACGTGTTGAACTGATTTGTTTAAAATGAACCATATTCAGACATTAGTGAACTAACTAGAACAACGGTATTGTGCATTATTAATTGAATCATTTCCTTCAATTCTCATATCTGATCCTGCTTCCTGTCCCTGTAAATAGTCATGAGACATTCAGGGTGAAATGGAAAACATGGTTAATTAAACAATTATCTGTAGCCAATTTTGTTCAAACAGTTTAGCTTCTTCTTCAGCTACTAAACAATAAATAAAATACTTGATGGGAGCAAACTACATGACTGTAGGAGGGAGAAGGAGAGAGTCCTCAGAGAGGAATGCAAATATTCCCAACATACCTAATCTTTAAACGTTTTCAAATGCTTAAGCATTCTCCTTATTTCAACAACAGTCACACAGCTGGAAATTCAGTAATATAGCTGGACCTTGCTGTTTTCCAGGAAAAGAAAGCTAATACCTACGAAAAGCAACTAAAGATCCACTGGAGGGAGTCTCCCCAGAGCATATCAGTGGCTCATATCGTCTGTGGAATCCACAATCTTCTTTACAGAAATAAATGCCTGTCAGCTGGCCGCTCCATATCAGTTGGAACCTACAGTGCAATAAAGGTGCGGCAGTAGGTGACTAGGCTTCATCATTCTGCTGAACAGCAGCTGATAAACAAAGGAAACGCATCTGAAGCCCAGGAGAGTGTCACTATGGGGATGCCCCTAAGAGGAGTGGTGGCCAAGGAGCCTGAAATGAGTGCATAAACATCTCAAACAATGCTGTCACCTACAGCCACACACAAACAGGCATAAACACACAACCATACCTCACTGGTACCAGCTGCTGTTACACAGCATTCAAGCCTCACAGTTTATTAAAGAAGCGTCTCAACCTCATGAAAACACGTCATACAATAACAACATTAGTGAATGTCAACAGGAATGACCTCAGTGACCTATTAGGGATCTCAGTGCTAAGCAACATGATGCTCATGAATACAGAGGTGCAACAGATTCTGTTTCCACTCAGTCTCTTTAAAAAATGTGTCGGCCTGAATCACCACTCTGGTATTTCCCGCAGTAAAGACTTGAATGAACTTTATGACATTTGCAAACAAAGTGCCAAGAGATTTCCTGTGTCATTCCATGCCTTTGCTATTGCTGTAACAAATTTAAACAGCTCAATAGATGTCTTTAAGATAGATGTCCTTAAGACGCCATATTTCAATAGAACTGCAGTTTCTTTCGGTTTATGAATATAAGTGGCATTATGAACTAGTAATTGTTATTTCAAGGTTCAAGGAAAGATAATCTCAGGAAAGGAGCTAAAATAGTTTCATCAGCATAATACACACCTCTTGGGCCACATATAAAAAGTGCTGTAATTCCTACACTGGTTACCTGAAGTCTCTAAATAAAATTAAATAAATTATTGTCCTCATATTGTCCTCATTGTCAATATGTCCTCAGAATTCTTTAAATATAAAAAAATCTAAAAACTGCTTAATGTATAAGAATCTGTCCCCCTTTCTTTTCACAGACTAAATTAGGACTTGTATTTCATTTTCTTGAGCACTCACTCTACATACGTTAATTTTAAATTCACCTGTGTCTAACTGTATGATTGCACAAAAAATACCACAGTCTTTGAGAGTTCTCACAGCTAAAACAGTAGATCAGTTTAGTCCTGCTGTCATGAGAAGAAAAGGTGGGGAAAGCTGGAGAAGGTTATAAAAAGATCAGCAAAGCTTTGAACCATCCTAGAAGCCCTGTAAAATCTGCTATTACAAAGTGGAAAAAACACATGGTACAACCCAGACACTACCAATATCATGCAAACCTTCCAAACTGAGCACACAGGGAAGAAGGGAAATTGTGAGAGAAGTGTCCAAGAGGCCAGCTACACTGTGAACCTGTGCAGACATCACCAACATCATCAGCTCTTCATAGATCTGGCCTCTGTGGAAGATTGGCCAGAAGGAAGCCACTTCTGAGATCTTTTGGAAAAGAAAAATTTGGTCTAAAAGCAAAGCATTATGTTTGGAGCAGACTAAATACAGCCCAACACCCAGGTAATACTATTCCTACTATCAAACATAGTGGTGGTAGCATTATGATCTGGGTTGCTTTTTAGCAGAAGGAACTGGAAATCTTGCTGCCATCAAGGGCAACATGAAGGGAGCCAAATACAAGAAAATTCTTGAGAACCTGTTGCAGTCAGCAAGAAATTTGTGTCCAAGGCGAAAATTACAACAGGAAAGCACAGGGCAAAAACTACAAAGGAAGGGCTTGAAGAAAAGAAGAACTTTGTTTTTGATTTGCTGAATCAAAGCACAGACTGAAATCCAATTGAAAAATCTGTGTCATGACCTGAACATTCCTGTCCACCAATGATCTCCATCTAATTTGGAGTTGGAGAAAATTTGTACTGAGGAATGGAAGAAAATTCCAAAATCAAAATATGCAAAGCTCAGAGAAATATCTGAGAACTCTGAACCCTGTATACAAAAGATACACAATATGGCCAAAAGTATGTGGACAACTGACTGTCACATACCCATATGTATTTGTTGAACATCCCATTCCAAATTTGGTCTCCCCTGCTGCTATAGATTAGATTATGGAGCGTGGCTGTGGGGATTTGTGCTCATTCAGCCACAAGAGTATTAGAGAGGTCAGGCACTGATTTTGGGAGAAGAGGCCTGGGCAGAGTCTGCGTTCCAATTCATCCCAAAGGTGTTCAGTGGGGTTAAGATCAGAGCTCTTTGCAGGCCACTTGAGATCTTCCACAGAAACCTTGGCAAACCTTGGCAAACCATGGCTTCATGGAACTCATTTGTGCAGAGGGGCCTCATGCTTAGTTCGGGGGAGTCCATATGAATGCCCATGGTTTTGGAATGGGATGTCAAACAAGGCATGATGGTCAGGTGTCCACATACTTTTGGGCATATGGTGTATATAGACTTCCATGTAAAAATGATGAATACTGGGCCATTAAATGAATTAGAATTTTGTCCAGTATAGAACTGATTAGAATTTTGTCCAGTGTGGACAAATAATAATTTGCCTCATCTATGACAGCTAGTAATGTCATGATTAGGTTCATCACAGAAACAGAAACCATAACACCATAAAACTGATAGTCATTAGAACTTATTTAATACTAATTCTGGAAACCCACCAGTGTGGCGAGTTTTTTAATTGATATTTCTAGAATATTAACTCCATATTCCGACAGCTTAAACTGATGCTGATTATCGATCCATAAGGTAGTAGTAAAGAACTGGGGTGATCAGACTCAAGCTCAAAAACTACAAGGGTCAAGCTTCCAAGATCAACTCTCTATAGTAGTCATAGTCTTCTGGAGTAGTTTTTCCAGTTACTGTATCTCCAGGATCATCCAGACTGAATAATTAAAAAAAGAGTACCAACCAACTAAACCAGTAAAGTAGACCAGTTTTCATATAGGAACTCAAAAATATTATTTTTGTATCGCAAGAAGTGACATTAGCTTTGCAATTATATTCCCTTCAGAAAGAGAGTATAACATAATACAATTTTTTAAAAGACCAATCACTTTTCAGGTCTAATGTCAGAAACAGCTTTGACATGTTTTTTTTTCATCTTTGACATGCTGTTTTAAAGTATGTTTTCCTTAAATGCCGAGTGTGACAGAGAACAGGAGAGATCATAAATAAATCATCACTTTGAACAGTGGACAAAGCAAATGTCGCACCTGTCGTTCTCAGTAGGCCGCAGTGACGGTAGCCTGAAGCTTGGGTTCCGATCCAGTTTAGTCTGGCTCTTTGTCCTCTTGATTGACCCTTTCAGTCGCTTACTAAAAAACCCCTGAGAGATCGTGAGAGAGAGAGAGAGAGAGAGAGAGAGATGTAAAGGGTGACACAAGTCAAAATCAAATCAATAACTATGACCTTACATGTAGGGTCACATAGGAGGAAAGGGCACATAGAGGAGGAAAACAGAGATAATCAGGAGGACAAAAATAGTAAGTAGAAAGAACAGAGTGAAGGAAAGAAGAAAACAAAAGAAATAGAGTCAGGGCTTGACCGTATCGCCTCTGTAACAGTTTGTGCTGTTGCTGAGTGCTGAGCAGAACAATCGCAAACACTAAGAACAAATTCCATTTTGCAACATCAAATCTCTTCTCATTAAATCTCTTCCGCTGACTCTTGCCATGGGTGGACTGGAGCCAGGGTATAACCTCATGCATGGTTCATTCAGATTGGCCTCTCACTGAACTTCCTGGTAGATTCCAACTTCAGCTACACCCTTGATTAACAGTTTCACCAGTGTCTGGTTTTCTTTACCTCATGATGTCACTCTATAGTCCTTGTAGAGTTGGTCTCTCTCTGATGTCTTGCACTATATTTTGCATAACTCTATTAGAGTTCTTGCTTCCCATGTACATTATTTCCTAATGACTTCCAGCTTAAGCTCCTAGTGTTTCTGTGTCTTGAAAGTCTGCTTGATAATAGATGATGAAATTATTTATTATGAACATGTTTGACCAACATGCCTTCCATAAATACAATTAACAGGCAGGATCACTGATGCCTTGAAGCAATGCTGTATCTATGTCAGAACTAGTTTACAGAGAGAACACAATGCACTGAAATCACATTCTGTAACATTATTATTTAAAAGACTTTGCTATGTTCTTTTTATGTTCTGTATGATGTTTAAACAGGATCGTGAATAGGCAGTGAGAGGATGGTCAACCTGAGCACACAGAGCAGTGTCAGTGAGTGTGCTCATTAACAGAGTGTGCAAAGTGCTGTGAATTGAGTGCACAAAGCTATTTGCAAGTGTGGAGCTTCTGCATGTAACTGCAGAGCACTGAGGCAGGAGCTTCGCTTTCCCTTGAGTCAAGTCAAATTCAGAGACTTAAGAGGTGAGGATAGTTCATTCCTGTTCATTCATCTTTAAATTCATTTTAAATAGTGGCATATTTCAACATTCCATTAAAAACTATTAGAAATGTCATGTGCACGTGTGCATGCAATTCACAACACTGTGCGCTCTTAACAGCCATGCTCTCAGACACTGTTCAGCATGCCCAGGTTGGCCGTTACAATGCTCTCATTAATGATACACTTTAAACACCATATTCTTGCTATTCTGATCAAATTGAGTTCAACCAAGCGGGCAGGACAATGGACCAAAATCATTTAAATAACAATAAAAATCTACGACTAAATTTGCTACGCGAGTACTACCAGAGAATTATAGCCTTTTCTTACTAGTAGAACAGACTCATCACACAGCACAATAAAAAATATCACAGGCAGGGACAATCAAAAATGATAACTGTGCGAGGGAGTTTAAAAAAACAGTCTAGTTGAGACTGTTATGAATTTGAGTGATGTAGCTGAGGCTGAGTAACTATCAGAGCCAGAGTTTGCAAACCATGCTGACAGTTCTGGTACTTCTACCTGTCTGGCATAGTGGTAGAGTTCATATTTAAATTATAAAATCTTTTCCCAAAAATGTAGTGCCTCCAATTTAGCAAGTGTAATTCCACCATAGATTATCACAGTTGGTGGCATACTGATGTAACATAATATTTAGTACACTAGAATGCAGTTTTGAATTCTGCAGTGAAGAAACTGCAGCAAATCACCACATAAAGATAACCTTTATTAAACTTTTCCAGCTCATAAAATTGCGAACCTTTCTGGTCTAGTGCTGATTGAAGTGGGATACAGTGTTACTCACTGGCACTTTGAAGGGTGAGGAGTTGGGCCCATCCACTGAGATGTTCTTCTCAGAGCTGCCAAGACCAGAGATGCTCCTCCGTCTGGGGGAGCGATCTGAGGAAACTTCTGTAGAGAGAATGGAGAAAAAGAATTATTAGACTAGTGAAAATATTGAAGGAAACAGAAATTATATACAGAGAAATGTAGTGTCTTTGTTTCAACAGACATAAAGATGTAACAATTGTAATTAAAAACAAATAGACCTGTTTCAATCACACGACCTTTCTCTCCTAACCGCCATATTTATGGCCATTGAAAAACGTCTAAGAAACGACACCTACAAATACGCTGATCATTGGTTTGGTCTTATCGAAGTCCCAGGAAAAATGTATACAGATATCACGTCAGCACAGACATACAGAGCAAAATCTAACATTTGCAGGCGTTTACATATATTTAATCCACAATTCATCTCTGTACACCAGACAGAGGCTGTCTGGGTTGGCAAAACAAAACTGTGGCACTTGAAAGATAACAAAAATGAATATTATCTCTGGTCTGGCAAGTAAACAGCAGCAGCTTGTTCACTTATTATTCATCTAGTGGTGAAGCAACAAACATTGTTAAACATAATGCCTTGCCACATCTGTCACAGACAATTTGTTTAGCTTAGCATATGCATAGACACCTAGCTACCATTAACATGCAGAGCCAGTGCAACTAGCCAGCCAACTTAGCCAATTTTTAAGTGCTCATTATAGAGAATGGAGTATTTTGTGGGTATCCGGTTTTCTAACTTCATTGTGCTGAAAATTGTATTTGGTGATCAGGGTCATTTACGATGGAGTAAAACTGAATATTTTTAGGTGGCTGATGTCGTATCTCACATCACACCACACTGAAGCTATATTGATACTGGTTGATATGCGGTATCAATATTTCAGTCACAAATATGGCAGCATATAATTGTGTGACATGAAACAGATGAATAACATTTGGGATTATACCATGTATATAATACATAATAAGTAAGGTATAATATTTACAATATATGCTAAAACATGCTGACCCTGTGTGGTTGCTCAGGGTCTCTCAGGCTTTCACATGAAGTAACAAATTTAGCAGCGATGGTCATAGTGTTTGGAGGGACCTAGTACAGTCAGGTCTATAAATATTGGGACATCGACACAATTCTAACATTTTTGGCTCTATACACCACCACAATGGATTT
>CM075006.1:22601893-22615589 GCA_037576675.1 Pangasius sanitwongsei | reverse complement strand
CACTTCAGAATTCATCCTGCTGCTTTTGTCAGCAGTCACATCATCAATAAATACAAGAGAACCAGTTCCATTGGCAGATTATTTTTATTGGTTGATAGCTTTGTTGTGTATTACAGGGCTAATTTGGGACGTCTTTTCTCCAGAGAGAGTTCAATAGCTAGAACATCCAGGTTTGAACTGGTGATGTTCTGAAGGCCCCCAGGGACATTATGCCTTAATGATGAGCGGTGTGACAGCCGAATGTATGATTTCCTGGCTGGGCCATAAACCATGCTCCCATAGTCCAGACGTGACTGAATCAGTGTTCTATAGAGTTTTAGCTTTCTGCTTCCCACTTAGTTTTGGCTAAAACCTTCACGATACTCATAGCTTTAAAACAACTGGTGTTTTAAATTCTTGAAGTATGGGATAAAAGACAATTTATTATCCAAGGTTATAGCAAGGAATTTTGTCTCTTTGACAACTTTGATAGGGTCTCTTTCCAAGAATAACTCTGGGTCGAGATGGAGAAAGTGTAACTGGCAAAAGTGCACACAGAGTCTTTGAGAACTTGAAGTCGATTGATATAGACCAAGACTGCATTTTATTGATGATCATCTGGATTTTCCATTCAATACTATGGATGAGTTTACCTCTGTAACAAATACAAATGTCATCCACATAAAGGCTGCAGTGGATTGCTGTTCCAATTACTTCTGCAGTGTTGTTTATTTTGATACTAAAAAGAGTAACTGAGAAAATACTACCTAGCTCCTAGCTCTTGTCTGTGCAAGTCAGAGAGGGTATTACCTACAAGGACTTTGAAAAGTCTGTTAGATAAAAAGTTGTCAATAAAAGTAGGCAGCCGTGATGTGAAACCAAGCTGAGATAAAACCTTTAAAATACTGTACTTCCAGGTCATATCATATGCTTTTTCTAAGTCAAAGAAAACAGCAATTGCGTGTTCCTTTCTTATGAAAGCATTAAGTGTGTAACACTCAAGGCTGATGAGGTGATCTATAGTGCTTCTTCCTTTCTAAACCCACACTGAGCATTACTTACAAGATGGTTAAAGTCCAGCATCCACACAAGGCGTTCACATACTGCTTCTTTCCAAGACGATGGAATATGTCCTGATATCCAAATGGTGTTAAAAATTTTTAAAAGCAAGCACAAAGTAGTATGAGGCAAATTCTTTAAAAACTGATAGTGGATGTTATCTGGACCAACAGCCGTATCATGTGATCTGTTTATGGCCCGCATGAATTCTTCCAAGGTAAAAGGTTGGTTGCATGATTCCAAATTATCACTGAAAAAATTAAAACCTTTCTTTTCTTCTGTAGCCTGAACTGCTTGAAAAGCAAGAAGGCAGTTTTCAGTAGATGAGTAGATTGGTTGGAGAGCCGTTATTTAGGAGGCATAGGGAATGACTGTCAATGAAATCTTCAATTCGCTTGCCTCTTATGTTACTCTGATTACCACCCCATAATGTACTGTGGCTATTAAAAAACCCCATAAGTATGAAGGGTGGGGGGAGCTGCTGGACAAGGCTGTCCAAGTCTTGGTGTTTTAGGGTCATGTCTGGTTCAATGTATATTGAGCACACTATAATAGCTCTCTGGAGCATTATAGGCACTGCTGTCTCATAAATTACTGTTCAAAGTGATCCGACTATGTATCACATTATTCCGTATTAAAATAGCTGTACCACCAGAAACACGTCTGTTGACAACTGTGTTTCTGACAACAGTGTCAGCTGACAACTGGATTTCTTGCAGACAGAATGCAAGAGGATTAAAAGTTGCAGCTAGCTGCAGCAATTCAGCTCTGAAGCCATGATAGTTCCACTGGATGATGGTACAGTCCATAATTAAGTAGGGAGTATTGGCTTTTCCAAGCTCCCATCTACATGAATTATAAGCCAAAGTGTTGGAGCCAAAGTGATGGAAGCCACAGCAAACCATATTTCTCAGGGACCAGGATCTCTGTAACCCTAGGATGGCAGGCTCAAGGGTTATTCTCTCTTGCCTAAGGAAATGACCCTAGCACTATGGAGGGAAGGAGTGTGCCACTGTTCCTTTCACAAGCTGCCACTAAAAAAGTGGGTCTTCTGCCGTACTCGCATCTGTGCAATTTGCAAAGCAAGTATAGTTTTGTTGTAGGTCACTGTTTGGCACTTTTAATTTTACCTTTAAACTGGATTAAATTTGTAATGCTTAAAAAGCAAGTATTTTGGCTAAAATCTGACATATCAGTCTAGTCTACCCGTTTATGATAATCACTCAACAAGGTCTTTCTCTGGTCTACAGAAACCCAAAGCCTTTATTAACTCAGGATCTCCAGTCTCTACTTTAACAGTGTGACAATCCATATTCTCTTTTTATGGACCATTGACCTTAATCTAACCTGAAGGTTAGAAATCTTCAGCTAGGAAAAAAGACACTCTAGAGAAACCAACGTCAGAAGTGCTTCTGAGCATTTTCCCCCTCCATACAGACTAGTAATGGGCATGAATATGCAACTAATAGAGTAAAATTGAATATTTTAGTAGCTTTTCAGTTTGTATGTCGGAGATAGTATTCCTGTACCACCGGGGGCAGTCATGGCCTAATGGTTAGAGAGTCGGACTTGCAACCCGAAGGTGAACCTGAAGGTCGCGGGTTTGAGTCTCAGGTCCGGCAGGGACTGTAGGTGGGGGGAGTGAATGACCAGCTCTCTCTTCCACCCTCAATACCACGACTGAGGTGAGTCCCTTTAGCAAGGCACTGAACCCCCAACTGCTCCCCGGGCGCCGCAGCAAAAAAGGCTGCTCACTGCTCCGGGTGTGTGTGCACTTGGATGGGTTAAATGCAGAGCACAAATTCTGAGTATGGGTCACCATACTTGGCCACACTTCACTTCACAATGTTTTGTGAACGATTTGTGATTTTCAGCTGCACTACTGGCAGAGCTTCTGTAAGAAAGTTAATCCACACCTTCTGAATCGAGAATTTAACAGCATTTATATATCACTGTCATCAACACACCTTCTCTGTTAAAAGAGAAATGATTTAAATACCTTTTGGTGTGATGTCATAGCACGTGCCACATGTATGCTGCTTAAAATTCCAGCACCCCAGTGTAAAAAGCCTTCCCGCGTATCTGGTCGCATGTCTTGTCAACATATCTTCAGTGACACCAGCATATGACATCACGAGTTACTCATATTTTCACCAGCATATCTAGCCAAGGCTAGGGGGCCTAAATTACTTCCAGGGTGCCAGTGAAGCCCAGAGACATAGCCTTGAAAATTAGTAGAATTGATTTTTTTTCCCCCCCATTATTACATTTTCATTTTTGTATGTTATGAATTCAGCACATTAATTTAATAGAACAAAAAGAAATGAGATCATACTGAATTTTACATTTCCAAATATTTTGAAAGGGAAATAATTATTCTTTAACAGCTTTAAAAAAAAAAAATCATAAAACCATTTGTTTTTTTCATTTCAGTTTAAAAACAGAATAGCGAAAGAATGACAAAGTACACAGACCACACACCCACATGCTATAGCTATACAGTAGATAGACTACCAACAGCTACTTGCAGCACTGACCACTAATTTAACTAAAGAAATCTGAGTTAAATACTTGATAAAAACATGACAGACAAGCTAGACAATGGACTGGACACCTGGGACAGTGGCTTAACACTGATGCCAAACTGTCCCGAAACTGTCTGTACTTCTTAATATGGGAAATTCAGCCACATCTTTAAAGCAGTTAGTGCCAGCATCTTTTTTTGGAAACAGATATCCACTGTATGTGTGTCAAGGATGCACAGGGACACAACCTACATCTGCACTATTTTCCCTGCAGTGGCTCCATAGCACCACATCTAGCTCAGTTTATAAAACCTGGAACAAGTGCAGATTTAAAGCCCTTATGAGGATCACAATAAACTTCCTTATGTCCACTATGCTTGAATTCAGTTTCTTAAATTTTGGGTTAAATTTCACAACCAGGCAATGTGGCCTGTTTTGTCTTTAGTGATCATAAGCTGTAATGGACCATGTGTGCTCAGAATGCTAAAGAGAAGCAGCTGCCAATGGCTTGGTGCCTTGTGCCCATGGGGCAGCTGGAGTTTCAGTCCCCGTGACCCAGTGGTCCTACACAATGCATGGATGTTTTGGAGCTCAGCCCAGTGATGCTCTTTTCATTCACTGCCATAGCTTTTTGACAATTAATATGTCCTATAATATATACACACATGCACAGTTGCAAAGCATGTTTGTGCAGCTTACTGTACAAGTCCATATATTGTTTCTCAACGCCCACTAAAGTCATCCTTCCACACCTGGTAGCCTGTCATTTTGTGTCACTTACACATCTTAAGGGATGACATCGAGTATTATGACTTCTGTCCAAGAACTGAAACTTGGCCAAGCTGTCTCTCATTTCTTCGAGAAATTCATGGCTCACATTTAAATTTGGAATGATGAGGGGAGACAGTGGTATGCAGCAGTCAGCACTATTGAAAGGCTAAATGTGCAAAAAGTGAACTTTCTAAATTCTCCCTCTTTCTCAGTCTTACTTCAGAGGGTGGCTTTCTCATTCACAGCATCTCCACACTCTGCAGAGAGAACTCCCACTCTGTAGACAGTGTGTGTGTGTGTGTGTGTGTGTGTGTGTGTGTGCGCGCGCGCGTATGTGTCTGTGTCTGCACTCTTAGCTATGCATGACCTGACAAAAAGAGAAGAGCAATATGACTCAGCAATAAACATACGTAATACTTGCAGCATTTATGAATAAAAAGGACATCACTGAAACCGAGGGTCAGTGATGCAGATGCAAAGTTCAACTTCCACAGCATGACCCACACAACTTAATAAGCAACTAGCACTGACAGAAAAGGAGGCACAACAATCTAATTAGAAACAGTAGAGGAGAGAGAGAACGAGAGAGCAAGAGAGTAAGGGAGAGAGAGAGAGAGAGAGAGAGAGAGAGAGAGAGAGAAAGAGAGATAGATACCTCTATCGCAGCTGTTACCCATCACCTGCTCAGTAAATGTACCAGGTCAGCATCGCGCTAGTCAGAATGCGAGACCATTGCCCCTCATCCAATGAGCTGCAGTGCTTTCTTCCTAATTGTCCATTATTCCACTAGATTCTTTATGAGCAGCCTCTTCACAGAGCCTCTGCCTTTTGCCTCTCCATTCTGGCATGTTCTATCTCCTCTCCTGCTCTCTCTAGATCTCCATATCTCTCCTTCCTCCCAAATGAAGTCTCACTCACTCTTGGAAAGAGCCTCCTGTATCTCTCTCAGCTGGAGTTCCAGCATTCAGTCCATTGGCCTCTCCTTATTTTGCTTTTTGGCCCACCAGCAGAAGAGATTTTACCGCATTTATTTAATCAATCGCTGTAACCTCACTCCCCTGTTCCTTTCAGCAGAACTAGGAGCACTTCCTTTCTCTCTGCTCCTCGATCAGCCTACCTCACACAGGCTTTCGCCCACCCTCTCTTTCTCCTTATGCATCAGGCTCTTGTTGCAGTAGCCACACACACACACACACACACACGCGCGCGCACGCACGCACGCACGCACACACACACACACACACACACACACACACACCAGAAGAATAAGAATTAGGACAAACTAAGAAATGCACACTTCCAAAGGCTTAATTTAAAAAAAAAAAAAAAAAAAAAAGCCACAGGACACAACTCTGTGGCTCTACGTGTTGGAAGATACAGAAGAGTTTAATGAGGACAAAAATTACTGCTAGATCAGTTAACTCTAAACCATCTTAATTCATTGTAATTGTACATTCTGTGAATGGCTCAGTATTAGAATCTAAATTCTGTATCGACAAACATAATAAAGAACATTTGTCACTCAGGCCCATATTTCAACAGCAAATTCAGAAAACCATGTACAATATGCTTCTGTAATGGAATGAAGTTGGATCCTTAATTCTCTATACAACATAAACAAGACAAAAGCTTTTAGAAACAATCCTGGCAATACTGGCAGCACTTCAATGAGGCACTATGATGGAAGCAGCAGAGTGAAGCCATAACAGCTACAAACAGGTGAACTGTTCTTTGGCACCAAAGCACATGTATCTGTTTTTAAAAAAAAGTGTCCTCACTTACATCTAGTTCCAGTTATATTTAGTTACGTTTAGTTCCAGAACGTAGCTCTGTAAGCTCAGATGTCAGAACATAGATGTTTTAAGCATTCTGTGACCTATTTTTTACGTTTTTGTTTTTTTTTAATGTTTGCAAGAATTAAATTGAGATGTACATCACTGAAAACTCAATTGCTTAATTGCTCAGATGCTCAGTAAACCTGTGCACCCTCAAGAACTCAAGGTCTTAGTTTGGCACTTTAACAACTTTCCTAAGAGTGGACACTTGGAGAAGAATCTCGAGGCTTAAAGCAACCTAAAGCAACAATAGTAGCCAACACAAATTTTCTTCTTCTACAGCAAGGGTTCACAAATTTTGCAGCCAGAGACTTTAACTATCATATTCCACCGACTCCCTCAGTTCAGATTGATTTTACGAGCATAATTCCGAACATACATAACAAATTTGCATTATAACTTATATGTGTAAAATAATATTTTGCATATTTACTGAAACCATATAGTTTTTTTTAATCCTGGACTCTACTTACAGAATACATTTTTAAAAAAATTTTCACTAGGTTAAAATTGACATTATTGATAGACTTGGCTTGTATTAAAACAGTTTCTATTAAGCCTTAAGCCCTTAGGTCCTCCTCTAAGAGTGCATAACTGAGCATACTATGCAATTAAGTCACAATTAAGTTTTCAGTGATATGGACCTTTAACTGAACAGCGAGTTGTGTAGCACTGGAAAGAAAGAAAAAAGAACAAATGATTAGAGGATCATGGGTACACGTACAGTGACAATTATAGTAGCTATGCTGCTAGCCATCTGCATAGAGCTCTATTTGTAGCAGCATTTGTAGCCACCTTAGCTGTAAAATGCATGCATGTGGCTTCTTCATCTTAACTCTCACCATTCACTCTCCCCTGCATAGTAGGCTCTTAAATGTTTGGCTTGGGGATATGGGGAAAATATTCTAGGATTTTTGCATCACCACTTGCTTTCATTACCATTACTAATTCCCTTTGAGGATAAGGCTCATTTTTCTCCCTAAAGCAATCTTACCAAAGTTACCTCATTCTACAGATTTCTATGAAAAACTAATATTTAAGGCGGTTGGCATGCCAAACAATCTCAGGAACCATTCAAGTACATAGGTTTAATTAATTTACATCAGCAATGAGGGAAAGAGGGGATCAGTAAGATCTTCACTATCTCGGCAAGGTTCAACTCTCAATGTGACGTCTGAAATGACATGATTTCTAAGGCCAGCTTTCTGCATTCATTATGATGAGATATTATATGATATTAAATGTACCACAGCAGGAATTAATTATTTATATTCACTGGGACATCAGCCAAGGTGATTTTGAACCTCCACCCATACTGAGGTTTCTGCCCAGCACAGACTCCATTTCTCTCTACGCAACCACAGAGTGAATGACTTACAGGAAAGATTCATATTGCAGCTCTCATAGAATTTTGCTCAGTAGAATCTTGTCCTCCTCCTTATTTCATCTAATAACTGTAGTGAAATTGTCTATAAACAGATCTCAGGACAAGCACAAAGTGATGCCCCACTCCACTCACAAGGTATCGCTTATCTTTTCAGTGTTCACCCTCTGGATTGCAGGTGTTTTTCTTTCTGAGGACCGAGGGAATTTGATGTCACAGCACACTAATACTTCTATACTGTGACCAAACAGAGAGCAATGGGGAAAGTACAACTCCACTGCCTTGTTTCTGCATCACACACAGTCAAAATTTACAAACCTGGCACTTCATGTACACAAAGAAATATCACCAATCTAATGAGTGCCAAGGGCTACTCAGACACCTGGACAAATAAATAAAATGATAAATGAATAAATGATTGAATAAGTCTGTTTTTGGCAGCACATAAAAGAAACATTTACTGGGGATTTGAATCAATCTCATGTCAGGGTACACGCCAACATGCTCAAAAGTCCATGAAGGTCTTTAGCTATCCAGATCATTCTGAAAATTGTAAATAGATTGTAGACAGATGATTAATCACATGGTTACCATTAATGATGCAGCCTGCGTATAACAATGTACGGTGCTGCTCATTTAGTGCCTTGCTAAAATATTTGTTTTTAGGAAAAAAATCTCTTATAAAATATCTAAAAAGCAGTTTAGATATAACCTTACAGTGGTCAAGAAGTCAAATTTCGGCTATACTGCTAGAACAGCACTTTACAGCTGAAAGTTGTCCTAACTGGGCAATTTGAAAACTCACCCATATACTCCATATTGGCCTCGATAGTCCACTTACATCCCTCAGACCAAACAAAACCAAGTAACTGAGTAACTAACAGAGCCACTGTGTTTTTCTGTGCTGTTCCGTCTTTCACCCTACGCTGGAATGCAGAAAAGCCGGCATGCCGGATCAGTCAAACCCACGGGCTTTCTGTGAGGCTACTGAAACGAGCCAAACAAAAGCAGCATTAACGTGCAAACCGGCAAAACACAGCTAAACATACACGCGCAAGCTGCAGCTCAATAAAGCAGTGCTGCAGTCTCAGGCTCCAGCAGTTCCCTATTGCACAATATAGTGCGCTACAGCAGGTGCAGACGCTATTATTTCCTACTCGACGTGGGGAAACTTGGGAGGAATTTCGAATAGGAGTGTGAGATGTTATACTTTCCATTCCAAGGATTTGTGCCTGAAATCAATTAGCTGAGCTCAAGGAGCTGAACTCCGATGTGACACTACAATAATTATGAAAGCAAAACTAATACAAATTATTAAAGACCAAAAAAAAAGTAAGCTATAATAGCACATGCTGAAGCTGCTGGTCAGTTCCTAACAAGTTAAATTGATTTTATCACAGCTGAGTAAACTGTTTTCACTCATTCATCTTCAGTAACCACCTTAGCCTGGTTAATTCTGTTAACACTGGGCACCTTGGATGGGACGCCAGTCCATTTCAGGGTAGCATTGATCCATTCACACACTCACACTCACACTCACACTCACACTCACACTCACACTCACACTCACACTCACACTCACACGGGGAAATTTAGCATAGCTGGGGAGAACATGCCAAACTCCACACAGACAGTAGCCTAAGCTTAGGACTGAACCCAGGACTTTGGAGCTTTGACCCTACTATTTTCATTCTGTCTTTTGTTTAAATATTTAAAGCAGAAACTGGGGAAATCAAATGGGAATATAGGGAAATGCGCCAACACCTGAGAAGAGACTCAGCTGAATCAACTGTTTCATTACCAAATAATGCGCACTAAATACATGCTCATTAAAGATCACTAAGATCACTTCCAAAGTAAAACAACCAATAAGAATAGATTATTAGAATCAAATATTGAGTTCAGATATAACAAAAAGAAGTATTCCAAACAAACCTGCGTTCCCCTGTTCCACTACCATGTGTATGAATCAGAACTTCAAAACACACCAGCTGATCAGAAAATTCTAACATATTAGTTTTTCCTCCTTTTATCAGGAGGCTCACCACACTACTTGTGTGAATTGCCACTGAAATCCATTCCTTTCTCTCAGTCCTTGGGTGACTCTTTGTTAAACAGCACATACATTAACATCTAAATAACCCTCTCCCTCTGTCCTGACCTGAAATATCAGGGGAAATGAATGGCGTTCTCACATGTAGGAGTTTAAGGAATGTTTGTAGCCGTTGGCCTCATCCACAATGCCCAGCACCCTGTTTTGCACCCACAGGGTCAGTGGCCAGAGGCACACTTGATAAGAGGGAGGGAAAAGGAGAAAGAGGGATAGAGACTGACATAATGTCTAATACAGGCTTCAGTTTTCTTTTCAAATTCCAAAACCCACCCCTACTTGCAGCTGGATGTTAGTGAGAAAGTGTAGAACTCTATCCAGTTTAGAGGTCAATGTTTAGCTATATTTACTATGTTTACAGATTTGGTTCATCAGCTACTATCAAACTGACAAAAGAAAGGAAGTGCCTGAGATGAATTTAGGAAAAAACATTACAGTGTTGCACCACCTGAATTTATCATGCAGCTGTCTTGTTTTCATAAATTCTTGGTGGTTATGTAATCTATAGTAGAGCTGGGAGGCTTCTGCTTTAAACTTGACTTTAAAACTACTGTCTTCTCATAAACCAAAGTCTTAAACTGGGTTTACCCTGTATGATATTCGGCCCGATTTTGCTGTTGCAGGCTTAATCGCGTATCGTAATGGATAAGCTTTGAGATCAGTGGTCTCAGAACACATAATGTGACGTGCTCACTGGTGGCTGATTTAGTGCGGCTGTGACCAAAAACAGTTGATGACAAAGTTCTGGCAGTGTCCGAAAATTTAGCTCAAAATCTCAGAGTGTAACGGCTGCTACAACACTTGTGTAAAATCCACCAATAGGATTACACAAAACTCACAAGACAGCTACAAACACAGTAGTGGCAATGACCAAGCATAAACAAAAGATATGGGATTTAAAAGAAGAGCAGTTTGTTGAACTACGGCAGCAGAATGTCTCTGTTACGTCTCATCACAGTCATGACAGGACAGAAAGGCACCAGACATGTACAGAAAAAGAGGAAGAATTACAGCTTCCAGTTGTGTAGCTAACTAACCAGCACACAAACACTCGGCTCATAGAGTTTATTTACTATTAAGACGACATGAAACTATTTTTATGCTTTCCAGCTGAAGAGCTACAAACCTGTGCTGCATCTCTGTGCACCCAGTATGGCAGAATATAGTAGCTATCATCGTTTAATCTGACTAGAACACATTATTGCACAGTCTGTTACAGAATCCTTATTGGGATCATCTTGTACAGTGTGACAAGTAATAATCAGAAAAGACTGCTGGAATCGCACAGTGTACAAACTTATCAATATATATTTATATATTTCGGTGAAGCTGCTTTGTGACAATGTCCATTGTTAAAAGCACTATACAAATAAAATTGAACTGAATTAAAATGATATGGACCATTGCTATAATTCAATAGTTAGGCTAAAAGAAAAAAGGCAAAACCAAAAGTCTGCAGCTAAAATCTAAAGTTATATACACCTCATGTTCGCTGTGGTCTCATAGCAGTGACATTTAACATGCTGCCCAAATTTTTCTGCATAGATTCCCCAGAAATTGTAGGTTTCATAAAGTGTCTCACCCAACATGGATGCACCCTCTGCTGGATACTCTGGGAACTGTCCTTCAGAGGGCACGCTGACTGTTCTTCTCAGGCTGCGGCCCTTGCATGATAAAACTGTGGGGCTTTCATGCACCTCTGCAGGCATCTGGAAAAAGGTCAGAGGTCTTTTAAAGGAGGTCACAGGGGGTGTGTGCTTTCACAGCATAGCAGAAAAGGTCAGTCCATTGACAGCTACTAATGAACTAACTATTCAGGTCCCTTAGAAAAGTTACCATGACAGCATTTAAATTCAGCCCATTATAATTTAATATGAATTAATCACTTAGCTTGAGTAAATGCACCTCTGCTGCAGATCACCACAGATTAAAGTAAAATACCAATCATAGGCTGGCAAATTTGTCCTCTTTCACATTCCTGTTGTCTCAGCATAATCATATTCTCTTCCTTCAATTTTCATGAAATAATGCTACATAAACAAAAAATGTTTTTGTTTTTTTTTACTGAATACTATAACATTCTATACAAATACTAATACTAACACTAATATGTAGCAGTCTTACAGCTTAATGCCACTGCTTCACCCAACTCCAGACTGGGAAATTAAACCAAAGCACTGCCTTAAAGGAAATGGCCCCAATCAACTGCTTCCTCAGAAAGAGCACCACCTCACTTTTTAAAACGGAAACATGCAATAAAAACTCAGTGCCCCAGTACCCCCTTCCTCTCCATATCCCTTATCCTCTCAGTGGGAGAAGAAAGGAGTTATAAACAAAGGAGTGCAGAAAAAGCGCTCACCTCTTCCTCACGGTTGAGCAGGATGAGCTGGTTGTCAGTCAGGATGCAGTACTTCTTCTCCCAGACGCTGCACTCGGAGAATGGTGACTGGCCACAGGAGAAGCGGTGGCTTGGCGGCCCTTTCACATCTGCACACAGGGAAAAGAAAAGACTCCTTGCTAAGCACAAACACAGCACTAAGCATTGTGGGAAACCAAATACTGGAAAATAATACTCTCAGAATATGCAACATAGCTTAGGTTTATTTTTTTAAAAAAAAGTCTTTTTGTGACAGGGTTTAATCTGAAACAAAATTCATCTCAAAAACACGCAGTACTTTCACCATGGTAGGAAAATTAGGTAGGGATGTGTAACGATACATCATGACGCGACGCATCGCGATGCAAAAAACCTGACGATGTGCAAAACGTGGGAATGCGATTCACATCGATTATGGGAGCATTTTATTCATTAAATCTAATGCAATTGCACTGATTGAACGCCAGAGGTCCCAATATGCACAGTCCATAAAATATAGAGAGCACGCAGAGCGAGATATTATATATATATAAAAAACACACACACACCCTAGACATATACATGTCTAAGAATTTATATTCTTAGAAGTTAATATTTCTAATAATAGAAATGTGTTTATTTTTAAGATATGGTGAACCTGCAGTACATTTTGTTTACAATATTAAACCTCTGTAGCAATTTTTTATGTATTTAATTTTTAAAATTTTGCCCCAAATATTCTGAGAATCGAACTGAATCATCTATTGTGAAGTGAATCGAATTGTGACCAGAGTGTACTGTCACTAAAATGAAGTCATGTTGATTTAATTCTGGGGGGCACGGTAGCTTAGTGGTTAGCACGCTTTGCCTTGCACCTCCAGGGTTGGGGATTCAATTCCCGCCTCTGCCCTGTGTGCACAGAGTATGCATGTTCTCCCGATGCTTCAGGGGTTTTCACCAGGCACTCCGGTTTCTTCTCCCAGTCCAAAGACATGCATTGTAGGCTGACTGGCATCTCTAAATTGTCCATAGTGTGTGAATGGGTGTGTATGTGTGTCCTGCCTTGTGCCCGGAGTCCCCTGGAATAGGCTCCAGGCTCCCCGTGACTCTGTGTAGGATACGTGGTACAGAGAATGAATGGATGGATGGATGAATTCATTCTAATGCAATGTGGGTGGAGTGTACACAATATGATCTGCAGGGGGCAGTACTGGACAATTAACTGCGAATAAGCTTTTCTGCTTAACACTTACTATCCAGGGACCACAAAGGGAGGAAAAAGGCACAAACAGAGGAAGATGTCAGACGTTTTCTGCAAATGCCCAACACAATCAGCTAGTAGGTAGAGGGGCAGTGGTGCATGAGTAAATCACACCCACTGATAAAGAGCCTCCCTGAGACAGATCATATTCCATTCACAGACGCATGAACCAATTAGGGAAGCAGTCCACAGCTCCAGTGCCAACACTCTCCCAAAGTGAGGTCACAAGTTTGTCCTTAATCAGAGTGGAAACAAGACAGTGAGCTCTAGTGAGTGACTACTAAATTAGTAGTATTTCAAATAGCATGGAAGGAGAGCCTTATGGGCTATAGAAAAGCACTTAGTGCTGCTAGATCAGTGTATCTCTCCACCCTAATTGAAGATAACAGAAATAATCCTAGATTCTTATTTAATAC
>CM075006.1:22573666-22601793 GCA_037576675.1 Pangasius sanitwongsei | reverse complement strand
CTGTAAAGCTGCTTTGTGACAATGTCCATTGTTAAAAGCGCTATACAAATAAAACTGAATTGAATTGAATTGAATAGTGAGTGGAAGCACTGCAACTTTCCTTTTGAATCCTAATAAACCTAGGATCTGTAAGGCAACATTAAAAGAGGTTTTGTCCATGATAAATGAGATGTCACACTACCAATAGACAAGCTACTGTTTCAGATTGCAAGCAATCTTAAGTGTTATTTCAGCAGAGCAGACCAGAGTTATTTTGGGACATATTATTTTTTAATGGTGCTCCAAAGAAAGATTCGCTACCTCCACGACCTCAAGATTATAGAGCGTTCTTCACATTCTCTCAAAAGGTAACGTACGACTTGTGGGTTCTCTCACAGAACTCTTTCAAGGCCAGTGAATACTGATCACCTTGTTCCATAACATAGGTCAAATATAACATAGATCAAAAGGCCCTTCGTCTCCCACTCAGAAATGTTTTCAGTACAAAGAGGCCCAATTTAAAACACATGATGCTCAGATGTTCTAGATACACTATATGGCCAAAACTTTGCGGACACCTGACCATCACACCCATATGTGCTTTTTGAACATCCCATTCCAGATGTAGCCCCCCTTTTGTTGTTCTAATAACCTCCATTCTTATGGGAAGGCTTTCCACTAGATTTTGGAGCATAGCTGTATGGATGTGTGCTCATTCAGACACAAGAGCATTAGTGAGATCAGGCACTGATTTTGGGCAAGGAGGCCTGGGCTACAGTCGGCATTCCAGTTCATCCCAAAGGTGTTCAGTGGGGTTGAGGTCAGGGCTCTGTGCAGTACACTCGAGTTCTTTTACTCCAGCCTCGGCAAGCCATGCCTTCATGTTCCTTCGCTTTGTGCACAGGGGCATTGTCATGCTGCAACAGGTCTGGGCCCTTAGTGTTCCAGTGAAGGGAAACTGTAATGCTACAGCATACAAAGACATTCTAGACAATTGTGTGCTTCCAACTCTATGGCAACTGTTTGGGGAAGAACAACATGTGGGTGTGATGTTCACATGTGCACAAACTTTTTGTCAGTAAAAAATACTGAACATAAGGTAGAATATTATATATTCTTGGGAAAAACATTTCTAAAGAGGTTGCTTTTGAGTGCTATATAACCTTTTTCCTAAGACTGTGTTGTGTCCCTTTGGTACTTCTTTTGATAAGCAGAATAAAAAAGCAGAATGGATAGCAAGAAAGCATAAAATGCTACACAGAAGTTACAAAAAACCGGCCTCATGGGTCTCAAAACATAATTTAGTTGGAAGGAGGCTTGTGCATTTTAACAATATATCAATATTGCCATGACATCCAGTGACATATCACCAACCATATCAACAGACCTGCCAACCATTCTGCATAGGTCTTCTGCAAAAATATCATGTATGCTAGTGTTAAAGAGTAAAGGGTTTAGGTGCACTGCATTATGGGTATTGTAGTTTGGGGTTAAGAGTGAGCATGTGTGTGTGAGCCTGCTAGTTGGGAAAGTCTGCTAGCTGCATATTTTTCTTTTGTTTTCGTCTTTGGAAGTAAACCAACTGGAATAAATACCCCCCCATTCAACTTCACTCTCTTCAGATTCATGAAAGGAAAAGACAAAGAAAAAAGACATGAATATGTGGAAATTACCCCAGAATGGCAGAAAGTTCAGCATGCTGGAGCTCTCTGTGAAGGGAGACTCCCCTGACCATGGATTGGAGGCAAAACACACGAAAGGAAACACTAGTACAAGTTATCACTCAAAAATATGCCTAAAAAAGCAGTCTTTTTCTCCC
Source organism: Pangasius sanitwongsei (assembly GCA_037576675.1). Taxonomy (NCBI): domain Eukaryota; kingdom Metazoa; phylum Chordata; class Actinopteri; order Siluriformes; family Pangasiidae; genus Pangasius; species Pangasius sanitwongsei. Next base: position 22,599,995 of record CM075006.1, on the reverse strand, counting down.
CAGAAAAATGGCAAATGATCTAATTGTCATGTGAATCTGGGACGATTTGCGTAAGAGTTTATTAGGGATGCCACCGAAAGTCAAATCTAACACTCTACAAATATTAGAAAGTGCTCAAAAATGCCATTTTGTTTTGTGTTTTTGACTGGTGCTCTCTCATGTACTCTCCTGACAGCATCAACAGAGAAAATTGAATATTATACAAAACTTTGTAAAATTATTATTATTATTATTTTTTTTTAACTTTGCTATACTGCAGAATCACTTAAAACTCTTCCACTGAGCAGAGTTTTCATGATGGCCACAGTTCCCAACTGCACACCTGATATTATTATTACACATTGCTGTATACTCCTTAAAACTGAAATGGTGGAAATGCTTGTTTTGCTCTCTTTGTTAGGCTAGTATTTCAGGATCACAATATTTTACAATGGAAAAATCACAATCAGGAAAACACACATGAAAATACAGGTCCAAAAGACATGTTAACAGCAGGTGTGAGAGAGAGCCAGAGCCAACCACGGAGCCTAGAGAAGCAGAACTCAGGAGTACAATATCCATATCCAATATACATATCCACAAAACCGTAACTAAAACCTATACTGATAGAGACTTACATAAGATATTACAAAAGATTAAGAGTATTGAGGCTGTTTTCACACAAGCTTTTTTTTTTTTTTTTAAAAGGAGCATTGGCCAGAGCTTTTGTGCCTATTTGGGGGGGGAGGCTCACAAGATGCATGCAGTGTAATAACACTGCTGCTTTCCAATTGTACCAGCTAGATGGCATGGAATAGAATTTGTGCTCTGTGTTGAAATTGTTCTAAGTTGCCTTATATTCACTCAGTACAAAGTCAAATTTTAATTCTTCATTGTATCCACCTGTTTAGTTTTTAATCACTTGGCCCAGAGCTGCGAGCTGATTGGTCAGATGATAAAATGCTTGAGGTCATTCAATGCTTTTCTGAAAAGAGAAACTTTTGAAATTAAAACTTGGTGCAAATGTGCTTGTATTTTGCCCACCTTGTGACTGTTTTACATAGGATTACATGTAAAACGTGCTTTGGCATTTGAAACACCTAGTAAGAAAGTAGACTAAGAAAGCAGCCCAAGAGTAATAGCCCAGTTGTAAAGAATTTGTTTGACCTGTGTTCATTTTCCTTGCTTTCCTGAGGTTGTGCCACTGCAGTGTGTAATGCTTAAGTGCTGAAGGTGATGGTGTAACGACAGCGTGCTGAGTCATGGCATGCTCTGTGGCTGTTTGGCTCTGCTGGAGTTCGAATAAATTACACTGATGTCCTAGACACTGCTGCATATGCTGCTGTATGGGTATCTGTAAGGCTGTGCTGCCTGAAAACAATTATGGAAGGGGGTGTGTGCCAGCTCAACACAAGAGCCACCAGTCTGTGACCCAGGAGGGGTCTGATATCCACAAATAGCTTGCACCAGGGAGGGTAGGATAGGGTTTGTTAGGAATGCAAAGGACTGTGTGTGTGAGGGGGTAGACAATACTATCTTAGTATGTTAAACTAATCAGCAATATGTGGTTAAAGGTGGACTTTTTGGGTACTGAGCTGATGAACTGATTCACAGTGACTAGTCTGTCATGATGCATAACCAAGCACATGCAATAAGAGTAATTAACATTTGCTTCCTCTAATACCATCTGTTTATCATCAGGAAGCAGCAGAATATAGCAACAGAAACCCCTACAAAAAAGCAAAATGGCACTGGTGTGCATTATAGCCATCGATAAGAATTAACATGTTATTAACATGTTTTTTGTTATATTTTTACATTTATTTACCCAAAGCGACTTACAAATGAGACAGGAACTGTATCACTGAGGAATTAAAAACCTCAGTCATCGCTCTCTGCATACAATCTCCCAACTTCCACTGCAAAATCTCATCTGCTGACCAACTTCCCCTTATAGAGAAAGCTGCATAGTCGAATGATTTGCGCAAGCAACAAGACACGCATCCACCTGAATGTGTGCGCGCCTGCATACGAATGTAGAGAATGAATGTGTATGACCCTGAAAGACACCCTGGTGCATCTCAGTACTTTCCCAGGCTCATGATGAGGCCCAGACTGGTCCATGTAAGTGTAAGAGTATGTGTGTATGTATCTTGTCCTGCCTGGAATGTCTCTTACTTAGGGAGACGCGGTGCCACCTGTTCAGGATGAGGTTTCACAGGGCAGAAAGCATCAGCCTGCTAATTACCACCAAAACAGCAAGAGCTCAACAATATCCCCTCACACACAGCTAAGCAGTCAAGCTTTTACTGCTATAAAAACAACATTCATCTTATTTATACTAAAGGAATCCTTTCCAAAACTACCTGCGCCTGTGCTAATCAGCAAACAATAAACTAAACACCAGAGCACTGCACCACAAACAGTGGTTTTTACATAGTAGTCAGTTTTAAGGTACATGCAAAAAGATTTCACTTATTTTCTGTAGAAAAAGGAATAAGAAAACTTGTTAGCAAAGCTTGTGTGAGAGCCAGTGAAAGAAGAAGTATCACACAACTAGACAACAGGGAAGAGGCAGCTGTTGGGGAACTTAAAATATGGATGTTGTTGCTGGTCAAAGGACCTATTTACAACCTGAGAGCCACAAGGCAGGATTCCATATGGCACCAACATTCTCTTCTGCTTTTTTTTCACAAAATAAAAATTATTATAACCATTATTTCATCCTAAGGCCTGGATTTCACAGATGTGCAAATAGGATGTTTTTCAGTGGAAAACATCCTTTGTATTTATATTTCTAGACAAGTATAAAAATAGTAATACAAACTCATAATTAGTCCCTATATTCGGCCTACTGCGTTCAACCCTTTTTGGTTTCACCACCTTGGTATGCCAAAGTCCCACAGTATTTGCCAGGTACACACACACACACACACAGAAATATGCGTGCACAGAGACATGTACAAACACACACACACACACACACACACACACAATCTTAGAGGAGAACAGAACAGCTTTGTCCTGCATGCAAAAGGCTGGTCGTCACGACAACCTATAAACACAAACAGCTCATCCAAAGACAAAGCTCTTACATCATCAGAGTGGAGTGTTGGGGGGGAGGGGTTGCATATCAGAAGGTAAATAATATAGTGAGTGGGATGGCTTATTCTATAGTGTGTGTGTGCATGAGACAAGATGTGGTCATGGTACTTCCTTAATGCCCGTCACTGCCTGCTACTCTCAATAAACTTAACACAGTTTGCTTATCCCATACAAAAATATTAGCTACGCACAGCTGTTCAACAATGTTTTTTTTAAAAAGCTTTTTATAGAGTATGGTGGTGACACCTTATGATCTTCTCTGAAATCCATAGCCAATTTTTTGGCCATTTCTTTTAGTGACTATAAAGACAAATAAGATAAGATTAATAAAAAGCAACTTATGCTGCCAACAGTGATAATTTCACATAAACATCTGACACATTTCTATTATCATCATTTCATTAAATGACATGATGTCATTAAAGGGATAGTAAGTGGACAAATGCATGCTGTTGCCTTGGCTAGAACATCTAAATGCTCTGAAATGACAGGCAACATGACTGACAGGAATGTAGTCCATGCATCTAGCAATTTGTTTGTAATCTGTGCTGTATAACTTTCACGGGAAAGGCAGACAGTTAAAGCATCTGCTTAGAAGCTTTTGGAAATTCTGAAGGGACAGGAACACACAGCTTGTTCTTTATAAAATGTTGAATTCCATTTGGCTTCAAATACTAGCAAAATACATGAATGAGTCAGTTAAATCAGTTGTAGAGACTTTTCTATATTCTCATTATAAGTGTTGAAGGATCTGATTAAACATTGCTGGAGTACCTCTTCATTACACAGATGCTGACTACAGAGTTGCACACGTCATAATCCCACTTAGAGGCGGCTATTTATCAGTGCTGTATGTTAGCAGCTTTAATTGCTATCTGGGGAGAGGGGGAAAAGTCACTGTCTATACAAGTAAGGAAATGACTGCAATTAACAGATCGGCAGATCGTTGCAGCTCTATGAGAACGTGGGTGCGTGTGTTGCCTCTAGCTGAAGGATGAACACGGGATGCTTAGGGATGCTGGGCTTTGTTTTGACATGGCTGGTTGCAGTGGGCAGATTAGTTAATCAGAAAACTAATGCAGGGAAGGGGATATAGAGAAAGGATGCTACACATCACATACTATCCTGCATCCACACTAGCAAGTGAACAAAGCAGCAGACAACCATTAATCATATATGTAACTATACAAATGAATTAAATAACATTTTATTTAACAATAGACATTACCACAAAGCAGTTTTACAGAAATCTGAACAAAGATTTTCCCTAGTGAGCAAGCCAGAGGAGACAGTGGCAAGGAAAACTCCCTGAGATGACATGATGATGAAACCTTCAGAGGAACAAGACTCTCAAGAAAATGAATCCTCTTCTGGATGACTCTTCTGCAACTACTATAAAGGTGAACAGTACTAAGTGTTAAAAAGATGTTTAGTATGAGAATATGGTTAAGAACACTCCTGCAATAAACACAGAATGTCTTCATGATTACTGTAGGTACAGACCAGGATCTGGAGACAGCAACATGCTACAAACTGAATTGAGACAGTCTTAATTTTATGCAAACTAGTAACTGTGTTCACTTACAGTAGTGTCTTGACCAGATTAAATAATATTAGAGGTGTATCTTAAAAATGCAGAACAGATGGCGCACAACAGCAGCCTGGCAATCTATCTAACAAGCTTTACTGTTGCTATATAAAAGCTGTCAAAATATGTTTGGATAGTCAATGCCTATTTCTCAAACAGTGCACTTTACATGCTTTTAGGATAAATAGTGTATTCATACTAAGGACACTAAAAAATAGTTTAGACCATTGGACACTAATCTGCTGCAGCCTGTAACAGAAATAACATTTCACTAAAAGGCTGACGCACAGATTAACAAACACAGCTAGCAAATGTGGAGCAAAACATTTAAACTGGTTGGGTTTTAAAACGAGCTTTTGCTCATGTGGTGGACATTGTGGCATACCTCAGTGACAACAGATGAGGAGTCTGAGCCAACTCAGAGCCAGATATAAAATCTCAAGTAATCAACTGGTATAAGGCCTCAAATAATTGCCATGAAATAAGCTAGTCTATTTAATCTTAGCTGAATTAGTATTAGCGTGAAGGACCACCTAAAAATAACAATGGTTTCAGACTGGCTTCTTTACTAAATAAACCATCAAAGAAGGTGGACATCGTCATGCCTGTCTCAGCTCCGATGGTGGCACAGCAGCTCAGCAGAGTGCAAGTGAGTGTGGATCTGGAATGCTCCGAGTCTGTGCCATCTGAATTACAGGAGAGAACAGCTTCATTTATAATTGAGTTTGGTGTCACAGGCTGCTGTAGAAGAGAGGTGTGATGTGAGAAGACTCGGGGGCTGGGGAGCCAGCCAGCTCAAATTTCTTCATAATAGAACAAGCTTACCATCACACACACCACAATCATACTGTACAGCTTGTGAATATTGGGTGTTTTGTACATATACTGGAGTAAACTATAGAAAACCTTTGATATAGACATGGAGCTTCTGATGACCGAACCGAGTTATTACTGTAGGCTCTCTGCACAAATTTAGAACTGCTATATCAATCATGTAATTAAGGTGGTATCTGTTTTTACACACATTATGCTGTACAGGACAAGTAATGATATTTATTTCTTTTAGCATCTCTTCAAGACTGGCAGTGCCTAAGCTTTATCATTATTTAGTTGTAAAATAGTTTGTTTTTTGCCTAACAGGAGAGAAACTGATGTGGTGTTCTGCTGTTGTAGCCCATCCACCTCATGGTTCGACATGTGTATTCTAGTCACCATGGTTGTAAAGAATAGCTGTTTGAGTTACTCTACCCTTCCTGTTATCTCAAGCCCGTCTGGCCATTCTCCTCTGACCTCTCTCATAAACAAGGTGTTTCTGCTCACAGAACTGCCACTCACTGGATGTATTTAGATGGTTCTCATCTTGTGATCCCATGAGTCAGTCATGCATTTTCTAGGGAGACACACATCTGTTATGCCAAATAAATTGCACTTTTGGTATGCACCTTCTTCATTATGTTTCTGATTGGGTGGCTGAGGCCAGGGGCAGGGAAAGTGCTATGTTTCACTCACAAGTCAACACTTCACCCACAACATTGTTTAATATTTAAATATGCTGCTGTGCACGCCTGGCACATTTGCATCTCTCTGGATCTTCTTTTCCCCCAGAGTAGGAATTGTACAATGAATTCCAGCATTGAGTCAACAGTGGTAGGTTTTTGTGTGTGTTGTGGCTCCATTATACAGCTTAAAACTAGGCAAGTGGTATGAGGGCAGGTTCAGTGAGATGATACTGGCTCTTTCCAGCAGCAGTCGAGCTTTCATATTGTGCTCATCCTACCTACTCTGAGGGTCATTCCTGGAGCTATTCAACACTCAGAGAAGAGAAAAATATGTTTGCTAAATGGATCTCTTAGACTGTGTAAAAAAAAAAAATTAAAAAAAAATCCATAAGTAACACTTTCACATCCAGTTTTCCCTGAAATGAACTCAATGCATCCTGCTGTCAATGAGATGCCTTCCGTTTGAAAAGCAGAGAGCTTTGTAAATTTTTTCATGACTCCTGCTGACAAGTCTTTGTAAAGATAATAATGCTTCAGGTGGTGTGGCTTCATTCTTTGTCTGCCTGCTGAAACCGTTATTTGCATACAAAAAGAGCAAAGCAGCTTCCCTCCTCCCTCTGCAAGGAAAAAAAGAGGACAAAAAAAATGGAGCAATGAGCAGATTTGGGGGATGGAAGGAAAAGGACATGTTTCAACCAACAAACTGATGGCCAACCCTAGGACAAGTTTTCACCCTTTGAAACTCCGTGATATTGCTAGGGACACTCAGGAAACCAGAGTACTCCTAATTAAATTTATTGCATCCAACATGGACTAGGACTAGGAGTCCTTTCATTTTAGTGAGTTTGACATGCTTTTTTTGGTTTTAGGAATGTCTTATTTCTGGTAATTCTAAAGGGAAAATCCAGTTAGTTGCTGTGGGGAAAATACTGACATCGAATAAGGAAGCTTACAGTGAAGTGAAACTCCAACAATAACACCATAACCATAAAAACGACTAAAGCTAGAAGTGTGAATTCAGATTAAATAAAGCTTTAAAACTTTAAACCTTAGAGATGTCTATGTGGAACATCAGAAAAAGCCCCTGATTTTCTGATGACAAGGCATTGACATGGTGGATTTTGTGGTGAATTCCAATGCATCCAAATAGCTGTATAAGAAATATTCATTTCCTGTCTCAAAACGCTCAAACTACACAGGCAGATAAGAGTGGTGATGGGACAGAACGCACATTGGGCATTTAAAAAGCTTGTTTCAGCAAGACAATCTAACAAAGTAATCCAAGATTGTGCCATCTAATATGGACAGCTTTCACTGTGATCACTGCATGTAATAACATGCCCAAACAAAAAAAAGTCTCTATATAAAAGAATCTAGCTTATGTTACCATCGCTTGGACAAATGGGTTGATTGTTTCCTTCTATATCTCACATGGGTAATTAACAGATCTGCCAGTGCTAATGTAATTCATGGCTTAAAAACATAACCAGAATAAACCTCTGAATTCCACTGAAGCCAATATGGTTCTAACAGACAGGGCCACTGGTACATGCTGAGGTTTTGAATGATAAGAACTTCCTACCAGCTTCTGCTATCTCCACAGATTCTGGCTCCCCTCTGGCTGTCAGGATCCTACTTATGCGCCGTGACATGGACAAGAGTATCCCAGAAAATGGGTGACTACTCTGTTTCCCCTGTAGAGGTTGGGGTTCTGTTATAATGCTGGTACCCGGTTCAGAGGTTGAGCGTAAATAGTCTCTTTTGTAGGCTGAGCAGGGCAAGTCAGGTGGAACATGTTCCAGTAGCATGCCTGAGCTGGTGACTTTACTGACATCAGGGACATTGGCAGGTAAGGTGTAGCTGCTCCTGTTAGAGCAGGTCAGATCCTGGATGAGCACAGGCTGTTTGGACCGGATTCTGCTCTCAAGAATGTCCAAGGACTCCATGGGGGCAGAATTGGAGCGGTGTTTCAGCCACGGCCTGCTGAGGATGGCCCATCGATGAGGACTTTCTCTGTCAGTCAGGCAGCGAGATGGGTTTCTGCTAGACCGCAGATGCTCCCCAAAAGTAGCTTTCCGTTCCAGACTCATTTGGATGAGAGTGAAATCAGGCAGATGAATGCACAAGGCAGAGAGCTCCCACTCACAATACACAAGAAAGTCAACGACGTCTCTGATGCCAGAGTTCTTCAAATGAAGAAATCTTTGATCATCACCTTTGTTTCAGTCAATGTTGTCTGCCATTGGAGTCAGCTGGTGTAACCAGTGTGGCCTATTTATATGACAAAATGTTACAGAAGGATGTACGCAATAAAAGGTTCAGACTCCACTTTGTCTAAGAACACGTCCACTACATGTCGCTTCCGCTGTCACTTCCTGCTTTATGCGCTGCTTCTCTGCTTCCTGGGAGGAAATGAGGTACACACATTGACGCTTACTCACGCTATCCAATCAGATAGCATAACTCCACAACAGTGCCACTGGTTGAGGTTATGTTTATCTTTGGCTGATGAAATTCTGCTATATTTTAGGTTAAGAAAAAGGATGCCAAGAAAGAGTAAAAAGAAGTGATTGTCTAAATAAACCAATGTCAAAAAACACTGGACAGCACAGACAGCATAGATTTAGTTTGCAGCTAACATATATTAATATATGTTAATGTTTTTTTTATTCACTATATATATTTGAATGATGTATTGTAATGTGATGTAATAACTTGTATTGAAGATACTGGTGTACTTCACAAAGTCTGAGTATGTGCCTGTATAAAGTGAACAGTTTACTTAGCAACTTTTTGTATAACTGCAAATGTCAACAAATACTATAAAAAAATATGAGAAATCAGTAACCTTGACTATAATATTCCTATTGGTTAAGTAAGAGGAACTCTAAGCATGGTCTTCTACAATTCATATCACATTCAACGATGTACCTGTGATTATTAAATTCACAGTATGTCCAAAGGAGGATTTCCAATATGTTTACAACAGAATGATAATGAAACTTAAATGTAGATTCACTAGCTACCTGCATACACACACACACACACACACACACACACACACACACACATAAAGCAGCAAGTGAATTATCAGTTCTCGAAATTGATGTGTTGGAAGCAGAAAAAATGGGCAAGTGTAAGAATCTAAGCGACTTTGACCAGGGCCAAATTGTGATTTCTACACGACTGCGTCAGAACATCTCCAAAACGGCACGTCTGGTGGGGTATTCCTGGTATTCAGTGGTTAGTACCTACCAAATGTGGTCCAAGAAATGACAACTGGTGAACAGGTGCACTGATGCGCGTTGGGAGCGAAGGCTAGCCTGTCTGGTCCGATCCCACAGAAGAGCTACTGTAGCACAAACTGCTGAAAAAGTTAATGCTGCCTATGATAGAAAGGTGTTAGAACACACAGTGCATCGCACCTTGCTGTGTATGGGGCTGCATAGCCAAAGACCAGACAGAGTGCCCATGCTGACCTCTGTCCACCGCCGAAAGCACCTACAATGGGCACATGAACATCAGGACCATGGAGCAATGAAAGAAGGTGGCCTGGTCTGATGAATCATGTTTTCTTTTACATCATGTGGTTGGGCATGTGCGCCTCTTACCTGGGGAAGAGATGGCACCAGGATGCACTATGGGAAGAAGGCAAGCCGGCAGAGGCAGTGTGATGTGCTTGGCAATGTAATGCTGGGAAGCCTTGGGTCCTGGCATTCATGTGGACATTACTGTGTATGTATGTATCTATGCATCACCTACCTAAACATTGTTGCAGACCAAGTATATCCAATTCATGGCCGCTTTCAGCAAAATAATGCGCCCTATCACACTGCAAAAATTGTTCAAGAATGGTTTGAGGAACATGACAGAGTTCAAGGCATTGACTTGGCCTCCAAATTCCCCAGATCTCAATCTCAATCACGTATTAAAATTATGGTTATATGTACAATTATGTCACTTTGTCCAAATACCTTTGAGCTCCTGAAAATGGAAGTACTTTGCTTAAAATGGCTGTAATTCCTAAATGGTAAATGCCATATTTTTGTGGAACCTCTTAAAATAAAACTGAAAGTCTATACTTCAATCACATCTTGATTGTTTTATTTCAAATCCATTGCGGTGGTGTATAAAAGCAAAATCACAAAAACTCTGTCATTGTCCAAATACTTCCAGACCTGGCTGTATGTATGTATGTATATGTATATGTAAATATAACTATAATTTTAATACGTGATTGAGATTGAGATCTGGGGAATTTGGAGGCCAAGTCAATGCCTTGAACTCTTTGTCATGTTCCTCAAACCATTCTTGAACAATTTTTGCAGTGTGATAGGGCGCATTATTTTGCTGAAAGCGGCCATGAATTGGATATACTTGGTCTGCAACAATGTTTAGGTAGGTGATACATAGATACATACATACAAAGTAACGTCCCAGCGCTTCCCAGCATTACATTGCCAAGCACATCACACTGCTTCCACCGGCTTGCCTTCTTCCCATAGTGCATCCTGGTGCCATCTCTTCCCCAGGTAAGAGGTGCACACGCCCATCCACATGATGTAAAAGAAAACGTGATTCATCAGACCAGGCCACCTTCTTCCATTGCTCCATGGTCCAGTCCTGAATGACAATGTGTGTATGAAATGAAGGACTGGTCAATATGCTTCTTATAACCCATTTATAGTTAAGTTATAGCATCACAGCTTCAGCTGTATTGGACTACAATCAAGAGCACAGCTCACAAGTGACAAAAATGAGAAATGCAAATCAACATAATGGTCATTTCATCATTTCAATAGAAATAATGCCACAGGATTTCTAAACAGTGCTTAGTTATACAATAATAATTTTAAATAATTTAAGCTTCACGTCAGCCACACGTCCGCTGTAAAGAGCTAAATAAATGAGTAAGCAAACAGGTCAAAGCACTCTTGGGTTCATGTCATTCCACTGAGCTCACAAACTGACCACCACTATCTGCATCTTCCTGCTGTTCATTTCAAACAGGCCTGGGGTATGACTAAGCCAAGAGCTTATGGGGAACTGTGATTATTTCCTCTTGAGGCCTATGTAGATGCTACAGTTTGTGATACAGCTGCATCATTTTTTTTTTTTAAACATTGTCCTCACATTGTCCATATTCTCTAGCTGTCTACGATCACTGGATCTGAACGCAAAATGAATCCACATGGCAGAGGTTACATTAGACAAAGAGCTTACAAAAGAGCATGTGAAGGGAGTTGAGTGGATGAAAATTATTCAGCATTTATATATTTTACAATGAACAGAATACCATTCAACAGCAACTTTTATAGTATAATAATAATAATAATAATAATAATAATAATAATAATCAAAATAATAATTAAAAAAAAAAAAAAAAAAGCACACACCGACAAGGGCAGTGGTGGCTCAGTAGTTAAGGCCTTGGCCTACTGCTCTGAAGGTCATGAGTTCAAATCCCAGCACCACCAAGCTGCCCTGCTGGCCCCTTGAACAAGGCTCTTAACCCTAAACTGCTCAGTTGTATAAATGTGTATGTCCTTGTAATGTCCTATTACTTCAGTAAATTAATCACTTGGAAATTAATTTTACATTTAGTCATTTTGCTGACGTGCTCATCCAGGATTATTTACGAAACAACAATGTGGAGGAAGGACTTTTTTTTTTTTTTTTTTTTTTTTAAATACCAGTTTCACCATCATGGGGGCATGTTAACTCGATCTTGATTAACAGCACCTGAGCACATCCAAATGATTACGTTCAACCTATGCAAGAAGCATTTACCACCTGCCACAACACAGCCCTTATTTCTTCAAAAAAATTGAAACATAGTTGACCCCAATCTGTTTTTTGTTAGTCTTGAGAGCAGTCAGAATGAAAGCTGTTACTTGCAAATGTAGGACCCCCAGCGAGGGACACACAGCTATTTCCTTACTCCTGTTTCCTGTTTACATTGCACTTTACACCTCTTAAAAGACACCAACACAAATCTGCCACAGGGAATGTGATATCCCTGAAGAAGCACAAATGCATGTAGTTGATTTTGTCTGAGAATGAAAAACATCACATATTTGAACTTGGACTAAAAAAAACAAAAACAAAAAACAAACAAAACAAACCCAATATTTTATTATTAAATTAACTGCACAAAAAGTTTATCGGTTGCTTTCTTCTAAGTGTGAATTGCAGGTATCCCAATTGTTTAGAACATGAACATAATCTTAGTCAACAAGATATTTGCTAAAGGTTTGAATTCCTGTCATACTCAGTGTTTCCGGTGCTCTGACAGCCCTCAGGAGGAGATGTGTCTGGACTGTAGCAATTAACACCTTATTATAGCTGCAGCAAGAACCAGGTGCCCAGAAGCTGGGTGTGAAAGTGGTCATTAAACACCAGCACCTCCTGAGCACTGCTGCAGGACTGAAATAGTTCCAGCCTCTACATCATCTACCCACAGGATCTAAAGCATGACAAGCTAAAGGTCACTTTTCTTTTTAGTTTTTTTTTTTTTATTTTTTTTATTTTTTTTATAAAGTATGATTAATCTAAAAAGCAAACAGAGCCTGAAAAATAAGCTTAATCACAAACTTTATACTATACTGTACTGAATAATACACCAAAAGAATACACCACAATTAATTAAACAATCAGGCTACAATACACAACTAAACAGTACGTCATCATGCAGCGCCACCATCTCGTATGACATTATGCCGTTTTGGATTGGTCATCATAGACTCTCTAGTTTTTCCACCACATAATTTCCCAGCATTTCAGCAACATTATATCTCTGTGCTCTAACCTCTCCTGAATAGTGGAATCGTTTAATACCTCACACAAAATTCAACTGAATTTTGATTCTGAGGATCATGATGTGATTATTTATCAATTGTCAATTTTTATAACATTAAAAAAAAACAAATGTCAAAAGATTCAATAAAAAAAAATTCACTTTTTATTTACTCACACAAAGATTTATGATAAGAGTTTGATGTTCTTTTTCTTCTCTTGGCTTAAACTAAGCTGTTTGTTCTGAGGGTAAAATATAAAATATCAGGTTTATTAATATGCACTTGAACAATAAGTGTTTATCTAGTGTATATCTTGCTTCAGAGATCGTTAATACAGCTGACACAAAAAAGCATTTATGCCTAAATCTATGTAAATGTCTAATAATGACATTTCATGCATTTATTCAGAATTGTTCAAGAAAGAAACAGTTATTATTTCCAATTTCCCAATGTGTCCTCATACTCTTGATGTATGAGGACACATTTCTGCTAATTTGAAGTAGAAGAAAAACGACACATTGACTGCGCTTGCACTGAGGCCACTGTGCCAGCATCTGCTTTCAGCTTTGCTATGATCTGTGCAGGAAGCCAAGGGGAGTAAGGGCATAAATAGCACTTCACTATAAACAGGTCCTGCAAGTCAGCCTGGCGAAAGAGAGAGACAGCGAGAATAGAGACAGACAGAGAGAGAGAGAGAGAGAGAACACATGAGGCAGAGTTAAAAGTTGCATTTAAAAGGCTAAAAGCTAGGCTAAGGCTGGCCAATCCAGCACTAACAGAATTAAATTTCCACACTGTATTGGTTCCAGCTGAGAAATAAAACCCTCTTAGCTGAGGGTTTAACAACAGTCAAGTTGTAAATGACTCATCACTATAAACAGGTCCCGGAAGTCAGGTGAAGTGCTAAGGCTGGCCAAATCAGCAACAGAAGCGAATTAAAATTTCTGTATTTGTATCTAATCGGGTTAAGAAATTCATCTCTTTGGTGAGATGGACAGGTTTTCTGATCCAAACCCACATGCAGTCACCACCGTAACTAAGATGACCTGTTACCAATTACATGTCTGGACACGGAACAATAGTAGTGATCACTAAAACGTGACCAAATTGCACCATGTGTTTTTCCCATTAATAAGGGCAAACCTCCTCCCCAAAAATATATGGGAGTGTATTTTTAACCAACTCAAGAGATTAAAACTCTTGATTCATAGCTCAACCAAGGGAAATCCTGCCACCCCCACCAATGCAGAGGCCACCAGGCCTACAAAGAGGCAAAGGGAGGGACGCACTAAACACTCCATTTCCTATCACAGCCTGAGGTTTTATGCAAAATATGTGCTTAAAAATACTAGCGGGTCCCATATTTCCTAATGAAGATAAATCCGATGGAGTGTAAAACAGCACTAGATCATATTAAAATAGCTTCATCATTATAAGAGACAGACATTCTGAGGGGAATTGAAGGAAGGGCCTTCATTCTTCCTGAAAGCGGCTGATGAGCCTTTGTGTGTTGTATCGCCTCTCCTGTCATGGCGTCAGAATGCGATGGGAAAAGGATGTGTGGGACAACAGTGTGTCTGTGTATGAATGCTCCTTCAGACTTCTGTTCTAAATCTGTTAACTGCACGCCCCTGATAACAGACAAGAGGGCACCAGAGGTTCAGCGAGGTATGTGACCTTCACTTCACCACAACAGTGAGATGTTTCCTGTTTAAGCACAAGGTGTGACTCTCACAATTAGAAAATTAAACAGTGAAATAATTTCACCACATGGTTACCTAATGAACCCGTACACAGCCTCTAGATGGCCTGTCTTTTTCTTCTTTTCTATCTGTTTATACAAAGGCACCACGTCGGTAAGCATATTGTACTGGTGCCAGTGATCACCTCTAAGAAAGATTTCTCAACGCACCTACAACCAATCAAAATGAACATTCTATAAAGAAAGCAATCACTTGACCCCACAAGGCACTCAATCAAGTAATCAAACCAGATCTCCTTGGTACAATGCTGCCTACTGCTTTACAACATTAGACAAGCGGAGACAAACCACACACAAATGCACACGCACACATACACAGACCTATAAGTAGTACCATCTCTATCCTTCCATTTTGCTGTAATTTGGCAGCGGTCTCCATTTCCAAGTGCCACCTACTGACACTTTGCACTACCTTGTGTATTTAACTACATGCATAAAGCACATGGGAACATGCAAAACACACTTTGTCACATTTTTTTAAAAAAATGTGTGAATTCAGCTCATAAACAATGCTGACAATCATGCTTTACACTTGTAGCCTTATATTCTCCTATATTAAAAGAATGAAAGACATAGAACAAAGGAGAGGTGGAAGGAGGCACCTAGAAGTGCAGCTGCAGATGTTAAAGGGGTGTTTTAATAATGTCGAGCAATGACGTACCATATCACAATACATGACATTTGTACATGGTATACATCACAATATATAGGTTTGCTAATCAACTGCCAGCAGTACTGGTGTATTTAAAAACCCATGACAAACTGAGCTTGACGTTTTTTTTATGTCTACAAAATAAATTCATGCAGAAAAAAGGGAATTTTTTATATAATCTGTAAAATTTGGCATTTTACAATTTTAAAGATTCAGTACAATTTTTTTTTTTTAACATCAACTGCTTGGAGTTAAACAACAATACTGGACTACCAAAATGATAGTATGATTAATATTAGAGGGCCAAAGCCTCTGCCACTGAGAATCTAGCTGTAATGGAGACATATCTGAGATCTTTCAGAGCCTCTTTTCTCCCCAAGCATCATTGCTCATTAGGATCAATCATAACTCATTTAACTGTTCTGGTTTTTTAATCAACACAACAAAACACGTGCAGCAATGATGTTAAGCAGAGACAATGATTCTTAAACTGTCTACTTCATTGTTCTTTTTGTGTTCTGGTAGCTTTGCCTCCCAGGATTTTCTCTATCCATTCAAGCAAGCAGATATTGTTATAAGTGTCTGCATCTACTTCAGTGAAATGCCTCAGTATTTTTTTTATTATTATTTTAATTTTTTATTATAAAGAATATGATTACATGGACACGGGTTACTTACATGCAAGGATTTTTCCCAGTCTTAAGGAATTCATTCCTAGTAAAGTCTTTATATGCATCCTAAACTGGACTGTCAAACTGTTGACAAACTTCATTTAAATTACATGTTATGCACATGGCAGGATTTACTGCCAACATTGTAGTAGCATTACAATCACACTGCTTTTCTTTTTAAAGAATTTCACTTTTTTTTTTCCTTCTCAGCAAACTGGCATCCAAGTGTATTAAATGAACTGCAAGAAGAGGAGATTGTGACCGCAGTAAAGCTGCTCAACATTTAATATTTGTCCGACATTCTGGATCAAGGATGCTTCAGAAAAAATAACATACAGTGGTGCTTGAAAGTTTGTGAACCCTTTAGAATTTTCTATATTTCTGCATAAATATGACCTAAAACATCATCAGATTTTCACACATATTCTAAAAGCAGACAAAGAGAACCCAATTAAACAAATGAGACAAACGGTAATTTATTTATTGAGGAAAATGATCCAATATTACATACAATATTACTGTGAGTGGCAAAAGTATGTGAACCTTTGCTTTCAGTATCTGGTCTGACCCCCTTGTCCAGCAATAACTGCAACTAAATGTTTCCAGTAACGGTTGATCAATCCTGCACATTGGCTTGGAGGAATTTTAGCCCATTCCACCGTACAGAAAAGCTTCAACTCTGGGATGTTGGTGGGTTTCTTCACATGTACTGCTTGCTTCAGATCCTTCCATAACATTTCTATTGGATTAAGGTCAGCAAACGAGGAATAAATGCAGCAAAAGAGGCCCAAACCATACTACCACCACCATGTTTCAGAGATGGGATAAGGTTCTTATGCTGGAATGCAGTGTTTTTCTTTCTCCAAACAAAAAGTTCTCATCCGTCCACAAAACATTTTTCAAATAGCCTCCTCCACATGATCTTTAACAAACTGCAGATGGACAGCAATGTTCTTTTTGGAGAGCAGTGGCTTTCTCCTTGCAACTTTGCCATGCACACCATTGTTGTTCAGTGTTCTCCTTATACATACTTTTGCCACTCATAGATATGTAATGTTGGATCATTTTCCTCAATAAATAAATGACCAAGTATAATATTTTTGTCTCAATTGTTTAACTGGGTTTTCTTTGTCTACTTTTAGGACTGAAGATCTGATTAAGTCATATTTATGCAGATATATAGAAAATTCTAAAGAGTTCACAAACTTTCAATCACCACTGTATAATATACACTCACTGAGCAGTTTATTAGGGGTAGGTGGTGTGATGGTGTGGGGAATGTTTTCTTGGCACACTTTGGGCCCATTAATGCCACTCAATCATCACCTGAATGCCATAGCCTATTTGACACTATTGTTAATGACCATGTGCATCCCTTCAGGGCCACAATTTACCCATCTTCTAGTGGCTACTTCCAGCATGAAAATGCACCATGTCACAAAGCAAAAGTCTTCTTAAACTGGTTTTATGAACAGGACAATGAGTTCGGTGTTCTTCAGTGGCCTTCCCACTCACTGGATCTGAATCCAGTAGAACACTTTTGGGATGTAGTACATTGTAAAACAGGAGATTTACAGCATGAAAGTGCACCTGAAAAATCTGCAGGAATTGCATGATGCAATCATGTCAGCATGGACCAGAAACTCAAAGGAATGAATTCCAACAATCTAATAAAGTGCTCAGTGAGTGTAAAATACCTTTATTCATCTGCTAATGTTACCAGCATTAAAAGCCACTGTTTAGGACTAGCATAATAAATATAGCTTTTAGATTATATTATATTATTATTATAATTTCTCACTGAATTTCTGATTAATTTTAAATGCTGGGTTTATAATCATTATATCATTTCACAATTATTTTCAAAATACTAAAATCTGTAACATAAACTGTGATTTCTTACTGGGCCACTTTAAAGGAGTGCATCATGAACCAAACACACATGTGCAGAATGTGCAGACAGATGCAAATAGCGAAAGTAACAGGACACAAAGGTTTACATAGATATCATTCTTCTACTTAATTCCTAACCTCCGACCACGGAAACTTGAAAACACCCACTCAACTCAGAATGATTTGTACTATATATAAGCATTAGCTTTAGATCAGCCATAACATTAAAACCACTGACAGATGAAGTGCATAACATTGATTATTTCATTACAATGGCACCTGTCAAGTGGCGAGATATATTTAGCAGCAGGGTCTCGAAGTTGATGTGTTGGAAGCAGGAAAAATGTGCAAGTGTAAGAATCTGAGAGAATTTGACAAGGGTTGGGAACGACTAGGTCAGAGCATCTCCAAAATAGCAGGTCTTGTGGGGTGTTCCTGGTATGCAGTGGTTAGTACATACCAATAGTGGTCCAAGGAAGGACAACCGGTGAACAGGCGACGGGGCGACAGACAAACCAGTCCGATCCATGGACACCCCACCTCGCAACTTACAGGACTTAAAGGATCTGCTGCTAATGTCTTGGTGCCACAACAGCAGCACACCTTCAGAGGTCTTGTAGAATCCATGCCTCGAAAGGTCAGAGCTGTTTTAGTGGCATAAGGGGGACCTATAATAACCTTTAATGTTATTGCTGAGAGTATGTATTGATAGTTCCCACGAACAGCTACCAAACGCAAATTCATTGTTTGGAATCAACTCCAGACCTTTTATCTCCTTAATTTGTCATGAAACAAGGAGGAAACAGGCCACGTCTGGCCATGAAAGTGCTTATCAGTCAAGCATGCAATTACTTTCAAACCTGTGAAAATGGAAGGCCTCTGGAAAAAATGGCTGTAATTCCTAAATTGGTTAATGCAATATTTTTGTTAAACCCCTTGAATTAAAGCTGAAAGTCTACACATCAAGCACATCTTGATTGCTTCATTTCAAATCTACTGGGGTGGTATACAGAGGCAAAATTACAAAAATTGTGTCACTGTCCAAATATTTATGGACCTGTCTGTATATATGTTTGCTAAATCACTGACTATACAGTTTACATCACTCATTACAGACAGTTGACTAGGTAGTTACTAACATATAGATGAACAAGAAAGCATCCATGTTTTTCCCCACTTTGTAGCTCGTATGCACAGAGGTAAAAAGGATGCAAATCCAAGTTCCCATTTTCGAGCCAAGTCGAATGCGGCATTAGATCAGCACTCTGAAAGAACTCTGACACTCAGATCAGGGCCATGTGAAGACTTGATTGTGGACGGCATCTTTGAATGCAGTCCCCACCTACAAAATATTCCACTTTCTATGATCTGTAATCAGCCACAAATTTTACTTTAACTTGGGGCACGTGAATATTTAATACTAAACTTATAATAAACTATAACCACATTTCAGGTGCAAGCTGCATATGCCACAAGCTGAGAAACAGTGTAATTTAATTGGTGTGATCACATTACAGAGATTCATAAATGCAAATTCCCAGACACAGCTGTACTTTAGGTGAAATGAGTAACGAGAAGTCATTGAGCTTTAGGGGTGTTTCTACAGATAAACCAATTAAGTCAATCAATCTAGCATTATTCAGTGTGTAAGTATTGGTCTTTAGGGGCTTGTGGGATAAACCTGGTGGCTTGCATGTTGAAAGCAGGCAGAAAGCATGCAATGTGCTAGTTGTGTTGGTGAGACCTGCCCCATTAGGAATTAATGTCCAAGTGACAAAGATGGCAGCAAGATGGTGGCCTTATGGGGCTATGTGAGCTCCCAAAGAGCTGCCTCATGCAAATAAACTCAAGCAGAACAACATGAATGTTTACTGAAACTAATCTGAAAGCCAAGAAATTGGTGCCCAGCCAGCCGGAAATACTAAATGCAAGGTCAATATCCATTGTAATTATAGGTAGAAAAATTCTGCAGAGATGCATAGACTAAAATATTAATATGACTCTTAATATAACCCTTGACCTTAATCATTTCTCTACTGTAAGTAAACCAGACAGACAAAGCTCCATAAAAGATCAGGAATTGGAATTGAAAAGAGGATCATTTCATGTACCCAGGTAACGCCTGAAAATCTGGGCAACTCTTTTGGATCCTATGAAGCTGCTTGTGTCAAAGCAAAAAGTATAGACAATGCATGTGGATAGTGGACAAATGTGTGTTTTTCAATGCAGATGGCTCTCTCTTCAAAACAACTCAGCAAAGGCCTCGCATTTCCTTGATAAACTGAATAAAGTGCTCAGTAGGCCACATAAAGGTATCATAAAAAGTAATCTAGCCTACATCCTACCACACTCTGTTGAACGTTATAAAAGTAAACAAAGACACTTTTGAGACTGGACTTGGGAGAAGAAGAAGATCTAAACTTTGAGACCATGTGAAGTTCTTGTGACTACAATGAGGCAAACTCGAGGCAAACTCCAGGCAAATGACTTGGTGCTCGAAGCCTTTTCACCAATAAGCCTTTGTAGAACATCAGCTGACTTCAAATCGTCCAAGACCAAAATGAATATAAGCCTTGCAGTTCCTTGATAAATTGAATTCAGTGGTCAGTGGAGCAGAGATCACAGATAATCTGTATCAGCAACTGTCCCTCATAATTCCATGGCCACTTGTACAAAGCAGAGAAACACAAAAGATAAACCCTTGCCTCAACCTTTGTTTTTTTTTTTTTTTTCCCCCCCCAGTCATTCATCATTAAAGCTTAATCCTGGATAGAGTCATGGTGGATCGGGTGCCAATCCCAAACACATTCACACACTTTACATCTGTGGGCAATTTAGTGTAGCCAATCCACATACTGCCATGCCACCCTTATTCTTTTCTTATTAACTTTTAATAAGCTTTGCCAGAATAATATGCCATTCAATAGCATGTAGTGCAAAACTTCTGGCTCAGGAACCTAATCTATTTGGTTTTCAATAGCCTGAAAAAAAGATATGATACTGATGAATAAGGATCATGTTTTCCAAATAAATATGCACTTTCTAATATGATTTACCACAGAATCTTTATGTTCAACCCTAACATAGCATTTTCATGTGGATGCACTCAACAAATTTCTAGCAACAGTGGCAACTAAAGAATTAAGTTAAGAGCAACAAAACAATTCCAAGCATGGAAAAAAGACATTCCTCTTGAATGTCCATATGACGTCACATGAGTTGACAAGATGAGCCAAATGGTGGGCCATGCTTTTCCTAAGTGAGGAAGGAGATATACAAAAGAGCAAAGGAAGAGTGAGAGGGCTGCATTACAAGATGATGGGAAGAAGGTGGGGGGAACAGCAGGAACACACATCTTGAGAGTGGACAGGGCAGGAGTTTTACTGAATCCCACTATTCACAGAAGTACTGAAACCAACTTTCCTTCCCCAATGCTCTCTTAGCTTCCTCAATAAGACCAAACACATCTGAGCAATGATGTAAATACAGTAGACTCTTGTAGCTTTGGACAAAGAGAGGCATTCACCTTCACCCACTAGAAGACCACTAGCCCATGCTTTTAACACAACTAGGACTGGGAATGTGCCAAGAACAAGAAAACATCCTAAAAATGCCTCTCTTTTCTTATTCACCTTTAATAAGCTTTGCCAGAACAATGTGCCATATGAAACTTCGTGTTGACTAAGGAATCTAATCCATATGGTTTTTAATAGCCTGGAAAAAAGATATGATACTGGTGAATAAGCATCATGTTTTCCAAATAAAAATGTACTTTCTAACAGAATTTCCCACAGAATCTTTACTTTCAATCCTAACAGTGCTTTAATAGCATTTTCATGTAGAAGCACGCAACAATTTTTTTTTTAGCAACAGAGGCAAATAATGAATCAAGTTAAGATCAACAAGACAATTCCAAGCATGGAAAAAAGACATTCCTCTTGAATGTCCATATGACTTCACATGAGTCATGTTGACAAGATGAGCCAAGAGGTGGGCTATGCTTTTCCTACGTGAGGAAGGAGACATACAAAAGAGGAAAAGAAGAGAGAGAGAGAGAACAGCAGTACGGGCCATATTGAGTTATTTCAGTTCTGGAACGCAGTGACGAGCCCATTGGTGCCTGCCCACTGAGGTCATTCACAGAATGGGCTGCTTACATCATATCTCAATCTTGGATTATGACACTCCCACCGGACTGAGGGGCTGATAGGGATTTGAGGGTGGAGGGAGGGATGATGGGAAGAAGGTGAGAGATGACAGGGCAGGGGTTTTACACAATCCCACTATTCACAGTAGTACCGAAACCAACTACCCCCCCCCAAATTGCTCTCTTAGCTTCCTCAGTAAGACCAAACACATCGGAGCAATGATGTTGTAATTACAGTAATAAGACTCCTGTAGCTTTGGACAGAGAACGGCATTCACCTTCACCCATTAGAAGACAACTGGCCCATGTTTTTAAAACAACTAGGACTGGGAATGTGCCAAGAAATACAAAACAACCTAAGTTGGACAGCAGGCTTTTGAGCACACTTTTGAGCTCATCACCTTTTGCTTTTCATTGACGAATCAGGTACACTGATTTTCCAGGTCTGTAAAGAGCTTTGTGGGAGGAAGCGTTTCAACACGTCTCTCCATTTGCAATCAGATGCCCACAGAAACAATACTTGTCACAAAGACCTAGCCTATGCCTAAAACATTTTTTCATAAGAAAAACACAGAATCCTACGAAAGATCATGTTGTCTACTCAAACAAAGCTGTTCTCGCAGTTTCTCAGGAACACAAAATAAGAATAAATAGAAGCAGACATTCCATGACATTGACATATCCCCCAAGAACAATATGTTCTAGATAATCATCTCTCATTTATCTGGCTTCCTTTATGAACTTTTTTTTTTCTTCCCAACAAAACACAACTTTTCCTGGGTCCTCTCACTGAGTAGAATTCATAGCAACTAAAACTAAGCAAATATGGAAGAGGTTGTAATCACTGGTATGATCTGGCTATGACTCATCCTTGTCTCAGTGCTGCACCAGTTTCAATCAGCACTGGTAGAACTGCAAAAGAGAGTGATAAGACCATTGTTATTACACAATGGATCTGAAAAGACAGACAGAAGTATTATGTGATATGAGGAAGCAAGTTAACATAAAGCCAGTGTTCAAAAAAAAAAAAGGGAAGACAAAACACATCTGGACTTACTGAAAATGTCTCCAAAACATAAAAATAATATTAAGACCATTATTTTCCAGATGATATCTTGAACCCTGCCTTCTTTCCTCCAATATATAGGCTTAGGAGATGAAACGAAACACTGAGGACCGAGGGTGTCTACAGGTAGACAGAACTAGATGGTTTTTAAATAATACGACTTCCATAATACAACTTCAATGACAATGGGACTACAAATACCTGACCCACACTTACACCACATTACACACCGTAGTCATGGAATATTATTCAAAACATTGTACACTTAGTACAACGTATAGACATTGGGGGTGATACCAGCTTTAAATCCTGGATCAGAGCAGATTTAACATGCCCAGTATTTTAAGCTCTGAATGCGTCTGGTGTTGATTGACAACACAGATCTTACATTTAGCATAGGACAGAACCTGCTTCTGATGTTTCACAATATTTGGCAACACATGCTTGCAAACAGCAGGCTTGTTTAGTGTGAGGATGTCAGTATTGGATCAGTGTTGGGTATCAGCTGATAATCATCTCTGTTATCAAGATCAAATTGAAAATTGTGGAAAAAGTGGGATTGTTGCATAATTACATGAGGCCTGGCTTTTTTTTTTCAGGATTCTCCGACATGTGACAAGATAAATCACGTGTAAAGAGACTGACCGATCCAACCCTCTAGGTGTCACGTCAATAAAAATGAAGCAATACACTGACGGCCAGCCCCTCCAGCACTTTCTTAATCACATTACACACATCATAGGCCAGCCAAGAACATCAATGGCATATGATCTGAAAGCAGACAAGAGATCAGATTATGACACTACAGACTAATCACACATGCGAACAGTTACAATGAAGCCACAGGCCATGTTATATTACAAAGTCTCTTCACATGAACCCCTGTGGCATGAAGAGATCCTTTTAAAACGTACTAAACCGATGGAATTCTAACAGGGCATAATATATCTCAATATGTATTAAACATTTAAAGTATTAAACTAGAAATCTTAGAGAAAAAGCCGTAACAGAGGTCTTTTGATAATCTTCATAGCGAGGAAAGGCGTTCCGCTAACATGTTGCTTTGTTTACTCTACTGTGTTCTTCACTTTCAGCAATATGGTGACTAGCCAGCTAGCATTTATATAAATTCAGTTTGTCATGATTAAGACTTAACATTTTTGTTGCCTTATTTATTTTCAGCTCTTTGGGGCATACGTCATTCCTTGTACTCAAGCCTCATGAGACGTGAGGTGAAGAGGTCAAAAATAAATCGGGATTGTTAGAAAACACCGATTGTGTTTGTAACAGTGAGGTAAGCGTATATAAAACTTACCATATACGCGCATCCATCCTTGTTGCTGGCAAAGGGAGTCCATCAAAATGCCGTCGAGCACCGGATCTACAGAAAAAGAGACTCCCTGCACGGAGTCCACGTCTCCGGTCATCGAGTCCGTCTCCATGCCGGGTACACCCCCACGGTAAATTCCCGACAGAGACTCCATCCACGGGACAAGCTGGTTTTAAAAGCGTTTTCTACAGAAATGAACCAACGCCGACTTAACTAACGTCAACACCAGCTGGAGTTTATTTACCATGGAGAAGTAATGTAGCTAGCAGTTAGCTAGGCTATGTGTGAGTATCCGGTTGATAAGGCAGCACGGATATGTAACATCAAAAACGCGATTTTGTTGAGGTGTGTAATTTACAGACTAACCCAGGAGGTAGCTTTCACCATGTCCGAACTTTAACTAGAAGTTTCTCGTCCTTTTCTTCATCTTAGTTTTTCTATCGACCCAATCAGAATGAAAGACGAAAAGACACGCTTTGTACAGTCTACAGTTCCATGTTTTAATTCTATCTTTCTATCTACATGTTTTAATTCTATCTCGGATTAACACAGATGCAACGTCCCCAATTCACAATCGAAGCGAAACATCAAAAGTTTTTCTACCAAAGTTTTCCGCTCCGTTTGTCGGATAGTGATGAGCTCCCCTACTGCTATTCATAAATCAGCGCTTTCCTCTGCACCACGAATCCACACAGCGGTTTTCCTTCCTCGCCTTCGACGACACGACTTTTTTTCTTGTCCATGTGGCTATTTTGAAACCGTCGAGTTGTACGCTTGCATTTTTCAAGTCGCGACTTTGTTTGAATGTGCTCTTGCTTATCCACGTCCGTGACTCTCAGATTAGACCTCAACTCTTCTCCGGTTTAAAAAGCCAGTCCGCGTTCCCAGCTCGGTCACATGGCACTGCCCGGGATTCAGGGACGATTAGAGGATATCCGAAACAGTCGATCAACACACGGCCATGTTTTAGGGCAATGCACGGAGCGTTTCAT
Source organism: Pangasius sanitwongsei (assembly GCA_037576675.1). Classification (NCBI taxonomy): domain Eukaryota; kingdom Metazoa; phylum Chordata; class Actinopteri; order Siluriformes; family Pangasiidae; genus Pangasius; species Pangasius sanitwongsei. Next base: position 22,574,514 of record CM075006.1, on the reverse strand, counting down.
CTGAGCCTTCTTGATACTTTTGTTATTAAAAGCAAGGGCATTTGCTAAACCTGTGAGCAAATCTGATCATTTTGATCATTAATGTTTTTAGATTTACCGCTGGTAAAAACACACAGCTGTGTGTTGGTGAACTCCTGAGACACCTGCTGGCGAAAATCAATATATAAAGTTTACAGGTAGCCTTTTATTTCTTTGGGTACAGTTTGTCGTTGTAATTAAAATGATAGCGAGGTTGTATATGAATAACGTGTGGAGGGATTTGCTTTTCAGTTTAGATACAAAATAAAACAGATTTCACACAGATTTAACAGTAAGCGTTAATGCTCATATCTTGTGCTAACTATCAGTTTTCCTACATTTGGAAACTTTGTCATGCGTGTTATTGACGGACGGGGAAGCTGAACGTTGCAAAACTGAACTACTGTAAAATAAGCATAAAAGTTAGTTCCACACATATATATTTATGTTTATGATGGAATTATTTTCAAGATACAGGCTAGGTTTAGGATGATTGGGACAGTTCTACAATATAATCAGTGGAGAAAGGAATAGTGAAGGGATTTATTGGGTGCGTGAATGGATGAAACTCATGAAACTCCAGAACTATGGTTAAATGATGCATTGATGGATTTATGTGCATTAATGGTGTTTTGTTTTTTTTAAATGAAACATCTTAATAAGCAGGGGAATAAGGTAGACTGGGAAATACAGAACATTATTAGGGCTTATTAGTATGCAGATATTTTACTTAGTGCACTGTGTTCAGATGCCTGTAATTCCTAAATGGTAAATGCCATATTTTTGTGGAACCTCTTAAAATAAAGCTGAAAGTCTACACTTTGATCACA
>CM075006.1:22544851-22562810 GCA_037576675.1 Pangasius sanitwongsei | reverse complement strand
ATATATATATATATATATATATATATATCTTATCTCATGATCAATAATGCTCATTAAAACTGATCCTAACAGCCAAATGTCAAGTTGTCAACCTCACATCTAACACTTTAAGTTAATTAGTATTGATGGAAATTATAGTGGTTGGAAAAATATAACACTGCTATTTTAAGAATGCTGCTTCAATGCTGATCACACCGCACAACCACAGAAGTCAACAGGAAGCTGACTACCCAGAAAAAAGTTCACTGGTAAAAACTCTTATGTGGGTGGGAAATGGTACACAAACAACTATTGTATCAAACAGGCTGTACATAAACCTGCACATGGATGTTTATATTCAGTTTCCAGTGGAATGCTTTAGAAATGAGGTCAAGTTGCAACTACCACTCATAAAGCTTAAACAAATTAGCCTCACTGGCTTGCAGTGTAACCCCAATACATGACCTACTCCAATGTATGCTCTGTTCACACAACTGAACACACAGTTTGATGTATATTGACTGCACTTTGTTGACAGTATTTAACATGTTGCTCTGCAGGTGTACAATGTGGTGTGTGATTACAAGCATATTACACTATTATGGCCAAAATTTTGTGGACACCTGACCATCACACTGACTTGTGCTTTTTAAACAGCCCATTCCAGATGTTTTCCTCCCTTTGCTATTATAATATCCTCCACTCTTCTGAGAAGGCTTTCCTCTAGATTTTGGAGTGTGGCTGTTGGGATTTGCTCATTCAGCCATGAGAGCATTAGTGAAGTTAGGCACTGATGTTGGGCGAGGAGGTCTGTATTACAGTCAGTGTTCCAGTTCATCCCAAAGGTGTTCCATGGGGTTGAGGTCAGGGTTATGTGCAGGCCACTTGAGTTCTTCCACTCCAACTTTGGCAAACCATGTCTTTATGTTCCTTGCTTTGTGCACAGGGGTATTGTCATGCTGGAACATGTTCGGGCCCCTTAATTCCAGATCTGTGCCTCGACACGATCTTGTCTGTGAGCTCTGCAGGCTGTTCCTTTGACCTTGGCTTGGCTTTTGCTCTGATGTGCATTTTCAGCTGTTAGACCTTATATAGACAGGTGTGTGCCTTCCCAAATCATGCCCAATCAGTGGAATTTACTACAAGAGGATGCCAAAGTGGTCTGAATACTGAATAATGTGATATTTAAATTTTTTCTTGTTAATAAATTTGCAAAGTTATCAGAAATCTGGTTTTTGCTTTGTCATTATGGGGTATGGAGTGTAGACTGATGTGAAAAAATAATTTAAAACATTTCAGCATAAGGCTGCAACATAACAAAATGTTAAAAACATGAAGGAGTCTGAATACTTTCTTGTGGTGTGTGGGCAAGAGTGGTTCTGCAACTGGGCCAGCTATAAGTAAAATTAATGCCCTCTCATGTTGTCTAGTATGTTTTATTATAGAGGGAAGAACAACAAATAGGTGCTTTATAATAGGACTTGTGTGTGTTTTTCTAGGGGGATTTCACCATGTAATCAATACTAGATAATTAGAAACAGTATTTAATTACTTTTTTATTCTTCTAGTAAGATCTGTGCCAAGGAAATTAATTTCCAGCACAAGATATTACCAATTGTGTTTCCAGTTGATAGAGTGAAATGCTAGGCACCCGTAGCATGTGGTTAAGGCACATATTTCAAACACTTTACATTCAGGAACAGATGAGTATCAGTTGGAGGAAAATATGACAAGTAACATTCTGCTCACACTTAATAGTCAGGAAGGCAAATGGATTTTATTTTCAGGTTAAGAATTTCTCTGTAAGGTTAAGTAGTGACATTTTACCAATCTACAAAAAACAGGAACAGTTAAAAGTTGTGATAAATATTACAAATATATCAGAAGTATCAGGGAATACTTCTAGTGATAGAAAGCCTTCTACGGGAAAACGTCAGGAGAAATGGTGCACCCAGAACTGTATCTTGTACCATGACAATGCACCTGCACACACTACGTTGTCTACCAAGGAGTTTTTAACCAGAAAGAATGTGGTTATTGCTTCACAGTATTTGCCAGATCTCGCTCCTTGCGACTTCTTTTTGTTCCCGAAATTAGAAATAAGACTGAAGGGGTAAAGATTCGCCACCATGGAAGAAATGTAGAAAAACGCAAGAGGCCTGTACATGTGATCACAAAAGATGACTACAGGAAATATTTCCAGGAATGTTTTTATAACAGAAGGGTTTTTTTTAAAAACTAAATAGTTATCAAATTATCAAATACACTACAAACTGTTGGTTTTTATGCATCTATGGTGGTCTTGTTCCTAGTTAATTTGCTACAGTATTAAATAAGAATCTAGGACTGTTTTTGTTATGTTCTATTAAGATGGAGAAATATGCTGATCTAGTTTTTTTCTCTTATGCCTGTCTTTTGCCAGTCATAAATTCTCCAACAGTCTGGAGTATGTTTGAGGTTTGTAGTTGTTCTTGATAAATTAATCTTAATAAAATCTTCCAACAGTACTGGTAAACATTTTAAAAAAATATGTAAAAAGATAATACTTGTTATGTACAAGTTTTAATACATTTTTAAAAATGTATTAAAGTAATGTAATGTAAAGTAATGTATGACTTAAACTTCATCTCTGACAGTGGTCTATATTATAGTGTGTTATTTATTTTCAGTATGCTCTGCACACAGAGATAGCTGCTTCTGATTACGCTGACATGCACTCTAGAGTGGGCGATGACATAAGTAACTTAAACTCCAGAGAAATGCTGCATCTGAGTTAACTCCACAGCCTTCTGACGCAAACAGTTGAGCCAGACATTATTTAGATCTGCTTGTTGTGTCAGTCACACCCAGTTAGGTATGTGTCAAATGTCAACATTTTTTATAAAGTGAACCACAACCACAAGATTCTTCAGCCAAAACAAAACCTGTTTTGCTTTTTTGGTGGTTTTGATGCAGGAAGTCAGTGCTCATAAATATCATAACGGTTACATGTAGCTGTTGGTGTATTTTGGTAAGTAAGTAAGTAAGTAATAAGTAAGTCAGTCAGTCAAGTTATAAATTTATAAGTTTAAAGTTATAAAAGTTATAAATTTTATTTATAAAGCACATTCAAAACAATGTCCATTGACTAAAGTGCAGCATAAAGTGCAATATAGAATTTTCCACCAGTTAATAAAATTTGCAAACATACATACAGCACATATACACTCTAACTGTAAACACAAACAGACATGCAACCGATGACTAGCAGATACCAACATACAACGCATTATAATAGTCCAGCTGGGATGAAATAAAAGCATGAACACCTTTCTCTGGGTCATGTGAGGAGAGAAATGGTTTGATTTCCATGATTGTTCTGAGCTGAAAGAAGCTGCTTTTAACAACTGCATTAATTTGCTTTACAAATTTTTGTTTTTTTTGTGTGTTTGACATAAAATGTATTGTGTAAATTAAGGTAAATTAAATGGTAGGCTTATCTAGCTGTAACAATCATATTATCTTGGCTAGGTGATTAGAAATCTTTATAGCTCTGATTTCAAATACATGGAACAAGTTATATTCCATTGCACCTTATGGATAAAATGTATAAAATGATTGGTATACCAGCTGTTTTTGATAGTCTTTTGAAACTTCTTGATAGTCTTGGGAAATATTGGTGTTCCTAGTAAAGGGGGAGGGATAGAGAGAACATACAAGAACATGTTTATAGTCTGACTTCAGTGTGAGTAGTGTTTGTACTGGCACTTCCTCCAACCCTGCCGTTCTTCCTACAACTGATTTGATTTTTGTTGTTAAAACTATCAGCTATTTTAACGGGTTATGATTAGATTGTAATTCTGCTTCATTGTCTGCCAGATTAATAACTGTAAATGTAAATAAAATACATAATTTCATCATCCCTAAAATCAGTTTGTGACAACTTGTGACACTCCTTATAGACCTGAATGTAAAGTCCAAAATGTTTAACAGATATTGCCACCTTCATATCCTTTAAGGAAACAAAAAGCAGACACACCCAGTTTGAGGTGTGTTAGAGATAAAGCATATTACCCAGGTGACGTGTGTGATGGCAAGTCTGAGCGAGCCAGGAAATGTGTGACAATGCATGCATCCATAGCAACAGCAAGTATCATGCCACATAGAGCAGTTTATCTGTGAGCGGGGTTTCCTCATGTCTTGAGCCTGTGTGCGTCATCACAGCATCTCCTCTGGCATTTCACAACCTCCCACGGGCCTCTGGGTTCCTTGGCTTTTTCTGACACCTCACACATTCATTGCTGCCTCACTACCAGGTGCTAGAATCATGCAGTGAGCTGGGCTTTCATACACATACACAGTGAAAGTTACTAGTAACTTTATTTTCCTTTATAACTCATTTCCTTTATAACTCATTCATGATTATTGCATAAATAATTTCTAGAGCAATGCTGGAGCTTATGTCAAACTCATGAGGTGACATTAGTGGTTCTAATTAGTGGTTGTCACGTTGTCTTTAAATGAGAAAGATCAACTGATTGATTTACTGTCATTAAAAAAATCTTATCTTGCTATTAGTTTGTTTTTACTAATATCACATCCATAACCCTTTGAGAGGATTGTACAGATTACACAGAGTACCTCATAACAGAGCTGCACTATATGGCCGAGAGTATGTGGACAACTGACCATTACACCCATATATGCCTGTTGAACATCCCATTCCAAAACCACGTATTAATATGGTCAGTCTCCTTTGCTCTTCTGAGGAGGCTTTCCACTAGATTTTGGAGCATGGCTGTGGGTATTTGTGCCCATTCATCCACAAGAGCATTAGTCAGGCACTGATGTCAGGTGAAGAAGGCGTTGACACTTGTTCTTCCACACCAGCCTTGGCAAACCATGTCTTCATGGAGCTCGCTTTGTGTACAGGGGTATTGTCATGCTGGAACATGTTTTAGCCCCTTAGTTCCAGTGAAGGGAAATCTTAATGTTACAGCATACAAAGACATCATGACATTGTCTAGAACAAGACATTCTAGACAATCATGTGCTTTGTGGCAACAGTTTGGGGAAGACGCTCATATGGGAGTTATAGTCAGGTGTCCATATGCTTTTGTCCATGCTTATCCACCTACAGTATTTTAACCACTTTAGTTTGAGGGCATTGAAATCATTCATTTGACCTTCATATGGGCTTCATAAATAAGTGCAGTTTTGGAAACATGCTTCATAATAATTTTAAACCATCAGCACTTCAGCAGAAGAGCATTAAATCCCACACTCCTATGGAAACTAGGTACTTCATGAATGTGTTGTTTGTAAAGACAAAATAATAACTTTTGAGATAAGACAAAGAAAAAAATACAGATGCAACAGCCTCAAGCAGCTGACCCAGAATGGCACTTAAGGTTCTTTCTTTCTTCTCTCTTTCATGTTAAGAAAAGTTCATGTACTTCATAATAACCGTTGTCATCTCATATGATCTCATTTGATTTGGGTTTTGACATAAGCCTTACAAAAATCCTCCAATATTGTTTTAGAAATTATTTATGCAAAGCTTTGAATGTTTTAGGAAGCTACCCATAGTGTTACCAAGTTACTATTTCAAGGAAATTTATGATCATTTTGAAATGACTTGACTTAATCCACTGCGTCCTAGGGGCATAGGGCGACCATCAATTGCCAGCATTCTCAGTATTAAAATCTAGCTGATGGTATAATGGTCTTCAACTGGCATAAACAAATGTAATGCACATTTTTTGGGCATACTAATTTGTGTACACAATCACCATTCCTGGAGTGACTTTCAGGTGATGCCCCAAATTGCTCATTCATTAAAGCAAACATGCAAAACAAGAGAACGTTATTTTGCTCATTTGAAAGACACTGTCATCTGTGGTTTTATTTAGTTTGTATGTTTTTTTTTTACAAACACAAACCTTTAGTAAATCAGAGTCTCTCTGTGGAGTTTTGTATGTTCACCCTGTGTGTGTGTGTGTGTGTGTGTAAAATGAAAAGTGAAATTGTGCCCTGTGTTACACAGAAAATGCTTGTATCTTTCAAGTTAATCAAGTGAAACTGAAGACCCTGCCCCCAGGAGGTCAGTGACAGATGGGACCTCACCAACAGCTGCAAAGGATTGGGGGGTATGGGAGGAGCAAAGGTCAGCCCTTTTAGACAGGCAGAAGAGCCACACACATCCAGATACAGAATCAGCATGAAGATCAGACACTGGCAAGTTACATAGTCCCCACTTTGCGTCTTTGAGTCTGAATTTGATTCAACCTGGTTGTTTCCTCCTGGCTACTGTTACTGTAAATCATGTAACTTGAGGGACCCAGGAATGTGTGAGGACAGTTTGAGATGACAATGCTGACCTGCGCCTCAGGACCACTTGGAATAACCTTAAAGATAAAAGGGCTTGTTTACATCTTCTGATGTTACCCTGATGTTAGATCTTGTCTGTTTATCTTACTACGAGAAGCCTAGTCTGGCAATAACATTAAAATTATGGGATAATACACATGACTTATATACACTAGTAATAATTTCTAATATCAGTCCAAACATATGGACACATCTGATCATAGAAGCGTTTTCTTCATTTTTTATTTCCACAATTTTTAGAATAATAATTAAGATGTTTATACTATGAAAAAACACATATGGAATCATGCAGTGTGCAAAAAAGTATTAAACAAATCAAAGCTATTTTTAGATTTTACATTCTTAACAATATTCCTTTGCATACTCTTGGTAAAATTATCAATCAATTTCATGAGGCAGTGTCACCCAGGAGGCTTTTCTTAGGTCCCAAATAGGCTAACCACATGTTGGCTTCTTCTCAAACTAACTTATAAATGAAAACAAGTTTATTAGTAAGGTCTTGGGCCACAATAAGCCACCAGACACACTTCAGTGTTGACTGCAATGGCTATAGCATGTACAGCGATCTTGGTCCACTCCTCCATCCAAATTTAAGCTCCTTTATGTTCTTAGCTTTGTGCATGTGGACAGGTATGGACAGAGATGATCACTGAAAAATATAGATTTTGTGTTTCTACCATTTCTATGTTGATTTGGCTCTTCACCTTATTGAAAGCTCTATGTATGACCCTCAGCCAAGGGCATTCTCTATAAATAAAAAGGCAAAAAAGCACAGAGGAGTGTGTGTCCTTTTGTCACCACTGATGTGGTATAAAATTATCAATGTTACACATCTCATTAAGCTTAGTAGGGCTCGGCTTGTGCCAAAAACAACATACGTCAAGCCATCACTTCCTCTTAGCTCAGGTTTCATCATCTCAAACTGACTTGGGGCACATTTCTGAGAGAAACTTCAGTATAGGGTAGGAAAAGTGTATATTTGCATGCCAAATTGGTGTGAGGCTGCATTTTAAGCAGTGTGTGTGCTCCGGAGAAACAAGAAATCCAACTTACCTCTTGCAGTTTAAGTACAAAATTCTGAATATATTGAAAATGCTGATAGATATTGTACATTTTAATTGGCTGTATATGTTGAAGTTGATTTCACTTCTTATACTCATACACAAGGAATTAGGAATTAGTTGCAGTTGTATAAGACCTATTGTATAAAGAAACTATGAAAACTAATTTTGAGCGATGCTTACATTGTGTTTCTGGCATCAGGGAAGAGAAATATGAGCGCTGGTGTGAGAATGAGAATTCTATATCCCCTTGATGTTTCATACCTTTCATATGTCACATTCAGGTTAGTCACATCTCAGACATTTTCATGTTATGAGAAGGAAAAAGTTCACACAATGTCAGCTCATAACAGAAGTCAGTAAGTATAAAAGCACCTTAGAGGAATGTGTTATTAGAGAGGCTGCTCAAAGGCCAACAGCATTTGTGTAAATGATTTTGACTTTTGGCTTCAAAAATAAAGCTGTTTTTTTTTCACTAATGAATCCTTGCAGTTTTATGTTTAAGTCAAGGGTTCCTGATAAAAAAAACACATAAGTACATAAACTCAGTGTGAAGTTCTTTTAAACCCTTTTAACTCTTAAGGTACTGTGCAATACTTGTAAATGGATTTACCATTAACACCAGCCATTTCTTTTGTTTTATAGCAACACAACTGTAAAATATTTCTTTTCACATTTACAAAATCTGAAATTCCATATTGAACATAATATCTTCAATTGAAATCTAAGCTAAGCATATGATATTTTTGTTGGAAAATTAACTTCTCTGTATTCTATTTGTAGTAAAAAAAAAAAAAAAAAAAAGAAAAGAAAACTGGTATTTTGGACTGAACAATACATAAGAGTCATGTTAAGACAGGTGCAGGCGTACACGCGCCCATATGTGCAGACAATTGAATAGTTGTGTTTAGCTGAGCGAAAGGGCGCGATGGTGCCCTGCACACTTTTTCTTATGATTGACAGAAGAAGCAGAATCTCCATTGTGTGTGCAGAGGCACAGGGCCCCTCTCTCTCTTAGACAAGCTGGAGGAATGGCAGATGGAGTTTAGACCCCTGTCTCTTGCCCCAGCCCTATAGACACAGAATGTGTGTCTGTCTGCCTTTCAAACATGCACAAAAGCCCTGGGCCGCCTCCCAAACAGCACAACACAGTACCTCTTTTTACGCAAAGAGAAAGCCATTTAAACACAAGGCACATTTGTATTTAAAATAGGTCCATCAAAGGTCACATGAACACTAACAACATGCAGTTGTTATTGATTGCAGACCAACTTCTTCTTCTGCAGTCCTACTAAAACTCAGCCAATGAAAGATGAATGATTTAAGAGGTAGAATAATTACATCCTTGTCTTTCTAGCCAAAAGCTAATTGTCTTTGGTGTGTCAGGATGCTTGGGAATTAATGAAGAATGCTTTTATATTTAACAGGAATGTTCTCCCTGATCCATTTTCATAAATATTAAGAATGATTAATTATTTTAAAATGTTATTGAGAATATGAGAGTTGTAGCACCTTTCCACCAGACAGTGCAGTGTGGCCAACGTAATTCAGCTTGAGTAATTAGTTACGATACAGATCACAGAGAATATAACAGTTAAATATGGAATCATGGCTTTGTTACTGTACAGTACTGTACTGCTGGTATTATGTAATACATTACATATATATTTTGAAACTAACTTCTTAACAGACCCAATCACATCAATATTGTCTCTTTTATATATCCTGTAATTACTTACAATACAATGAAGCTGCATTTTGAGCATTATCATAAAAAAGTGTTTTGGCTGAATGTTTTGCACCCGGCTGAAGAATAACAGGAATTAATGGCCCCTTCTGCTAGCTTTGCCAAGAGAGATGACTCTTATGTAAGCATGCACTTAGCCGAGCTCTGATGGGACTGTATATGGCACATGTGTCTGGTGGAGATGACATCATTATACAGTGTCACGCTTGTGTGTGGATGAGCGTATATGGCACGCTGCAACACATGCTAACCCAGCAGCATGCCTTTTCACTCTCCACAGGCACTGCATCCATTAACAGTCAGGCTCAACAGCAGGAGTCTGGAGCCCACTGTGCGTACAGTCTTTTATCCTCTCTCTCTTACTCTCTCGTTTCTCATTTTGTTTGACATGTAGAGCTCTAAGTTTTCTCACGTTTCACTGTAATATGTCAGTGTATGATGAATTTGTGTGTGTGTTTGTGTGTCACCACTCTCTATTCCAGATAAGCCTAACCTCAGCCACGCCCCTGTCAATCTTGTAATTAGTGCTGCTAATACAGGCATTGCTGATTATTTTAGTGTTTTTATATCAAACATATTCATAACATACAGCATCTCTCTTCAGCATTAGATTGTTTCAAATCAACTCGCCTATATATCCTTGATGCTTTTAGTATCTTCTCACAGTCGCCTATATTTCCCTGATGCTTTTAGTATCTTCTCACAGTCTCAAGGAACAGTGGAATAAAATTGCCAAAATAAAATGTGCTAAGCTGGTAGACCCAAAAAGATGGACTGCTGCATTACAAGCAAAAGGTGTTTTAACAAAGTATTAGTTAAGGGGAATGCACACGTTTGCAGACAGGTTTTTGTAAGTTTATTATTTTTTTATTTTCTAAATATGATTTTTTTTTTTAAATTTTCTATGTTTCTATTTGTTTTTCACTTGAATTTTGTTGGTTGCTATGTCACTTTAAAGCTGGAAAACGATCTGACATGATTTATCTTGGTTTCAAATTTACATTAAATTTTAACAGGGGTGTGTAGACTTTTTATGTCCATTGTACTTAGCATCATACTAAAAGCATCTATGGAATAGAGAGAGTGAGTTGCTTTGAAGCAATCTAATGCTGACGAGAGATGTTGTATTATAAATATGTTTGATATAGAAACACTAAAATAATCCAGCAATGCCATAGCTATATTAGCAACACTAATTACCAGATTGACAGGGATGTGGCTGCAGTTAGGCTCATCTGGAGCAGAGAGTGGTGGCATACACAACAACATCACAAGAACCTGCAATATTAAAAGGGGTGTGTAGATGTTTTATAGCCACTATTGGTGGGACAGTATACAAATGTAGTTCACTATTTAAATATGCATTCAGTGTCAGTTACTTGACTACTGAAATGATAAAGCAGGTCAACTTATACAAATAAACTGCTACACTGTTTATACAAATTATATTGGCAGTATTTATAGTGACCAATTTTAATGAATGGCCTTTATGTGAAATCATAGTGTTAGAAAATATGCCTGATGTTATTAAATTGAGTAAAAACTGCATTCTGCTCATGTTTTCCACTTTGTTCTCTAAGTACTATTCAGCCTGTGCGAAGTACCCTCACTCAGAAGTGCTAAGGGACACTGAATGAGTGTGCGGTCATAATCATTCTCTCAACCCATTCCTGTTTTTTTTTCCTGATGTGCATGTAATAAGACCTCACCACTTTTAGACCGTCAATGAATAAATTAACCAAAGAATGAATGAACATAAATGCACTGCCTTGAGAATTCCGGGAAGGATTTCTTTGTCAGAGGGGAGGAAAGAGAGATAAAAACAGAGTAAAGTGGGAACAGAGCAGGAAGTCCATTAAAGTATGTGATGCATAACCTAATTCCTGTGGCCGGAGAGATGAAGAAATGACGCCATGCTCCCAAGCTGTCATTGATCTTCTGTCAGCCCACAGTCGATTCAGTATAAGAAGCAAAGAGATTTCAGCAGGAAATATGGCTGCTCTGAAGAATCATTTTTGGAGGTATGGAGAACATTGTTCCATTTTTATGTAATCCTCTGCCATATTGAGGGTTAGAGTATTAGATTGCTTTGTCTTTTGAGATTGTTGCAGCTACTTAAAACTGTTGAAATATAGATTCAGTTTGATAAAAATATAAGAAATTTATTTTAACATATTACATTTTTTTAGTTCTGTACATCCCCTGAGCTTGTTTATACGAAACATACAGACATATACCCTGTTGTGCTAAAGGTATAGACCAACAGCACCAGCATGGTGAACTCAAAGAGTTTAATCCATCATTGATTTATGTAAGCAGTGACTTCATGTAGCCTAGCGGTGCTGACGAATAACGCCCAGCTCGTCCCGGAGCCTCAGATTTTCCTAGTTGCCGTCAGCAACACAGAGGACCCTATACTTCTACTGGTATGTGCGTATGTGTGCTGACGTTTACTCCTTTGAATAATTACTCCATGTGGCATATGGCCAGTGATATGACAGTGTTACTGCTGCTGCTGTTGCCATGGCAACCAGGTTCTTGGTGCTTCCTTTAAGTGTTCTAACAAGCTGTGTTAACACTGACAGTCAGTGGAGAAAGAGGACAGAGACGATTTAGGGTAAAAGTGTGCCAGCTAACATTGGTGGTTCATTGCTAGTCATATGAATGGCTGGCACAAATAATTGGCTGCTTTTTGATTTGAAGGGTGGCAAAATGTACCAGTTAACTGGCAGTATATTTAGTCTATATATAGTATATATAGTGTGGGTGCCTGGAGGAGTAGTGGTCTCACTGCTGCGGCCCGGGTTCGATTCCTGGCCAGGGAACGAACCCCAGCCACTGGGTTTGAGTCAACAGTGCTCTCTCAGTGCTGGTCACAAGCCCGGATAAAATTGGGAAGGGTTGCGTCAGGAAGGGCATCCGGCGTAAAAACTGTGCTAAATCTGATACGCGACCAGTGATCCGCTGTGGCAACCCCTAACGGTAGCCGAAAGAGGAACAACATAGTGTAACTAAGCCTTTTCCTCAAAGTATGTTTGTTTAAAAGAGTATATACGTTTTCCATTAAATTTGGTACAATGATGAGATACTTACCCAGCGGACACTGGACATCTGTTTAATGTCAGAAAGGAGTTGGATTCCAACGTTGGACAGGCATTGAATATTGGTTGGAAATGAAAATTGGGTTGAAGTCAAAACCCAGCGTTGGCTTGATGTCAACCTGCAGTGTTGGACAGAGGTTGAATTGTGGTTGGAAATCAAAATAGGATATCCGTCAAAACCCAATGTTGGATTGTCGTCAACCTCCAATGTTGGCCAGACATTGAATTTTGGTTGGTAATAAAAATCAGATATCTGTTAAAACCTGAAATTTGGAAGTGAAATTTGGTTAGTATGGATTTTGTCGACATGACATCAAAGTTTTAACAGATTTTTGTTGTAAATGAAAAATCTACATACTGAAAAACTCATGTAATACCAAGGTCAGACAGATGTCAAGATCCACTGTCAGACAGACCTAAAGTATTAATTTTAAGACATGAGCAGAGAAAAGTTAACAAATTTTAAAATCTAAGTGAAAATAGAATCCACAGATGTTTGGCAGTTTTATTGGATAAATAACAGGCATGCAATGGGTTATCAAAATATCTTTTTATTATAACATTTTTAATGTTACCTCCGCCCACCCTATCTGGGGCATACTTCAAGCAGAAGGCAACAGTCACCGCAATTCTTGTTTCTCATGTTTCTCTGTAGCCCTCTGGACACCCTCTGTAAGAAATATTTGAAACTGAAAATCTATGAGAAATATAGGATACGATTGGCTACAGTAAACAGTAAAAACATTAAGTGGCAGACATTCTTAAGGGCCATGCACATTAACACATTCTTGCATGTACATGCTGTGACTCCTCAAAAGTTAAAGAGATTTCAACTGTTGATGCTTTTCACAAATAGCGAGCAGCTGGTCTACAGCTCTCTTTGTTTTTTTCTCTGCCACATAGCCTGGCTACATAACTGCAAACCAGCCTTTACTGTCTGGACCAACTCTGCAGTGATGAGAGGGCAGAGACACTGTTGTAATGTTGCAAGAACCGGGTCTAACGTCAACTAACTAGCTTCGCTGGCTAACGTAACTTAATTCAGTACATGAATATCTATGTAAATTAGCAATTTCTTTAGTTGTATTATAACATTCGTTGTATCTTTTGCTATGCTGTCTCTGCTATCACTCGTGCAATATTGCTATCGCATCCACAAAAATTACTCCCTAACAAAAAAAAGGTTATAGTTAATTTATTCTTTGTTGAGGCTTACCTTATCGATGGTTTACAACTTGCTTTTCTGAATTGATGGTTTTTAACTATCATCCCAAGGTGGCAGTACAGAGAAATATCCAATCAGCTGTTTGATTAACTTTGTGATGAGCTTCTGCTCTATATCATTCTTATGTTAGTCTTGCAATGCAGTTAAGTCAACCACAAAGTATTTAAAACTAGGTGGCAAATGGTGCCAGTTTACAAAACTCCACTGCTGACAGAACGATACTTGGCAACGCTAGCTCGCGATGTACCACAGAAAAAAATAAAACTAATAAACAAACTTTATCATGGCCAAAATTAATTTATATTTTCCTTACCTCTGCACTGTCCACAACAAGTCCAGACAACAAAAAAAGTAACTGACGATGTACTGGTGAAAGGTGTCCAACAGGCAACTTACTCCCATGTCTATCCGCTGCAAGATGACAGAGCGGAGGAAATTGTTGCCAAACTGTTATTGGTTGAAAATTGGTTTCAAATTTGTTTGAAGTTAGACCTGCAACATCCAAGTCAAGTCTGCAATTTTATGATAATTTTTCAATACAGAGCTATTGTTATTATTGTTATTCATATTATTAGGTCCCAAGCACTGAAAGTATTATTATTATTATTAGGGGGCCAAGCACCGAAGGTGCATAGGCACACTATTGTTATTTTATGTTTTCTTCTTCTTCTACTTCTTTTTCTGGCTAGGGTGTCTATGGCAGCCCATAGAACAGTCTGGTAAAAAGTTATGAAATTTGGCACACTGATTGGGGAGGGTCTAAGGAACATTCTGACCAGATTTGGGCCAAGTGCTGCCAATGCTTTTGCCCCACCATCGGGTCAAATTTGGGCCTAATTTGGAAGTACATTTATGGTTATAACTTTTGAACCATGTGTCCAAAATTTAAAAGTCATTCCCTGGGTCGAAACGAGTTCAATGCACCCTATGACGTCAATTTCCGCCTGATTAGATTTTCCGCCATCTTTGATTTTGTCAAAAACAGTTTTTTCCAATCATCACCAAATTTGGCATACATCATCTTCAGAGTAAGCCTCACAAAAATTATCAAAGAATTTTGAATATTCCAAACACTTTGTCCATAATGGGCCAACGAATCTGATGGCGAAGAACTGACACTGTATCTCAGCAACAACTTTGCGCACTGACAAAAAACTTGGTAGGCATCTTCAGGACCGGTCATGGGGGTATGCAACAAATTTTGAGGGTATGCAACAAATTTTGTGCCATCTACCTGCCATTTTTGCTACTCCTCCTCCAAATTTTGTCCAATCTTCATGAAATTTGGCTCATATCATCTTGATACCCGTCTAAACAATGCTGCAGCAGTGCCACCCTGCTGCCCATTTGTTCATCTAGACCTTTCCTCCTAATCATAATTGAAACTATAAATCACTCTTGAATCCCTTTCACTAAAAAATATGACTCTGCTTTCCTGTGATTGCTTAAGCAACAATTCTAGCGTGTCTGTGAATGTGTGGCTTACCGAGTCTGGGTGCTTGGCCCCCGAAAATGCTGCTTGCAACTTTAATTATTATTTTTATTTATATATATATATATATATATATATATATATAAAAATATATAAAAATATATATATATATATATATATATATATTTTTTTTTTCAAGGTTTCGGGGGCTTTTGGGTCCCTAACATGCTCAAAAATGACGAAATTTGGCACACACGGCAGAGTCGTCAGCCATTAGGCCCAGACAAAGGGTAGCACATGGGCTTGGTGGGGGGCTCTGCAGTGCTTCCTTTTACACTGTACATAAACTTGGTGCATATATTGTACATACTTGTACGTATATATGTACGAAACTCAGTACACATATTGTTCTCATCGACCTGAACAACTTTTGCAGCGACAATCATTAGCTCCTCCCAACAGGAAGTTGGCCATTTTGGATTTTGTGAAAAGTGTATGCGGTGAACATTTAAATACTCCTCCTAGGGGATTCATGAGATTTTCACCGAACTTGGTCAACATTATGCTGAGTTATTGAAACTTTTTGATATCTCGAACGGTTTCGGCATGGCAAAGCAATAAATTTATGGTGAAAAAAGGGAAACATGAAGTGTCTCACATCTTTTGCATGTAATGCGTGATTTAGATAAACCTTGAGCTGTATGTTTGGTCACGGGGGCGGAGCACATGCATGTGACTATTGCGAGTCACGATCATAGTGCCACCAACTGGCAGCAGGAAGTGTGTCACTTAAAACAGGCTTTTAAATAGTTTTCTTATATTTACCTGAATCACTTGAAACTTGGTCAAAATAATGTCAAGACACGGCTAATATAATCTTAAATAGTGTTGCCATGGTAACGCGCTTACCATGTGGTGATGACATTTTATATTCTATGTTGTTGTGTGATAACACATTAAAAATGATGCGACATCTTCTATATAGCTCTAATTACACTTAATCTTTGCATAGCTTTTACATTGTAATTCAAATCAAATCAAATCACAAACTAGGAGAAAGGCACATCAACATAGCTATGTTGCACCCCTTTAAATGCATGTGCCCACTACACATTACTTCACTACAATTAATTAATGGCTAATAAGGATAACAACATGTATCTCTTATCTTCTTCATGCATTATATCACCAAATATGACCTGTATGTTTGGACATGGATGCTGTTGTAATGCCTTAGACCTGGGCTTAAACTAACACATCAGTGCAAAATAAGTTACTCTACAGCACTCGCTTCACTATGCATTGTTTTCATACACCCACTGGGTGGCGATGGCACCGTAGTGCTTGGGCCCGTCATTGCTGCATGCAGCCATATTTATAATTATTTTTGGCCACCATAGGTCATGGCTAAATGTCGGTAATTTATGTCAACATAACGTTGACATGAGACGTTTGGAAGATGTTGGATTTTGGTTACGTAACACTACGACTTAAAACCAACAATATATCAACGTCTAAAGATGTTAGAGTTTCACGTTGTGTAGACATTAACATTAGGATGTTTAGCAGATGTTGGGTTTTGGTACCTCATGACTAAATGTCAGTATTTGATATCAACTGGACGCTGGGTTTTGGTTACTTTACAACTTAAAACCAAAAATATCAACATCAGCTGTTGTCAGTATTCTATGTCAAATTGATACTGGCATTAGACATTGTCCTGACATTGAATTTTGGTCACCCGATGTCACAACCTATATTCAACCAAATAACGTCTTATGATGTTGGTGGCCCGCTGGGTACTGCTACTTTGAGAATTGGCTACTGCTGAATTTTAAACAAAAACAAACAAACAAATAAACACATCCTATAATTCGTTTACCATTCATTTTCATTTTCAGTTTGAAGCAAATAATAGCTAACAATTGCTAATGCTAATTTGTAGATTTGATTAGAATTTTTTTTTTTTTTGGTTCTTGGATCATCCAGATGCACTGTTGCATTTTTCATTTTTCATTTTCTGAACATACATTGCTTACAAAAGAGTCCCCCATTTCCATGCCACTGTATAACTGATTCACAGCATTGCTCACTGTCTCCTAAAACACCAGTCATGACACATAGCTCCCTCTTTTTCACAAACCACCGCCTCGGCTCGCACAGGAAGTAATCTGAAAGTGTGATCACACCATTCTGCTGTCTGCTCTCATGAGACGCTGCAGTAAATACTAATTCACCAATATTGTATGGCAAGTATACAGCAAAGTTGATGAATAAACAAAAGAATAATTTGTATGACAGGTGATTCTTTAAAGATATTACTGTAGGAAATAACAGTGTAAAAGTCACCACACACTAGCACTTTAAACATCAACACCAACATACTCCTATGCTAACAGATGTACATAACTGCTTCTTCTTTTTTTCTTGTTCTTTGCTCATTTTGTAAGTTGTAAGTTCAACATACAATCAAACATGTGCTAGGTTGTACAGCATATATAGAATTTGTATCCTGTATCATTTGTTTGTTGTAAATTTGTTTCCTGTATCAACACTCAAACAAGTTAGTCACCCACACCCACACCCACACACTAGCACTTTACAAGCATCTATAAGAAGGTTCTCAGTGTTTGGAGATGTGTCAGCTGCCTGTGCGAAGAATTCTTGCGGTGTGTTATTTCACTTGGGGTACGTCGCTGATTGTGTAGTGTCTCACACCTTCAGGCTGTAAAGTTGGGAGAAATGGTGGCTGGGTAAACACTCTCACCCACCCAGGGTGACCGTTTTTTCAGCTTGGCATTTACACTCCCCACCCTCAGTGTGACTTGCACAGCATGGGTTATTACCCTGGCTCAGCATGCTTGTGCTGCCGAAAATGACAGTAACATCCCAGATGAAGGGCCTGAGGACTGGGCATATATACAGGGCATATATGCACAGGTTATATATACAGGTCATCCCAAAAGTCTCCATACATACACTGCCCTCCAAAAGTTTGGAAACGCCTGAACAAAATAGGGTTTTTGGGCAATATCAGCATAAATC
>CM075006.1:22518981-22532078 GCA_037576675.1 Pangasius sanitwongsei | reverse complement strand
CACATCTTGATTGTTTTATTTCAAATCCATTGTGGTGGTGTATAAAGGCAAAATCACAAAAATTCTGTCATTGTCCAGATACTTCTGCACCTGACTGTATGTTAGTCATACAATAGTTAGTCAATAATTCAAATGATATTAAATGAATACGCTCATTATAATACATTATTGTTCCTATAGTAGCAGCGCATTCACAGGAACTTGGTGAACTTGGTGGACAATCTACATAATCTAAGACTGATAATTAATACCCATAAAGGGCCATACATACATACATGCATGCATGCATGCATGCATGCATAAATAAATAAATAAATAAATGGCCAAAAGTTTGACACCTGACCATAATACACATATGTGTTATGTGAACATCACATTCCAGGTTTAGTTCCGCTTTGCTGTTATAATATTCTACATTCTTCTGAGAAGGCTTTTTATTAGATTTTGGAGCATACTATACAAATGGTGTGCGTCCAACTTTGTGGCAATAGTTTGAGGAAGAACCCAAGATATGGGTGCAATGGGCAGGTTTTTAAATATTTTAAAATGTATAATCATTGATATGTTGTGTCTGAAGAGATATTTATTTAATATTTATGGATAATATTTATGCCTCACACCACCCCATCATTGATTATTTTCCTATAACAGCAGTAGTAGAAACGGTTACTATCATTACCAAACAAGCAAGGAGTATCACATCATCTTTCTTCAGACTATGAACCTTTAACATTAGCAAAAATAGGCGAATCAAAGAAAACAGGTCTGGAATCTATCTAGCAGTCCTCTCGCCCCACCTCAAGCAGCATGCCCGAGCATGTAGTGCACAATGAGATTTTCTTTGTATAATCGCCTGTGCCTTACATTTTTGCCTCATTTTTATTCATTGAGGAAAATGCCATTGCATTTTGCCATATATTTTGATCAGAAGTATGAATTATTTTTTAGTTATTATATAGTTTTGATCGTGGAGAAAAATTCATTGACAAACATTTTTCATCTTGGTTTTCATCAACTGAATTCACATAACGTGGCTGGAAACAACATAAAGGTTAGCAAAAATTAAGGTTGAATTGTATAAAATGGAATATTTATAAACAGTTTGAAAATGGAGTGTGGGCATATACTGTACAGTTTGCAACTTCACAGTAGGTATTGACTTTTGGCTGCTTGGTCATGACTATGCAGCCACTACCCCAGTCTCAGGAGGCACTAAAAAACTTGGTTTCATAATCAGGATTGTGTCCTCCTCCACTACATCTGAAAGAATGATTCTACCATCTGCAGCTCCAGACTATCATGAGCCTTTGTAGCCCAGAACTCTAAGAAGGGCCCAACCTTGCCTCTTTTGGTAGGATTCCACAGCCAAGCAACTTTCCTAGGCCAGGTGGCTTCAGAGAGGAAGGTTTAGTTTCTGTGGCTTGCCATCGCACTAGCCCAACCAGGCTGTCCATCTGGAGAACACACACTAAACCTGACCGCTGCTTTAGTGTGAGAAGACCTGAGTGAATCCTTCAAGCCACTCTGGGCAGCTGTCCTGAAAACTACACCCAGCTGAGCCAAGATGTTGGCTGATATAGTATTTGTGAAGCTGAAAGATGTTAATATGCCTGGGTATGATCTGGTGACTCAGGTGGTGATGGGACAACATGATCAAAAGCACATGAAGGTAGCCTGCTGCAGCCCCCACCCCCTTTTTTTTTTTTTTTTTAATAAACACAGACAGTTATGCAATGGCTGCCTTTCAAAATCACTCACTTGTCACTGCTGGCATCATACATGCCTGTGAGAAGCGCTTAAAAAAGACCTTGATTTTCATACAAAACATGCAGTGAGCAAACTTTTCTGGAGTTTATTAGTACATACATAGTAATGAGCAGTTTTTTTGGCACTGCCCATTTTAATTCACATGACATCATTAATTATGTCATTTGTCCTATTAGTAGCTAATAATTAGTAGCCATTTTTTTCCCATTCATGGCTTTGATTATAATTTATAAGTTGCTGTCACTGAACGCAATACAAAGTCAGCCTTCAAAAAATATATGCATTTCAACAAACTTTATTCACCCTCCCTCAAGATTTCAAGATACCAATACATAAAAAAAGTGATATTGAACATTTACAGTGATAACACCATGGAGTTACATAAATAAATAAAAAATAAATAAATAAACAAATACATGTGCCAAAAAATTTGCCTGAAAAGATAACTCACAATGGTGGGATGAAAAGAAAAACCAATACTTATTTAACGTTTTACAGTCAGTGTCACAGTATTTAGAACAATGCCACATGGTGGAAGTCACGATGTAAACAGTTGGAGGCATAAATGAAAAACATTTTGTCTCTCATCTGATAGAGGATATTACAGGACTAATATCTTGTACCAGGCAAAAAGCTTATAGCAAGTGTTTGTAGTGCTTACCTCCATCCATTTAGACACAATTGAAATCAAACTGAAAGCAGGAAACTAAAGGCTCCACCACATGAGCCCTTTCTGATACCTTTTTGTTATTTAAGCTTATAAGATACAGAGGGGCCATTATTGCACAACCCAGAAGACATCCCTCAGAAAGGCACTTTACTCTCCCTTCACACCTCAACACAAGTTACAGCCGGTCCAGCTGCAGATTCCAACTACTAGCCCCACCAGTGTTAAAACTAAATTACTCTGCTTAAAATGTTTAGCATCACCAGCTTTCCACGCATGATGTGTACCATGAAGTGAAATAATAAAGGTCTCTATTAAATAAAGGGGAAGGCAGGTGATAAACAGAAAGCCTCATCCTCGTCACGCAAGTTCTCATCATCTCCTTGTCACTTTGTTGTGTACATTGTGAAGTCAAGCTGGTAGTGTCAGTGTGACATAGAAAAGAAAACAAAATCCAAAACAGTGCACCATAAGTCCAAGGAGGCCAGAATATAGGTTGGGAGAACTTCTGTGGCAAGATGCAAGCTTCTCCAGATGTGGTTTCAGTCCTAGACCTTTCAGGTTTAGTCTTTTTTTTTTTTTTGGTTCATTTATGTTTTGGTGTAGTGCTGCAGCAGCTGCACCACATAATGGAGTCGGTGGCGCAGCTCAGAGGAGCAGCCGTGCTCGCTTAGTGTTTTCAGAGAATATGAGGAGGAGATCCGCTCATGACTAATATAGGTCAACAAGTACGTGTCTGCCAACTTGGACAGTATCACCTTGGTGTGATCAGTATAGAAGTTCACCTGGGAGCAGAAAAAGAACATATTGTAATTGTTAATCAAGTAGGATTACATTTTTGGCTCTTTAACCAGTTGAAAATTTCTCATCCCTCATCTAAATAACACTTGTTTCAATCTCTTTTTCTACAAGGATTCCTGAAATGCATCAGGCTACATGCTAATCTAGAAGATTCTTATATGAACAGAATCAAAATGGATAAAAGAAACAAAGCTAACCTGTAAAGAACCATTGTTAAAAAGCATAACTAAAGCATGGTCAGTCTTCATCCACTGCAGGAGAAGGGGACAGTCAGTAGCAGATGGCTGCTCATCACAACCCAGATCTCCACCCTGTAGGGACAGATACAAAGCTTAGCTTAACGCCCAGTGCCTCATGGATTAATTTACTTACAGTGTAAGGAGAGTAATCATAAGTGATTTCAAGCAAAAATAGCCATAGAAATGAATTTCAGAAAGTTGTCTGAAAAGCTCCTCACCTCCATGAGATTCTGCTCCATGTAGTTGGCCATCAGCTCCACAATGTGTTTCTGGCTCTGGAGCTGTTCTGGTAGTGCATCCGCTTGGAAGGTGAAGTGTTTATTGTTGGTCAAACAATAACGAACTACCCTGTGGAGGGTGATAATGCTAGGTCATAACCTAATTAAACTGAAACAAGATCTGGCCACTTTGATTCAATACATTTGTGAAGGCCATAATTAATCAATTATAGATTTGACTGATGTCCAGACCTATTTTAGTTTTAAGTGAAGTACCAAATTGTAGTCACAAAATTACCTTCGCTGGTCACACAGACTCAGATGAGTGCCTTCATTGAATAGGACTCCCACATTCTGATTGGAGAGCTGATAGCCAAAGCCATATTTGTTGGAGTAGTCCACCCACTTTGTCACCCAGACAAAAGGTTTAGTATTTGTGACACATGGATTGTTCCTAGATGCTGACGAACCAAAAGAATCCAAACATTAATTTTCTGACCATTATTCTGAGTGATACACACATGTTAATTAAAAAGCTTCTATTGGTTATTACAGTGTGAACAGAGCAAACCTGCTGGCATGTTGGACAAGCAATTAATGAGGACCTTCATGGCAGCCTCGGCCACAGCAGCTGGGGTCAGTGGGTCTTCGCATCCTGCACAGAGAAACAGGTCAATGGTGAAGAATCATGAAACAAAAATACACCACAAATTTAATATAGCTGATAAGAGAGAAAAATAGGAGTCACTTTATTGTGTTGCTCATGTGAAAATGCAAACTATACAGCACTATAAAAACCTCAGGGTTAAATCTAAATAGCACATCCACAAGTAGATCCACACAAGTAAAATTAACAAATGCACACACACACCATCAGTACTGCTGGCCATTGTGCCTTTGAAGGAACGGGATGTTGACTTTCTGGACTCGTCCTCAGCTGGTGTGTCTAAGGGTCCTGAAACAGCCAACTGACCTGCTGGAGATGCAACCTGTGTGGAGAGATAGACAAAAGTCAAATCACTGAGGTATATTTCACACTGAAATCAAACTGAAAAATCACAAAAACAGCAATGGACTGTTAACTTTTTGTTTCTTTTTCTGTGCTCATTTCAAAAGCAGCCAAACATAGCACTGGTATGTTATTCAATTCTAATCTTCATTTTTTTCTGAAAAAGGTGTGGCATGTATAATTAGTTTGCAGTTCAGGATTAAATCCCTTGTTTATCCCTTGTGACACACATGTGATTTATTATATGGGAGTTCTCTCAGCCTTTTGTACTCAAGTTATTCATCTACAGAAGCTCCCCATATAGCATTGCTGCCAAGTCAGCCGATATCATAACAAAAGCACAGTCTGGCTTTTCATCATACCTCCTTATGTACAGTGTCTTTATAAATCATCAACCAGACAGAGTCTGCGACAGACAGATTAAGTGCAACACAGGGTATCTCGAGAGAAATTTGGCTAAAGCCATTTGAACAATTGTATAACAGAATGTTTACCAACCCAAAGCAGTATTAAGGCTCTTAACACATACCTCATTCACTCCCACTGTCTTGTAGCTGATCTGCCGGCTAATTGAGTGCTTAACCATGCCTGAGACAAGCTTGGAGATGTCCTCCTTGTCCTCACTGGGGTTCTTCTCTGCTGAAGGTCAACAAAACAGCTGATTAAGTTCACATAATGATATTGAAAGGGTTCAATTTAAAGAAATCCCAGCTTAAAGAAAAGCTCAGTGATGGGAAGCCTTACCTTTTGATTTCTTCTTGCCAAAGAGGCTCTTGGCCATCTTGGTGAAGAACTTCTTGGCAGGGCTGGGTGGGTTGAGCTCCGGCACCATCACACATGCGCTGGGAGGAAGTTTGTCTGGAGTGAAGCCCTGTGAGAAGAGTTAATAGTATACCATGTACTTCAGTGATGGGTTACATTATCCAAAAATATCCAAGATTAAACAGATACAATGTGCTGCAATAACTAACCTTGCTGAAATACTCGTGAGCCAGAATCTGGTCAAGAGTAAGGCGATCATTGGGGTTCTTTTGCAGAATTGCAGAGATTAACTTCTGTGCTGCTGCAGAGAGTGACAGTGGAAGTGTATACTTCACTTCTTTGATGCATTTGTATGTTTCTTTCAAGTCTAATGTTTCAAATGGAGGGTTCCCACACAGAAGTGTGTACCTGACCAAATCAGAGAAATAGACCATGGTCAAGAAACTGAATGTGACAGTATTTCCCATTGTATACTTTTGCATTTAGTTTGATATGATACTTAATATTTAATTAAATAAACCTGAATATGGCATTCACTTACATCACACAACCCAGTGACCAAACATCTGACTCAGTCCCATGTCCTTGACGATTTAATACTTCTGGTGCCAGGTAGTTTGGTGTTCCACAGATAGTTCTGCAAAACAGAGTCAATTACCTCTTTGAAAAATAATGGTATTGATCAGAACTATGATTTCACTTGAGGAAAAAGACAATAACTTACTTTTTTCTCTGCTCAACAGTCTCCAGCTTTGCTGCCAGCCCAAAGTCTCCTAATCTCAATTCCATATTCTCATTCACAAAGAAATTGCCTATTTTTTTTTTTAAAAAAAAAGAAAAGGTTTTGTGCTCAGCTACATCAGTTCAAAAGCACAGCACAGCAAAATCAAGTCCACAGGGTAATAAGACAGAAAATTGAAAATGCAGTACCTAGTTTGAGGTCTCGGTGGAGGATTCCTTTGTTGTGGAGGTATTTGAGGCCAGAAATTATTTGCCTGAGGTAGTAACGTACTTCAGGGTCTGTCAGGGTGTGTCGTGCTTTCCAAATGTGTGCCAAGGACTGCAGCAAGGAAAGCACACAGTCAACCTCATTTTATCACCTAATGCAGTCATCATCATTGGCAAAGACCTGTATTATTACCAAACATAGTACAACTACTGGTGAATGAGCTCACCTTTCTGCTGCAGAGCTCGAGGAAGATGTAGATGTTGTCCTGATCTTCGAAATGATGAGAAAACTTGACAACATGTTTGTGCTGGAGGGTTTTGTGCAGCTCAATTTCATTGGTTATCTAAGGAGCACAACATGGCAGCGGTTAGAATGAACACATGACAAATGATTTTCATCAGTATGAAGCTTAAAATGATGAAATCAGCAGATCCTTGTTTACTTTGTCTCTCTGGTGTGGCTTGGACACTCTGCTTTGTGGAATCACTTTCACGGCATACATCTTGTTGCTGGAAAGATCAGTCATCTCATAACAGCGAGCAAACCCTCCCTGCAACAAAACATGTAGGTCTGTCAAAGATAAATCAGCTCTGGGAGAAAATAACCTTTTTTTTGCTTTAAAATGCGCGTGATGAATGGTCATGTGATCACTTAAAATCGGCGACGATGACACTGCACTTTCGCAGCGCCGATAATGGTCTAAAAATCTGTTAAAAGGAAGATGCTCCTTATTGCCTTACATAACGCCCCAACGATGCAGAAGTCATGCATTAAACCACGAGAGTTCGCGATCGGATTTAAGGGACATTAAACATCCGAAAGAAACAAAACATCCGAAGGAATAAACGTGTTTGTTAGTTAAGATGAGGAAAGAGCTGCATCGCAGTTGAACACAATCCGCAGGTAGGATCGAGAAGAGACACTGGCCTCAGGTGCATTCATATGTGACCATCAATACACCTAAACATAAAGATGTACACTAGATTAATTTTCTAGAATAAAGCCAGACGGCCTGGAATAAATTCATACAGCTCAGGATAAAGCCAAACAGATTAAAGGCATTCAAGAACACACGGGCCGGAACACAGCCCGTCTCTTCGACAAGGAAACGAGACTGTGGAGTTATGAAATAGATTCAGACTGAAGTACCTTTCCCAAAAGCTTTCCTTTGGAGTACGATCGTCCAGTTTTCGGGTCGATCACCACCTGCGCCAGCTCCACTTTCGTTTGTTCACATTTGCTCCGGCTCGGTTTTTGCGTCAGGGCTGGCGGAGAGCGCTCCACAGACGGCTTAAACAAATCCGGGTTCATCATTTGACAGGAACGACGCTGCACTGTGCTGAAACAAGATGGATCCATTCATTAAGACGCGATCTCCTGGTTCGCAAAACGTCTCCGTAAGCCCACCACCCTACACCTTCAACTCCTCATCGAACTCGCCCGAGCACGCGACTCCTGGTATATAAGCCACAGTGACGTCACTGAGGGGGCGGTGCCTAACGGGAGGAGCGATGTTAAGAACGATGATGTGATTTGTTACCATCAGACGTCCATCAAAGTGTAGCGGAAGCCGGAATGAAAACGATCGAAATGGTGAATGAAACCCGCATTGATCCAATCACGGATCGGTGTGTTTGGATCAAATGAATATCAAAGGCCGACCATTAAATACTTGAACATGTTTTTTTGAAAGTGTCAGCCAGCGTCGTCTCGTCTTCTGTAATCAAGACCGTATCTTCATTCATTCCCATTGTCAACTCGCCTAAATCAAAAGATTTACACCTTCTTTCAGAAGTGTGGCCCGATCCAGTCTTATTTACTGCACGATTCAATTTCGTTCATCTTCCCTGGCAGTAAACCCTTCAATTTGTTTCAAAATGCCCGGGCACGTAGAGTATAAATGAATCAACGTATGCCATGTGGAATGCTTTTAATAATAAAATAATTTAAAAAAACAGCATGTGCTGCCCCCTGGTGGATTTATTTTGCGCTACTGTTACTCAACATTGCGTTGGCACGCAGTTTCCCATTTCTGCCTGGCAGCACTTCTGAAACTCATATTTTCAGAATTTGAACAGTTGGTCGAATTTGTCAAACTGCAGTCACTGCTGTTTATCCAACATACACACTCTTGGGTAATTTGAGAAGAGTAAAAAAATCGTTCTTGATCACACTGAAAAAAATTATTCCTGCCTTCAACAAATATTTCTAATTAACATAAACATATTTTACATAAAAAGGTTGTGTTTTTAAACTTACTTAATTTGAAGCTATATTTGCGGCACAAGATACTGAGTTTTAACTCTTCTCACAATAATAAAGAAAGTCAACAAATAATTGTGGGTTCGACGTTAAACTGGAATTTAGTAAACCCAACATAATTTTCTAAGATCCTCTGAGACACCACGTGATGTAACTGAATCGAGTGAAGCTCGTGGACAGTGAAGATTTTTGTAAAAAGCTATTTCAGAGGTAAGTAACTTCTAACATGGTGTTAAATCAGTAGAGTTTTTTTTGTGTGTATTGTGTATTCAAGTTTTTGTTCACTTAAAGAAGCTACATTTTCAGTATACTACGGCTAGCAAAACCACAGTATACTGGGCCTGTGAGGCTAATTAGCTCAGGAGTCTGAGCAGGCTGAAGGAGCTGTAGCGCCGAATCCTTTAGGTGCGTAAGAGTAAACAAAGTAAAGCACCATTGCCTCTGTTATTTACTGATCATTAATAAACAAGCTACAATACAACAATCATTATCAGCAGTCATAACAGTTCTCGTAAAATCGTCGGGAACAAGTGGTGGATCGAGGCATAGGCGATGCAGAGCAGCAGTGTTGTTGTTAAGGAAGAATTAAGAACAAAAGATCTGTTTGTGACATCTGACTTGGATAGCGGTAGGAACATTTGCAGTGATTTTTTTTTTAAGATGATGTAGCAAAACCTGTGTGTGTGTCCATGTATTGCATAAATTCAGTGAGCATTATGACATTGGATGTGCCAGGCAACTGCATTGATCAGTGGATCAGTGGAGTACATCACTGTTACAAGGGGAAAAAGGAGTTTTCAGTATGTTCCACTTCCTAAGTCTTTGTCTGGACTCCTAAACAATGATAATATTTTGAAAAAGCTATTGAAAGTTATGAAAAATCAAAAAAATGAGGTGTTAAGATCAGATATGCAGTACAGGTACTTTAAAGACAACACATTTCTGTCTGGAGACAAATTTAGGGTTTCCCTGATTTTATATGCAGATGACTTTGAGGTCTGTAATCCACTAGAAACGTCAGGAAAAAGACACAAGATAACTGCTGTTTATTGGGTGTTAGGAAACATACTGCCACATCGATGGTCTGAGTTTATGTATTTGGCAGCGCTTAGCAAGGCAGATGATGTCAAAAAGCATGGTCAAAGCATATTCATTGGTTCTAGAACCACTTTTGAAAGATCTTGCAAGAGGGAAGGAATTTTTGTTTCAAGTCTTGCGAGATATATCAAAGGTACAGTGCAATGTGTGGTTGCAGACAATTTAGGTGTCCATTCAGTTGGTGGATTTGTGGAAAGCTTTTCAGGACAGTACCCATGCAGATTTTGTCTTGGACAGCGAGATTACATTATCAGTCAGATTATCAGTCCAAGTAAGGACAGACCAGGAACACTTGGTGCATGTTCAAACAATACAAGGTCAAAGTTGTACCCATTCCTTTGGTCTAAAAAGACAATGTGCCCTGACAGAAAAATTGAGTTATTTTTCATGTCTTAAAGCGCTATCCACCAGACATCTTGCATGACATTTTTGAAGGAATTGTTCCTATCAAAATAGCCTTATGCTAGAAGAAATTTTTGACATTGTCAGAAATCAATGACTCAATCCAACATTTTTCCATTTAAATGGTCAGACAGAGCTAACTGTCCAAAATCTGTACCTCTCACTTTTTCTACTTGGAAAACTATTGAGGGAAATGCTCATGAGAACTGGGCTCTAGTATGATTTCTTCCATTTCTCACTGGGCTGAAAGTTCCACCTAATGAACCAGTATGGTTGATTCTAATGGGCCTGAAAGAAGTTGTTGAGCTAGTAGTTGCTCCAGTCCATACACAAGAAACAATTTGCTACTTAGGCACCAAAATTTCTGAGCACAGACATAGATTTTTGGATGTTTTTCCAATGGAGAAATTGACACCAAAGCATCATTTTCTTGAGCATTATCCAGAGTTGATAAAGTCCTTTCGTCCCATTGTAGGTATGTGGACAATGCATTTTGAGGGAAAACACATTTTTTTAAATGTGTGGTACAGCATACAAGTTCATTCAGGCACATTCACAACATTCATATGTATGGTTATCCTGAAGTGCCACAGAGAGACACTTCAGTTAACTGGAAATTTTGCTCTGCATTATAAAGATAAGGAGTTTGGGGATTTTTTTCTCTTTGACTCCACCAACAGATCCTAATGACAAAAATAAGATTAAAGTGGTTTATGTCGAGCCTGCGTTTGTGACTCTAACTATGGTTGAGAGCATTTCACCACCATCAGATGCCTTGTCAGATACCTCGTCAGATACCTTGTCAGTTTCGTTTAGATCATCAGATGACACCGTGTTGCTTTCCTCCCCAGAGAGTCCTGGTCTGCGATCACAACATTGGCCATCTTGTTTTGAAATTCCTCAATTTCCTTATGATACATAGCTGACTCTGAAGTCTAAATAGAGTTCTTCTCAACGATCACACTGTGAAATCTCAGATTGCTGACACACTAGTTAAGAAAATGTTCTAGCATTGTGTGTATCCCACCAGCAAGTAGAACCTTTTCAAGTCAGAGGAAGGAAATAGCCATAGAGCAGCTGATGAAAAGATGGCCTGCACTGTTTCATAGCACTCAGGTATCTTGTCGATGGTTTTATATTGTGCAGAGGGATTTTGTATTTCATTCCTGCACTTGAATGTCCTTTTGCTGCTAGCAGATTTAGTTAGTAATGGAAACTGACTGTGATATGTGGTATTGGTATATTTGTCAACATCATTGTAAATTCATAATGGATTAGAAATTGGAGTTGACATTTTTCATTCTGTCTTTCTTTGAAGATCAAAGAAGAATTCAAAAGACGGAGAAGCTCCTCTGTTTGTTTCGCACAAAGGGAGGAAGTGCTGGGTGCAAAATCCGTAATTTTATGAAATTGCTGGACCAGGTATCATTTGCTGGAAATCCTACATACCTCTTTTCAGCTGTTAAGCTGCGGGTGTTCAGTCTGATGTGTAGTACATATTGTCATTTTATCATTGACAAGCTTTTTGGTCGTCTGCTGGCAAGGTAGTGATATGCTGCTTGATTGTGTACCTCTCTGAAAGTGCTGAGCATCTCACTGCACATTACAAGGTTAGTAAACATGGTTACTTTTGTGTTTTTACAGTGCTACAGTCCTGTGAAAATGTTTAACCCTTTCTGATTTTAAGTAATTTTGCTTTTTTTTTTTTTTTAAAAAAAACTATCATCAGATTCAACCAAAACTTGCGCATATATAAATGTGACCCTTCATGTTATGTTGCACCCAGTGAAAATGTGATTGCCCCCTTAGTGTCGATAACTGGTTACACCCAAATGCAAACAAATGCTTCCTGTATGTATTTATTTTCACACCAATGTGGAGGAATTTTTGCCCACTCCTCCTTGTCCACAGGCAACAAAGATAATAAAGGAATACATTTTCTCTTAATTTTATCTGTGAAGTTACAAGACGTTGCTCAGTGATCAGTGACATTTTAGCTTTAGCCTAGCAGTCTGTCAGCATAGCTCCATTGATCAATAGTGTGTATGTATTTAGTGTTAATACATACAGGTGTACAAACAGGACCATATACATTTATTATTCCATTGTTTTGTTTCAGGACATCCATGGTGAAATGAGCCAAGATGACCTTGCACAGCACACACTGAAGATTGCCACTGAAGGGGGCTCTGCGGATGGCAGTCCTTTAGAGGCAGGAATAGTCTTGGAGGATGTTCAGGTGCTGTCAGGATTGTCAGGTGTTGTAGAGGCCTGTGTTGCCTTATTTGGCCTGATGTATGCTGTGAATCTGAGTTACCCCAAGGTATACATTTGAATTTTTCCAGAAAATTCTGCTTGAGCTAGACAGTGAAAAACTTTCATCAAGATTGTATCTTTGAAGAACAAGTTGTTCAGTTAAAGTTAGGAAAGATTCTCATGGAAAGTTAAGTTGATGCTTGTGGTAGCTGGTTATTGTTGTTATTTGTTGTTAATTGCTTTGATGCATATTTCCTGACATTAATATTGCAAAAGCATACTAAATGCCATAGCACAGACCATTACAAAGCCCACAAACACACACATATGCTAGCATACACGCATATAGCACCACATAGATTGCATAAAAAACATAAACACTCTATGCACAGGCATCAAACATTGTGATGCACACACACAAACGTACTAGCCCCAATCTTACACACACATTTCAGCCAAGATGATGCTTATTGTTGTTAATTGTATATATCTCTCTCATACACATTTGCCTGTTCAGAAGTTGGCTGGGATGCTGTGATGTTTATTTCCAGCCACAGTTTTGTTTGAAGTGAAGTGAAGTGACTTGTGTTCAAGTATGGTGACCCATACTCGGAATTTGTGCTCTGCATTTAACCCATCCAAATGCACACACACAGTAGTGAACACA
>CM075006.1:22500785-22515976 GCA_037576675.1 Pangasius sanitwongsei | reverse complement strand
TACTCTCTCAACAAAGAAGGGTTCACCAAATTGTGCAAAAATAGTAAAAGTGCCATCTATCGCAAAGAGTGAAAACATGTTTACAATGTTTTTTGGTTGTTTTTTTTTTAAATATCCATTCTTTAAATATCCTTTATTTAAAAGAACCATTGTTTTCACTATTTGCTATCGATGGTGCTGTTACTATTTTTTGCACATATACATTTCCCAAAGTCCATTCTAATTAATAAAAAATATATAAACAGATTGCATAATGTTTCAATTGAATTATGTAAAAACAAAAAAAACAGAAATCGTAACTGAGAATCATTCATTAAAGTTGGAAAAAAATCTAGGTGTTTTTTTTTCCCCCCCCATTATCGCCAGGCCTGAGCAAAGGATTTTACAAGTAGGAAAAACCCACAGGGCAGATATCCAACATACAGTAGCACCAGGTAATTTCAAGCTCTGAAAATACCAAAGAACTGGCCTGAAGGCAGCCATTTGCAGAGAAAATGGAATAACCTGGTGGTCATAATCCTACTAACCTATAATGCAGAGACATCTCGTAAACAAGAAACGTGCTTTCAATTTGATGTCGGCTAAAACAACCTTTCCTGACCTACACATCTAACCAGGTCTGTACTGACACAAGACTGATGCTGCATATTGCCCCCAAACACTCTGTTTCATTCATTTGCTTTGTATGAGTGGAAGGAGTAGCTAATGGAGGCAGCAGTGAGGTGATGTACAGATGGGGGATGGTGGCACTGCCCTGCAGGGCATTACGCTCTTTTACACTGTGGCCTTATGTTAAATAGAGGCTCAAATCTGCCCAACTGAACTTGACCTTCCACTCAATTTCCTAAAAAAAAACTATTTCCTTCAGGCCACAGCTGTGGGGTAACAGGTGAACAGCGAGTAGCAGCAGGCCTGGAAGTGGGCCTGGAGAGTACAGAATGCCTATGGAGGCATTACCAATGGAAAGGGGAATTGAAATAAAGCATCATCATTTTAAAGGAGACAGAATAGAAACAGACATGATACCAGACATAAGAGGCAGTGTGACGAGCAATAAGAGATGTGTGCGTCGTGTGTGTATGAATGGTGATGGCGCCATCACTGCTATTACAAAGTACTTGAGCTCTTCAGAAACCATTAAGCACATCTACAGCTTGCATTAGTAGCTGTCGTTGAAAGACTGGTGCATTACAATGCCAACACGGAGCACAAAAGCACTTACAAGGCTAGTTTGGACTATCTAGTCATTAGTGATGAGCATTTTGACCGTTCGTCCACGCTAATGGACAACTCAAACAAACCGAAAAGTGGGGGACCAGCGCAATAATGGCTGACAATTCAGCTCTCTACAGCTGCACTGTCTTGTACTTCAAAAGGAAATCTGCTGTTAAGTGCAAAAGGTGAGAGAGCTGGCCTTTGATTAACACCACTACATTGCTTTGAAGGGCTCGGTGGGCATAAACCATTCAGCAAAGCATATAATTATCCACTCTGAAAGGGCCTCAGAATGGCAACATCATTCTCATCACAAAACAAAAACAAAGCAGGTCAATAAAACCGCTCATAAGTGATGCAATTAGTGTCTTATCTCTCTCTCTGTTCCTGCCTCGTGTCTGCGCTGTCTTTCTCCCTCTCTATAAACTGTCTATATTCCTGTGCCTCCACTCAAATTTGTCCTGTGGTGGAGCTGAAGGTCTACACAGCGCCACAGAGTTAAAAGACTCGCCTCAGGACTTGGAAACCATTGTCTGTTTTACATTACACACGAAGATAAGACATTCTGACACCGCACACGCCTGAAACACATGAGAGACCAACTACCTGTGCAGAGCAAGCCAAGACCTTCATGTGAACCATGTGTGTGTGTCATGCATGACATAGTTGAAACACATGTGTGATGTGAAATGTTACAGTTCAAAGAGCTGGGATCAGGTGGCCGTAACAGGCATGGAGTCAGCTGCGGGGCAGAACACGGCACACTTTCCTGCTAACAAGGAATCAGCACCTTACCTTGAAAATGGGTTGAAGTGAACATCAAACCACAGACAGTATACTCGTCTAATGCTACTACTGCTACTATTCAAGCAATTTTCTTACACACATTTAGAAAAAAACACCCACACTCCAGCCATCCACTGCTTTACATCCTGCCTCTTCAATACCCTAGCTTGTACATCATTAATACCCCATGAACCCAGCCTAACCTGTGTAAAACATGCTCTCTGTTTTACCACACTTCCAAAAGACAAGCCATAAGTTAATTCACACAAACACTCTCACATTCTCATGCTGATCCAAAATCACTTTCAGTGCACACAATGAAATATCTGGGTACTCTTTCTTTAGTGTACCAAATTTATGACATACGAGGCATTTTGGTTTCTCTTTGCTATTTACAGTCACAATTATAAATCCACATTCAATAAACGTGTAAGCATATTT
Organism: Pangasius sanitwongsei; assembly: GCA_037576675.1. NCBI lineage: Eukaryota > Metazoa > Chordata > Actinopteri > Siluriformes > Pangasiidae > Pangasius > Pangasius sanitwongsei. The sequence continues at coordinate 22,513,534 of CM075006.1, read as the reverse complement.
TCATGTCTGTTTATTTGACTTCTGTTATTCCACTGAGTTACATGATATTATGTTGGGAAACTAACAGAAGTAGATGGATGGAGAAATTTGTCCATTTTTATTGCTGAGCTTCTATGATAGTGTAGTGGGGCCAGTTGCAAAAAAAATAGCCTTTGCACTTTTAATTAAAACATAGCTTGTTTAAATGCGACTCCCAGCAACTTTTCAAAATAGTAGCACCCAAAATATGTCAAAGTTAGAGCGTTAATTTTACTTTGTAGAATAAACAAATAAAACAAAGGAGGACATTGAGAGTTTCTCTCACAGTCCCGTTTGTAAATCAAACTGACTCCCAGTTTGGAAACCGCTGCTCTTCACAGAAAAACCCTACTTTGTTGTAGACTATGAGTTCCAATGAATTTGACAAAAAGTAGGAGCATGTGATATTTGAATTTTGGAATATAGGAATTACTCACATGTATGTGCGGAAAGAAAAACAGGCAGGTTGTGTTTTTATGTGCAAATCATGTCTTTTGCAGGTGTAGTTTGAAACACTGGTTAAAATGTTAGCATAGCTGTTCTACAAGACATGTGAGATAAATATGTCACCCTGCACTTGTATCCCTGTTTTACACTTCCATGTCAACTCACTAAGGGTCTGTTAATTTACGGATGTCTTGCGTCAGGCAAGTTAGATCAGGGAAACACTGCAGAAATAAACGAGGACCGGAATCCAGCAAAACTGAACTGCTGTTCATCCCAGGTGATTCATCCCCATGGCAGGATCTTGTGATCTCCCTAGACAACTCATAGATCTCACCATTGGTCACTGCATATGACCTTGGGGTAACCATGGACAATCTGACATGCTCATGCTCATCAGAAGGATTCTATCCACACAGGCCACTCAGGTGCTTGTTCAGTCCCTTGTCATTTCAAGACTGGACTACTGCAACTCGCACCTGGCAGGTCTGCCACTGAGCACCATTTGACCTCTACAACTGATCCAGAATGCAGCTGCACAATTTGTTTGCACCAACATTGCTACGCTCCCTCCACTGGCTTCCTGTAGCTGACCACATCAGATTTAAAACACACTGATGCTTGCCTACAAAGCCAAAAACAGACCAGCACCCACTTATCTCAAAGCACTTATCACATCCCACACGGTACCACACTCCCTCTGATCCTCTAGCACTGCTCGATTGGTTCCACCATCTCTCAAGGCCCATGGAAGGCATGCATCAAAGCTCTTCTCTGTTCTGGGACCTAGGTGATGGCATGAACTTCTCCTAGCAGTTGTGGTTAGCGAGTCGGACTTGTAACCTGAAGGTCGTGGGTTCGAGTCTCAGGTCCAGCAGGGATTGTAGGTGGGGGGAGTGAATGACCAGCGCTCTCTTCCACCCTCGATACCACGACTGAGGTGAGATCCTTGAGCAAGGCACCGAACCCCCAACTGCTCCCTGGGCACCGCAGCAAAAAAGGCTGCCCACTGCTCCGTGTGTGTGTTCACGGTATGTGTGTGTGCACTTGGATGAGTTAAATGCAGAGCACAAATGCCGAGTATGGCTCACCATACTTGGCCACACGTCACTTCACTTCACTTCACTAGATGTCCGAACAGCTAAGTCACTGGCACTAAAGACCTATCTCTTCCTGAAGTACTTAAATTAGCATTTGAATTTTAAACAAAGACAACAAAAAATGTGGTTCTTTTACTATATTATCTCCTCAACAGTTTTCAGATTTATTGATGTAAAGTCGCTCTGGATAAGGGCATCTGCCAAATGCCATGAATGTAAATGTAAATATAGAGACCATAAACAGAGTCCTGTAGTATAGGGACATAGATGTTTTCTCTGTTTCTGGAGTTTAGAAGCCCTGCTGCATGAGCTTTATGAGCACACATGCACGTATGCAAGCACGCACAACCAGGCCTGTTCCCTTCCACTGCTGCATCAAGTCTATATTTCACTTTCGCTCTAAGAGCCACGGCATTCCATTATATACATGCTGGGAGCATGTTATCCACCAGTGATTTATGACCCCCTCTGGTCCGGCATACATCTGACCTCGCGTTAGGCTCTAAACCGTGGTTTGTCCAACTGGGTGCAATGGATGCCAAGGCCACATCTGTACCTTCCATCCATGCTCCTATACTTCTCTAACTCCCCTCATGAATAATCCTAGGCATGAGGTCCACCCCTGCCCTCCTTTTCCATTCCATCCATCAACCACAAACATGTTGAAATATTTAGTGTTTATGGGCAATCTGCTGAGCCATAGACTAATGCCCCCCTGCAACCCAGTCCCTGTCTGGGCTCTTAGAGTGTCTGATGTGGCCTCCCACACACACCTGCTCCACTTACACCATCCTTTTTCTCCTCTTTTCTAGCAATCTTTACATCCTAACATGCTTTGCGTCCATCTCTCCCACACCCTCCATCTCTCTTTTTGTCCATTACACGGAGTGGTAGCTTATCATCAGCAGCCATGCATTAGGAGGCTGGATCTGCTCAGCGAAGCTCTAAGCACACTGTCTGTACAGGGCAAACACATCACACAGGAGCAAACAGAACTCTCACTCACTCAATCTCTCTCTCACACACACACACACACACACACAACCGAACTGTTAACAATTAATGTCTCTTGCTATCTCTCTTTCCCTCCACTCTTACACAGCTATTGAAGCATTTTTTTGCAGTTTGGCTCAGTAAACATCAACATTAATTGCAAGTGCATGTGGACTCTTCGTTAATGACAGCATTCACTTCTGTGTTCATAATTTCCATTTGTATGTTTGCGAATCCAGCCTTGGATTATGAATGAAGCTAATTAGGTATTAATTAGTCTCTAGTTGTTGGTGTGTTTATTGTTTGTAGTGATTGTTAGTCACACTATGCTTTTATGCTGCTGTGGGGAGTAAAATAAGCAGCAACCCTGCTGGGAGTTAACCCCCCTCCTTCCCTCCTTTCTTGCCCTTCTCCTAAATCTTTAGTCATGCTTCTGTTCCTGAGGAAAGCAATCAGATAGCAGCCATCTGACTACAGTTAATGAAGGCCCGCTCTAGCCACAATTCTGCATACACAAAAAGACCCATACACTAACAGAAACAGTTTTGTTTGTGTGTGGCAGCCTGGGAAAACTCTTCATATTTTAATATTTAATTTTTTAACATTAACATTTTTCTAGTGTAAATAGTTTTGATAACTACAGGTGACATATTTCTCTTTTGCATGCATATCAACCATAAATGAAGTTACAGCATTTTAAATTCTGCTTATCCCAAATGTGAAAAAGGAGAAAATCACATTTTAAGATTTAATCCAACTCCACTGAAAAACACACTGCCTACCTTTACATTTATAACCTAATCTACAACAATACTGCCAAATAAAGAATTATAAGTTTACAGTGGGAAAGGAGTTAACTAAACCGATCAGACATGTGTCTGTTTTGCTATGGCATATACACCGATTAGCCATAACATTAAAACCTCTTGCCTAATATTGTGTTGGTCCCACTTGTGCCTCCAAAACAGCTCTGACCCGTTGAGGCATGGAATCCACAAGACTTCTGAAGGTGTGCTGTGGCACCAAGACGTTAGCAGCAGATCCTTTAAATCCTGTAAGTTGCTAGGTGTGGCCTCCATGGATCGGACTTGTTTGTCCAGCACATTCCACAGATGCTTGATCGGACAGAGATCTGGGGAATTTGGAGGCCAAGTCAACACTTGAACTCTTTGTCATGTTTCTCAAACCACTCCGAACAATATTTGCAGTGTGGCAGGGCACATTATCCTGCTGAAAGATGCCACTGCCATTAGGGAATTCCGGTGCCATGAAGGGGTGAACCTGGTCTGCAACAATGTTTAGGTAGGTGGTATGTGTCAAAGTAACATCCACATGAATGCCAGGACCCAAAGTTTCCCAGCAGAACACTGCCCAGAGCATTACACTGACTCCGCTGGCTTGCCTTCTTCCCATAGTGCATCCTGGTGCCATCTCTTCCCCAGGTAAGCAACACACCGGCACCCATCTGTCTACATGATGATCAAGAAAACGTGATTCGTCAGACCAGGCTACCTTCTTCCATTGCTTCTGGTGTGCTCCCGGTATGCAGTTGTTGGTACCTACCAAAAGTGGGTAGTGGGTGCCCAAGGCTCTTTGAGGTGCATGGGGAGTAAAGGCTAGCCCATCTGGTCTGTTCCCACAAAAGCACTACTGTAGCACAAATTGCTCAAAAAGTGAAGTGAAGTGACGTGTGGCCAAGTATGGTGGCCCATACTAGGAATTTGTGCTCTGCATTTAACCCATCCAAGTGCATACATACAGTAGTGAACACACACACACCGTGAACACACACCCGGAGCAGTGGGCAGCCTTTTTTGCTCAAGGGTCTCACCTCAGTCATGGTATTGAGGTATTGAGGGTGGAAGAGGGCGGTGGTCATTCACCCCCCCCCTACAATCCCTGCCGGACCTGAGACTCGAACCCACGACCTTCGGGTTACAAGTCCGTCTAGCCATTAGGCCACGACTGCCCCCAATTTAATGCTGGCTATGACAGAAAGGTGTCAGAAAACACAGTGCATCACACCTTGCTGTGTATGGGGCTGCATAGCCGCAGACTGGTCGGAGTGCCCATGCTGACCCCTGTTCACCGCCGAAAGCGCCTACGACGAATCACTTTTTCTTTGACTTCATTTGGTTGGCCAGGTGCGCTTACATTGCTTACCTGGGGAAGAGATGGCACCAGGATACACTATGGGAAGAAAGCAAGCTTGCGCAGGCAGTGTGATGCTCTGGGCAATGTTCTGCTGGGAAACCTTGGTTCCTGGCATTCACGTGGACGAGATCAAGGTGTTAACTTGGGATCCAAACTCCCCAGATCTCAATCCGATTACACATCTGGGGGATTTGCTGGACAAGTCCAACCCATGGAAGCCACACCTCGCAACTTACAGGACTTGCAGGATCTGCTGCCAATGTCTTGGTGCTAAATACCACAGCACAGCTTCAGAGGTACATGTCTCGAAGGTCAGAGCTGTTTTGGTGGCACAAGGCGGATCTACACAATATTAGGCAGTTAGTATGTATATACACACACACACACACACACACACACACACAGAGGTACAGCATAATGTATAATGTATAAGAGTTTACTGATCAGATTAAACTGTTATACTGACAAATAGACATATAAATAGATTCTGTGGTCATTGAACTATTTTGTGTTGATTTGGATGTATGTTTTCGATCTTTGCCGTGCTCCAACCACAACAGTTAAATAGCTTATGCTATTTTGAAATGGGACTATCATTATATGTTGGAAGTGCAGGCACTGCCTATCTATCTAAGGAGACATCTCCTGAATGGAATGCAGGGACAGAGCCCATATTTCAACTGTCCATGATGATAGTATAATGTGTGTAGAGTCAAGTACTCTACTATAGTATTCTAGTATAATGTCATACTCACTCTTTCTCCTTAGACTGTTTCTCCGCCTGTGTAAAACACTCCCATTTCTTTGTTGTCTTCTTTTTGCACATGACGAGTACCATGTCTGTTTTCACCTGTTTTTAAAAGATAACACCATAAAAGGCCAAAGACGTGATGCAGTCTGATGACAACTTTCAGTGCACTCAGTATTATACAGATTGACACACCTTTCTACTGCTCTCCTCAACGACAATGGGGCACAAGAGGTTGTTGACTGTCATTTGATAGTTTTTTCCTTCCAAATCTTTAACAAGCACACTGAAAGACCTGTAAAAGACAGGAAATGCTCCAATATTTCATCACAGAAAATTATGGACTGAGGTACTCAATAAATCCCTAGAATCTGTTACAATCCCTTAATAATAATGTAAAATGGCACTGTGTCCTATATTGTTTATCGTACGTTTCAAATTGAGCTCACTGTGCTGACAAATAAAACCTGACTAACAGGTAAACACTCAAAAAACATAAAATAAGTAAAATATATATATATATACACACAATATAAATCTAAATAAGAACGGAAAATGATAGAATAATTGAACTTGTCATATATATATGTATATGACAAAATAACAGTATTAATCAGTGCTAATCAGAAATGTGAAACCTTTTCTCTGGAAAACACCACTGAAAAAGAAACATCACATTCAGTTAAAAATCATTAAAGATCAGAAAATGTGTCATTTTTGTTTCAATTACTGAGGGGCATTTTCAACCCTTTCTTTTTTACTTGAGTTATTATTTGATATTTAAATGAAAAAAATCTTGAAATCAGTTTGTGTATATAAGCACTATTTTAACAAAAGAAACTGTAGCTGTTCCTTATGAGGCTAAGTGGCAAATATTAAGCAGCCAACTAAATAAATAAAACACTTACAGAATTGTAATATGGTTTTCTCTGTGTGGCTCCAGTATTAGGCTAAATCTCAGACAGCTTCATATACACTATGTTCACTACATAATTTAGAATGTAACAGTACTGTAGGCACATATAGCACTACACACACTCATCCTCCACTTTAATAGGAACACCTGTACACCTGCTTATTTATGCAGTTATCTAATCTGCCAATCATGTGGCAGCGCAATGCATAAAATCATGCAGATACAGGTCAAGAGCTTCAGTTAATGTTCACATCAAACATCAGAGTGAAGAAAAAGTGTGATCTGTGTGACTTTAACTGTGGCATGGTTGTTGGTGCCAGATGGGCTGGTTTGAGTATTTCAGAAACTGCTAATGTCCTGTGATCATGGGCACAGACTCACCGAAACTAGACAGTTGAAGACTGGAAAAAGACCAGGTGTTTTTTTTTTTTCTTCTAATCTTCAACTGTCCAGTTTTAGTGAGTCTGTGCACAGATAGCCTCAGATTCTTGTTCTTGGCTGACAGGAGTGGAACCTGATGTGGTCTTCTGCTGCTGTAGCCCATCCACCTCAAGATTCGATGTTTTGTGCATGCTGAGATGCTTTTCTGCTCACCACGGTTGTAAAGAGTGATTATATGAGTAACCTTCCTGGCAGCTCGACCAATCTGGCCATTTTCCTCTGCCCTCTCTTATCAACAAAGTGTTTCTACTCAAACTGTCGCTCACGCCATGTGTTTTGTTTTTCCTACCATTCTGTACTCTAGACACTTTTGTGTGTAATAATCCAAGGAGATCAGCAGTTTATGAAATACTCAAACCAGCCCATCTGGTACCAACATCCATGCCATGATCAAAGTCACAAAGATCACGCTTTTTCTTCCTTCTGATGTTTGATGTGAAAATTACCTGATGCTCTTGACCTGTATCCGCATGATTTTATGCATTGCGCTGCTGCCACATAATTGGCTGATTAGATAACCGCATGAGTATGTAGATGTACAGGTGTTAATAATGAAGTGGAGACTGTATTAGAGAATATGGTCACAGAAAAATCATGCTTGTTTAGAGCTTACAGATAATATCACTTTTTGAACACATAATCTGGTAATTTTTTTATATTTCATTGGAAGAATGACAATTTTTAAAATGTGGAAATGAAGTATGCTACAAATGGCATTTATTTAATCAAATCCTTTTCCTACATCAAGCATCACAGAAGTCATTTTTCCAAAAAGTTCAAGGCTTAAAGGAAAGATACACCCTGAACAACTCTGCATATTTATTATTAACGTGATCTCTAGTAGCATCCAATGAAATTCTGAGTTTACTTTTATTTTATTTTGAACTTCTTTCATCGACATATTTGATACATTTATACATACATTAATATATTTACACTTTGGTTAACGGTTTCCTACATTACCCACAATGCTTTTTGACTACCCAGTAATAGTAGCACCTATGCGAATTCATTTCTAGCTATAGAGAGTGATGCAGCAGTGGTTTAGTCCTTTAGTCTGAAAGGCTCTCCCAGCATTTCATCTATATACTTTTCTTAAACAGCTCAGCTTCCAAAACTTCAGCTTTCATGCTAATACCGCTGTCAACACCACTGTGCTCAACATCTCTCAGATCGCTAACTAGCTGAGTCGAGTCTCTGCTGTAACTCAGCGAATTTTTCATTGTATTTTTATTAGCAATGTCCCCCTGTCACATCAACATGACAGACAACTACTAACTTCTCACAGCAGGAGCGAAAAATACAGCATCAACCAACAACTTAACACCAAAATTACTAAACACATCCCAACATTTAAATAAAAATATATTCACTCATGTTCATTCACGCTATGAACAGCTGTACCTACTGATTCATGCAATTATCTAATCAACCAATTGTGTGGCAGCAGTACAATGCATAAACTCATGCAGATACAGGCCAGCAGCTTGGATAATGTTCACATCAACCATCAGAATGGGGGGAAAAAATGTGATCTCAGTGACTGTGGCTTGAGAGTTGGTGAAAGACAGGCTGGTTTGAGTATTTCCATAATTGCTGAACTCCTGGGATTTTCACACACAACAGTTTCTAGAGTTTACTCAGAATGGTGCAATAAAGAAAATACATCCAGTAAGTGGCAGTTCTCTGGACGGAAACACCTTGTTAATGAGAGAGGTCAATGGAGAATGGCCAGACTGGTCGAGTTGACAGGAAGGCTACAGTACCTCAGATAACCACTCTGTACAATTGTGGTAAGCAGAAAAGCATCTCAGAATGCACAACACGTCGAACCATGAGGTGGATGGGCTACAACAGCAGAAGACCATGTCGGGTTCCACTTCTGTCAGCCAAGATCAGAAAGCTGAGGCTGCAGTGGCTCACCAAAACTGGACAGTTGAAGACTCTCGCTTTCTGCTGAGGCACACAGATGAGTCAGAATTTGGTGCCAACAGCATGAATCCATGGACCCAACCTGCCTTAGGTCAACAGTCCAGGCTGTGTAATGGTGTGGGGAATGTCATGTCACACTGGTTTCTTGAACATGATAATGAGTTCAGTGTTCAGTTGGGGTAGTGGTAGCTCAGTGGTTAAGACGTTGGACTTCTGCTTGGAAGGTTGAGAGTTCAAATCCCAGCACCACCAAGCTGCCACTGCTGGGCCCTTGAGCAAGGCCCTTAACCCTCAACTGCTCAGGTGTATAAATGAGATAATTGTAAGTCTCTCTGGATAAGGGCGTCTGCCAAATGCCATAAATGTAAAAAATGTAAATGGGATGTGGTAGAACAGGAGATTTGCAGCTTGAAAGTGCGCCTGAAAAATCTGCAGGAATTGCATGATGCAATCATGTCAACATGGACCAGAATCTCAAAGGAATGTTTTCAACATCTTGTGGAATCCATGCCATGAAGAAGTGAGGCTGTTTTGAGAGCAAACAGAGGCCCTACCCAGTAACAGTATAGTGTTTCTAAAAAAGTGTTTGGTGAGTGTATAATGTGTTTGAGGGTGGACTAATAGTAGATTTCAAACATCTGAATGCAGATATTCTACATGAGCTGATGGGAACTGGTGTCTCTTTTTTGATATCATAAGGCTGCTGTGGAAAAAAATCGAATGTAGTCAAGGTAAGCGGGTTTTTATGGCCATTCCTCTACATACATGGTGGAACACAGCAGTATGCGACACTACATAAAGTGCAGATACACAACAGTTTGAGACGAGTGCAGGACAAAAAAAACCCCAAAACAATAAATACACAGAACACTGAACACACAGTACGTGGGCTACAAACATGTGAAACATGGGTTCTGTGTATTTACTGTCCTTTGTATTTGTTGTTCCACACATATTGTTCTGTGTATTTTTGCACGCAGCGAGCAGGCATAAACATCACCTTACCAAGCATTAGTGTTTTGTAGTGCGAAGTTGTATTTTCACTGTATTTTAACATAATCTGAGAAGGGTTTGCATCCCTTCTGTTTTTACTAAGATCACTGGCTGCTATTATCTGATTTTCTGTAAAGCTGCTTTGTGACAATGTCCATTGTATGTCCATTGCTCTATATAAATCAAATTGAATTGAATACTTTTGCCATCTGATAAACTCTAGCACTCATGTTCATCTGGAGTACTATGAGGGGGACAAACTAAAGCACCACACCATGTATACATTGTAACAGAAAATCAGCTAAATGGCATTTTTAATTTGTGTTCTGTAAAGGAAAATCTATCTGAAGACACTGAGAAATGTTGGAACTAATGCATTAGGCAGTTCACAACAAGCACTTCATTAGTCAACTACTCGTGTTCCTCAGCAGTTTGAACATGTAACATACCTGTCCGCAAAGCTGACCTCAACATTGTCAGCAGGGATTTTATGCACTCCTTTTAATGTGATGTAGACTTTTACAAATTTTTCGGACTGGTCCCAACCTATAATAGTAGAAACACTGTCAGTAACAGAGGCATTCAGACCGGTGCAGTGGGGGGATTACTAAACATAGGAGGCCAATCAACAGCACAATTAAAGTATATACACCATAATTGTTTATTTTGACTGTGTATCCCTTGACTGTTGTGTCTGCTTTATCTCCATAGTCTCTTTTTGCTTGCTGTTCCCTCTGTTGCTGTTTCTGAGCCAGTTCTTTCTCTATCTTTTTCTGCTCCTGTGAGAGGATATCTTGCACACGCTTCCTTTCACACATCTCCAGGAGCTGCGTCACTTCTTTCAAGTCGCTCTCAAGTCCTGTGATCTGAACAGCAAGTTAATTAATAAAGTACTTCTGTGTCAACTGCTGTAAGGCATAAAATCCACCACAATGGATTTGAAATGAAGCAATCAAAATGTGACTTAAGGGTAGACTCTCATTTTGGACACTTATGTCGATAAATTAGACTAGATAAACTCCTCAGCAAATTATGGAAAACAAAAATTTTACTGATGTCAGATTGGCTTATGTAAAGAATCGAAGTAATTTACGTAGGTTAATTCTAATTTCCAGTTTTATTTTGCTCGTTAGAATTAATATGACCAAGTAATAACTAACTCAACTGAATCAATAACATTAGCTAGAAAAACAGTTCAACACAGAGCACAGGTTTCTTACTAACATGTCTAATGGTTTAATAAAACACTTACAACCAACTATAACCGTCACATACAACTGTAATGTCAATTCAACAGTTCATGGCTAAAAATAATAAACATACCTGCTCGCTAAGGTCCATGACTGTATCTGCTGTAAAAATAAGTGTTTCCTTCAATGTATTTTATCGGATAAACACAAATAAGGTGTTATTATTCACGCTACAACAAAAAATCTCATATACCTCAGACTCCACAGTATACGCATGTGTAGCCGCTTTTCTAGAAAGATTCTGCACTGCTGCTATACTTCCGGTTCCATAACAAAGTAAAAGTTGCTTCAATATTTTTATTCTATACGCTGATCAAAACAGCAGCTGAACGAAGCACACACCACTAACGATATACATAATTACTAGAAAGATATATTTATAAACAACCATGTTTTTATCAATCACACACACCCGCGCAAGCGCGCACAAACACGAACCCAAAATAAAGGCACAGAGTTACTATATAAACACGTAATAAAATAGATAAAATTAATAAATTAAACAGAAAATAAAATTAAAACATTAAGACTTAAGCAGTACTAAAATTATTGCTTGTTGACTCTAATTATAGCTACATTTACATAAGATTAATAAGCTTCATTTATCATTTTCCCCTAAATTTAAAATGTGTTTAGTGTTACCGTCACCTGCTTATAATTTTTTACTGCAAAGTGAAAATTTGAAGTAAGTTATTTAAGTTAAACCCATTACTGAAACACTAGAGCTGTCATTTTAAAAGTTACATTTAAATTTACCTATTTAGTTTTGAAATGCATATTAATGAGCCTATAACTTTATTAGCAGTAACTACACTATGTATTAATACTGCATAAACAACATAAAGTAGAAATTTACTTAAGAAAAGAAATGTGTCATGATCTTGACACAAATTGTTACTGTTCAATATTTAGCTAGATTTTAAATTTCTTTCATCTGTAAAGTTTATAATACACCAGTAGACCCCGATGCCAATGGCGTCGACAGGGATGCCACGACTGCCAAGAAGTCTAGTCCTTCTTACAAATCTGCGTGCCTGAAATACCCTTAAATATACTATAAACAGGAAGGAAGCTATTCAAGAAAAACTATTTCCGACATTGGACCTTGCTGTGATCTTGCCCCTGTTTGGATGTCTACATGTAGAGAGTGCCAGTGTTATTGTCTTTATTCTTAGTCTCTTTATGAAATGTAAAACCTTAATGATGGTCAGGACAGACACCTGATAGCATTATAGTGAATAAGCTTTATTATGCGCAAAGCAGCAAAAATATTACTAGGATTACTAAGACACTTTACAGGACAATATCTTCAAAAACAGCAATTCATATGCACATGTGGATGATACATTTCTGTTGGGACTTCTGATCTCTGGCTTCTCCGTACTGAAGCCGCAACCCGTAAATACTGAATTGTCCATTGTTAAGTTTTCACCACATCGCTCTCTGTATGCCTGACATCTGGTTGTGGTCCGCTAGTTGTCTGAAGATGATGCGGCTCAGACGCCACCTGCGTTTCACTCCACGGGGTCGTGACGTAATCACACATCTGTTGCGGATACGCACCGGGCAGCTGTCACGGGGCAATGCAGCAATTTCTTTATCAGCTACCTCCTGCAGGAACAAAGTGGTGTCTATGTCAATTTCTGGCCTATAACAGTTTTTGTGATTTTGCCTTTATACATCACCACAATGGACTTGAAATAAAACAATCAAGATGTGATCGAAGTGTAGACTTTCAGCTTTATTTTAAGAGGTTCCAC
>CM075006.1:22486879-22497713 GCA_037576675.1 Pangasius sanitwongsei | reverse complement strand
TAAAACAAATTGTCTGAGTATGTCTATAATTTTGTTTAGCTCGGGGAACAGACACAGTCTCAATACGGTGGAACCTATTCGTTCAATGCGTCCAATCAATGGCATGCTCCTTCACAACTCGCACTCTAATACAGTCTTTAAAAAGCAGGGAAAAGCTGCCAAAACAGTTACGTGTTTTACACGGGCGGGACTTAGTGAACAAAAAATACGAGTCAGTACATGGAAGTGAACGAGGAAGATTCGTTCACTTAAAATATTCGTTCAAAAACACTGATTCATTCACAACGAACCACCACTAGCTCCCACTGTTCAAATTTCAAAACATGCTCAACATGCCCCAAGGCTAGTGGTACATTTTCCAAACAAAAAAGTCCTAAATTTTAGAAAAATGCCTCAGCAACAGTGACTGACAGTTATGCTAACATGCTGACTACATGTTTTACTTTCTATGCAAAATGCAATAGTGTTTCAAACTTTCTATCAATAAGATAATAGGAAATAAGAATGATGACCTCTTAACTATGATGAATTCACTTGATTTGGGTCTGCAAGCTATTTTTGGCAGCTCCATATACTTTGTTTCCATCGCAGCCTGAAAGGAGCCATTGTTCCATAATCTATGCTCACTGCTTAAATCTGTGTTTGGGTGCCTATATACAAAGAACGACTCATTTTACCCACTGGCCTCACTTCTCCAGTTCTTTCCTATATACCAGAGTTTTAATGAGTCCATAAATAAGGAACAGCTAGAAGTGATGAGGAGAAGAACTACTGGAGCCAGTTTCAGCCAATCAAAAGCAGTATGTTCTGAAATGGTGGGAGACACCCTGACATGACTTGTGGTCATGTTCATTGTGGTAATAAGCAAATGTTTGGAAATGACATTTGATACTTACACAGCTCATGCATCTTGCATCAGAGAGGTTTGGTTAAAGCTGCCAGAAGCAGCGTCTGAGAAGCAGAGTCATACAAACCTTCTCAGACCCTTATATAATAACCCTACTATAATAGTCCACAGCGCATTAACTCCTTTGCTAGGAGTTCACATTTCATTCTGTTTGCCTAAAATCATATCAGTTATTGATATTTTATACATAAAATGCACAAAACTAAAATCCTACAAAATATAAATCAGCATTTTAGAAAATATAAATAGCATTTTATACAATTGTTTAATACAGAGAGTGCTAAGTGCAGCTGTTATGACTTTACAACAAAGCTTCCTACTCCCTATGTAGATTGTTATTACAGAAAGTGCCAACAATTGCACACACTATTTAGGACAATTTAGTGATGCCAGTTAGCCTACAGAGTATGTGTTTGGACTGGGGGAGGAAACCAGAGTACCCAGGGGAAACCCTTGAAGCACAGGGAGAACATGCAAGCTCTGCACGCACACAGAGCAGAGGAAATTCAGGATATAAATTTTAAATGTATAAATTTATCTCTAATGAGCAAACTAGTGGTGATAAAAAGGTGATAAAGATCAGTCAAATAAAAGCTGAGCCACGATAGCGCCATTCCCTTAACTCCAACAACATTTTCTAGTCTATCGAGGAGAATAGTATGATCAGTGGTGTCAAAAGCTGCACTAAGGTCAAGCAGCACAAGCAAGGAGACACAACCCTGATCAGAGGCCAGTAGTAGGTCATTTACCACTTTAACCAGCGCTGTCTCTGTGCTATGATGAAGCCTAAATCCTGACTGATACATTTCATGAATGTTATTCCTATGTAGGTATGAGCATAACTGCTATGCTACAACCTTTTCTAGAATCTTGGAGAAAAAGGGAAGGTTTGATATTGGCCTATAGTTAGACAACTGACAGAGGTCGAGGTCAGGTTTTTTTAATCAGGGTTTTTATAACTGCTAGTTTAAAAGATTTAGGTACATAGCCAGTTATTTTTAGAGGAGGTTTGATTGTTTCTGGTATTATCTGTTTGAAGAAACATGTAGGTAAGTGATCTAATACACAAGCCAATGATTTTGATGAGGAAATTAGTGAAGTTAGTTCTGTCTCTCGAGGGGGAATAAAACATTTTAATCACTAATCTGATATAGTTGTATTGTTATCTACAGGGTTAGTCATCAAATTGTCTGGTTTTAAATTTGTAGTCTGAATTTTTTGTCTGCTATTTTTAATTTTGCCATTGAAAAAATTCATGAAGTCATCTCTACTCATATTGATGGTGAGCATGTTTCTGTGGTGGTCTTTTTCCTAGTTAATTTTGCTAAAGTATTACATAGGAATCTAGGATTATTTTTGTTATCTGTTTATTAGAGTGGAGAGATATACTGATTGAAGCACTAAGAGATTTTCTATAGCTCTGGAGGCTCTCCTTCCATGCTGTTTGAAATAATACCAATTTAGTTTGATTCCATTTACATTCTAATTTTAGAGTGGTCTGTTTTAAGGTGCATGTGTGATCATTATACCAGGGTGATAGTTTTTTCTCTCTAATTATTTTTCTTTTAAGTGGAGCTACATTATCTACAGTGTAGTGGAATGTTGACTCTAAGTATTCAGTTGCCTGATCAAGTTCTGCAGGGTCAGATTTTGATCTAATCATAGTTGATAACTCTGGGAGATTATTGATAAAACCCTGTGCAGTAGCTGCCATGAATGTGCATTTGATGCAGTAGCATGGCAATGTGCCTATATTATGACTAAGGCATAATTTAAAAGAGATGAGATAATCTGGATCTGATATAACTTTAGACTGTGGAAATGTGACTATATTTTCTATATTTAATCCTAATATTAGTATTAGATCAAGAATGTGACCACCACTATTACGTTCTGACTAACCCCTACTGAGTCTAGAACGGACACAACTGCTGTTCTCAGAGGGTCTTCCAGATTATGAAAATGAATATTAAAGGCTCCAACAGTTAATACTTTGTCTAAAGAAACATGCAAGATTTGAGATGAAATCTGCAAATTCACAAAGGAATTCAGAATACAGCCCTGGGGGTCTGTAAATAATAATTAGCAGAATTGACTGGGTAGACTTATTTTTTGTGGCTACATATGTTATGTAAAAAATGTATAAAGAACTTCAAAGTGTTTAATTTATGTCTAGGTTTTTGTGTGATGCCTAGATTATCATTATAAATGACTGCGTCACCTCCTCCTTTGCCAGTTAGATGGGGCTGATGTATATAACTGTATCCAGGAGGACTAGCTTTATAGGATTTAATGCTACATACTCATTTGGTTTAATCTATGTTTCTGTTAAACACAGTGAAGTCCTGTTCAATATTAGCTTCATTAACAATAAATGATTTAGATGTAAGAGATCTAATATTTAACAGTCCTAGCTTCAGATCAAAGGTGATCACCTCTCACTCTCGCTGTATGATCTACTTTTATGTTAATCAGGTTACTAAAACAAACTCTCTGAATATTTCTATGTTTTTGTGTAGCTTGGGAACAGACACAGTCTCAATATGATGGAACCTGAGTGACGACTCAGTGCAGCTAGCAGATAGCCTATTTAGCCTGCTTGTCTGCTCCCTGGCCTTGTCTCTGGATTGTCACCGATTAACTAGGCCTGTTCTGAGCCTATGTGGTATGCTGCAAGAAATGAGATCAGCACCTTTCCAAGTGGAATGGATACCATCCTGCCCTAACAGGCCAGCCTTGCCCTTGTAAAGGGTTAAGAAATATTTATTGAAAACAGACATCACCCCCCCTTTTTTTTTTTTTAAATAAAATGAACTTGACTAATAGAATTCAACATGTGAGACGGCCACCACACCAATAGATGGCGCTTGAGCGCTCCAGTAAGCATTAAAAGAGATTAGTTTTCTCCTGGATGTAGTCTCTGTATTAAACTGATGCGCCCAGAGAAAGACACTAATATTGTCTGTCTCTTTTATTGTTTAACAGGTACACAGTGTTCAACTGCCTGTGTGCCCTTTGCTGCCGGCCCCAATATCCTTTAGGTCTGAGGCCGGTAACAACTTCAAAACTACTCCAATTATCTATAAAGCCCATATTGTTTTCAGAGCACTACCTGGACATCCAGCAGTTCAGCAACCATAACCTGCTGTAAGCTACATCACCATGCCACATTGGGATGGGGCCAGAGCATACTACTGCATTGGACATCACCTTCACTAATTTACACACCTCTACAATG
Organism: Pangasius sanitwongsei; assembly: GCA_037576675.1. Taxonomy (NCBI): domain Eukaryota; kingdom Metazoa; phylum Chordata; class Actinopteri; order Siluriformes; family Pangasiidae; genus Pangasius; species Pangasius sanitwongsei. The sequence continues at coordinate 22,493,568 of CM075006.1, read as the reverse complement.
TTACTCTTAGTAACATCTGACTGATGAAGGCGTTTGTTACTAACTCCTACATGAAAAACTACCTTTGAAAACTTATCCTTGTTGAATGTTTGACATACTTTAGTCAAAGATTTTTTGAGAATATTTTAGGTCAGCATGGATGTCCTCCGCCTGCTGTCTTTGGGCAAAAAAAAAAGCGTTCAAGAAAATGAAAATACAGCAGAAGGGGAAAGTGAAAAATACAACAAATAAAAGCAATAGTGCAAAATTATTGATGAGAAGAGAAAAAGCAGTATAGTTTAAACACTGACACTAGCAAGAAACACTTCTAAACCAGGAACTACGTTTTCACAGGTGAAACCCAGGGCTTGGGGTTATAATAACCTTCACTGTTCTGGGAAGGCTTTCCACTAGATTTTGGAGCATGGCTGTGGGGATTTGTGCACATTCAGCCACAAAAGCATTAGTGAGGTCAGGTAGTGATGTTGGTGGAGGAGACCTGGGGCTCAGTTGGTGTTCCAGTTCATCCTAAAAGTGGGGTTGAAGTCAGGGCTCTGTGCAGGCCACTTGAGTTCTTCCACTCCAACCTTGAAATGGCCTATCTAGTCTATTCTAATATATTCAGAGTCTATTTTAACCACTCCACTTCATTTCCCCCTCCACTTTAGTTTTATTATTTTGTTTAGATTCATGACTTATAATCCCAATTAAGTCCATTACGTTCCAAATTGTAACACTACAAAATGTGGAAAAAAATACTAACAGTTCAGTGGCAATGGTAGCTCAGTGGTTAAGGTGTTAAGGTGTCCTGCCAAGCTGCCAAAGACCCTTGAGCAAGAACCTTAACACTCGTGCTCATTTGTATCCTCTCTCAATTTTAAGCTGCTTTGAATAAAAACATAAGCCAAATGAGGTAAATGTTTAAGGTGGGTCACATGGCACTGTACATCAATAGTAAATTGCCTGTGTATAAAAGTGTCTGCCAAATGCATTTATGTAAATTTTATATAAATGCATTTATTAGCATGAATAAAATATTTTGCCACATACATCCTAACATTTATATTAAAATTCTTTACCCTTCTAATGTGGTGTTATAATGTTACAATCAAAATGAATATTGTGTAGGCATGTGCCAAGAGCCATTCATCATCAGTGCCATCCAAATGTAATCTTTAAAAATCTAAAGAAACTCACACACTCAACATCTTTAAATCCACAGCAGGCACACTTCAAAGAAGTGCAAGTTCTTATACTATATTGAGTTTAGATTTATTTCAACCTTATGCTGGTCTGTTCAGAGATATGGCAGAGCTGTGGCAAACTTTATTTGTAGTAACATTTTTATGTATATAACATAATATTTAGTGTCATTTAAAAATTTTCCCCCTAACTTTTACTAAAAGCTTTTTAAGGAGTCATTTGTTTATTTGAGATTTTAGATAGTCATTTCACAGTAAAGTGCTATAAATCAGCTGCTTATTCACCCATGGAGCTTCTTCCTGGCCTTAAATATGTCTGCATGTCTACGTGTTCATCCTTGTATGCAATAATGCCACATAAAGTTCAGGAAATCACCCTTTAAACAATGTTAAGTCACCAGAGAGGTACGTTTAACTCCAGACAAGGGCCACTTTGTTGCACAGGCTGGGTAAACTGCCAACAAGCCATATGTAGCCAAATGTTATATAACAGACACAGAGAGAGATTTTGTTATTATTACTGTCATCTGATTTTTATGGATTTTTGTTATTGTCATGCTCTATACTCTACTCCACTGTTACACTCTCAAGTGTTCAGTGCTCTTTTGGTCTTTAGAAAATGAATGAAAAACATTGCATGCTTTTTTTTTTTGTTAATCTCAAGCTTTTAAAACCACAGCTCTCTGCATCTCTCATTACTATTGAAATAATTTGATCATCACATGCTGCTTGAATTAAAGAAAATATTTAGACATCACATGGACTATTATATATCTTGATGACATTTATAATTGCATTTCTGGTTATTGTATCATTATGGAAATAAGTGTGCTATTTTCAAAATGAAATACTTTAACTAATTACTGGATTTGAACTGTTGTATGTGTGCTAGGAATATAAACCAAGGAAAATGAATTATTACCTGAATATACAGTCAGGTCCATTAATATTTAGACAGTGAGACAATTTTCATGATTTTTGACTTTGTACAACACTACAATGGCCAAGCACCCATACTTTGTGAGCTGCACATTCACAGACATGTTACAGTTGTTGCCTAAACAATCACAAGAATGCAGAGACATAACTTTAGGCAAAGGGATTCAAGAGCGATTTGTAGTCTCGCTCATGATGTGTATGTTTTGACCACTGTAGGAGGAAAGGTCTAGATGAACAAATGGGCAGCAGGGTGGCATTGCTGCTTCAGCTGCTGCTACTGCTGTGGCCTGTGGTGTTCTCTGTTGCTACTTTGACCTGTGGTTGTGATTGCTACTGCTCTGACCTGAATTTTTTTTTTCCTCCTTGCAATTTAAAAACAACTATTTATGTTTTTTCTCATCAGTCTGGGTCTTTTTTCCCAACTTTGTGCAAGTATCTGCACCAAACTTATATCTGTCTTATACTGTGTTTCTTTCTTTATTGAAAATTACTCAATAAAAATACTATTTGATATTAAAACCTGTCAGTCATGTGTTGTCTGTGTAATAGCACAATGAATGACTAGAATGGCAGTAGACAGTTGTTTAGATAGATCTCATGATAATGTGAGCCAAATTTGGTGAAGTTTGGACAAAATGTGGAGAAGGAGTAGCAAAAACAGCACTTAGATGGAAGCATCTTCGGCATGTTATTGTAACTTTAGACTAGTAAGTGTTGCTGTCATGAAATTTGTTGCATAGCCTCATGTCATGGTCCTGAAGATGCCTACCAAGTTTTGTGTCAGTGCGTAGATACAGCCTCTGAGATACAGCCTCACTTTCTGTTTGGTGGCTTCACTGTTAGATTCATTGGCCCATTATGGACAAACTGTTTGGAGTATTCAAAATTTTTTAAATAATTTTTGTGAGGCTTCCTTTGAAGATGATGTATGCCAAATTTGGTGATGATTGGACAACATTTGTAGGAGAAGTAGTGAAAAAACAGTTTTTGATAAAATCCAAGATGGCAGAAAATCTAATTAGACAGAAATTGGGTGCACGTCATAGGGTGCACTGAACTCATCTCAACCCATGGATTTTAAATTTTGGACACACGGTTAAAAATGTATGACCATAAATAAACGCTACTATCTGGAAAGAGGCACCAGAACATCCGAGCCAGAACCACCAGATTCAAGAACAGTTTCTATCCGCTGGTTGTTAAACTGGTCACACCAGCAACCAACTGTCTTTGCATCGTCCTGCACCAAAGAAGTAGCCTGTTAGTGTTTTTTAATACATATTTTCAGCAGTTTGTATTGGTATAATGACAATAAAGTTGAATTCAATTGAATTGAATTAAACAGATAAAATAACATGAACAGTGATGAATAGTGAATTGCACTTTGCTGTACATTAATTCAATTTTATTTTTGTACATGTATTACATATATTTTGAACACAAAGCACTCAGTAGGATTATTCCACAGAATAGAAAATCATCTCTATTCATCAAAAAACTAAGGAAAGTTCTTTTCTTCTAGATTTGCTAATTAGAGACTTCAAGACTCTTTGAATTATTTGTTTTTACCATTTTAAAATTTTTTCTTGTATTTTAATTGTGTATATATTTAGTGAGCTGCTGAATATTACTTACATTATTTGAATTTTCTTAAATATTTAAAAATTCTTCCCAGGACCTGCCCTATATGCATAATTTCAGTGCATGTTTGTGATTATTAGATTAGATTTTTGGTCACTGCACAACAGCTTCAGGCTATAAGATGAAGTCCTGTTTTGACCTGAGTTCAAGGCCTTAATGACCCTTGTAATGTTCTGATACCTGAGTACAGCTGCTTCACCTTCCCTTGAGGACATGTACCCTGTATGGGTCAATATGACAGGAGACATCTAGGTTATCTGTCCTTTACATTCCACCTTCTCAGATTGTTAACAATAATTGACCTTTGATGTCTTCTTTGATGGAGTTAATAATAATAATTAAATCTTTTACATGCTACAGTTTTGTGTTACTGGTTTGATCTAATTTTTAAAAAGATTTTTACATTACTAACACCACAGAACAAAGACTGGCCAAGAAGCTTTATCAGTTTTTGGATTGTGCCATTCTTAAGCATGTTTTTTTTTCTGTTAAATCAAGAAATATCTGAGGAAGTGAGAATTTTCACAGCTATGCATTTCAGCCAATTGTATTTTCCAACCATAACTGTTAATCCTGTAAAACTGAGGAAAAGATGGCAAGACAATATGGCAAGGCAACACTGGGTTTCTGTGCATTTTCAGCAACATCTGTGAAATCATTCAGTGGGACCACCAAGGTTAGAAGGAAGTGCACTTTTGAGGCACTGTATACATTTGCCTACAAAGAAGTAATATTAGGACCTTATATAATTATTATTTATTGTAAAAGGACCTTTGTACTCTACTAGTTTTTTTGAGTCTATGTATGTTAAAATTACTATATTATACGCACACATATGCATTTCCACTTTGCAGTTTTTGCAAAATCAAGCTACTATTCACCAATAAAAATCCTATAAAGTTGTAATAATTCCCATCCCACAGGAATGGTTTTGAATGTTTAAGGAAGGGGTGGGGTTAGAGGTCATAGCACTTCTTAGAACTTTCATATATATAACCCTAACTAATATTTTTTAATTAACGATGTGTCCTTTATATCTGTGTTTTTAAAAAACTACATTCTTGTAATTTTAACAATATCTTAAAGTAGAATTATACATGTAGTGAATGGGAAAAACAGTTTAACTGCAGATTCTCCTCTGGCAATTCTCTAAATAAACTTGTATGAGAATGTGGTACAGAGGTGAACCCAAGTATTGTGACTCTAATCCTTGTTTTTCCATTTGCTTTCTGGCTTTTAATTTACCCAGCTAACAGAAAACATTATTAAAACTCAATAAAATTATTACAGTTCTTATAATGATGACTCTGTTTTCTCATTGATCTGAGTATTTAATAGGTTCTAAGACATTGAACATTCCAAAATAAATGTTCCTGCAATGTTATAGAAGTATATGCTGTATTGCTTCACAGAGTTTACAGAATCTAACATTATGGAGATGTTAATGCTAACATTGCATCAACACTGTGGTAATGTTTAAAAATCTAAAAACATAAACAATATTCTCAGAAAACCAATATAATAGACTTAACTTTTTTGAATGAGAAGAACCATAATGTTCAGAAAATGTTCTGCTAACCAAAAGTTGTTAGCTGAGTAGTTACCAATTTAAGGATCAATATGCACTTGGTTGCCCTCAAAGGCAAAGCACTACATCAATGCATTTTGCTTATGATCTGTTATGTGACCAATGTGCCTGTAGTTCTGGGCAACCTGATCTGAGTCAGGAGCATGTCGTGCATTCAAATCTTTGCCCATGGTTGCAATGTGATGCAACCTGATTTTGTAATAATGTAATAATCCAATAATTATTATCAAAAGGCCTCTTGCATTAGCTCACAATTTTGGTTTATTTCTTTCTCATATTTTATGTATGTGCAGTGGTGCTGTGAACTGGATTTCTTAAATTATGTGATGATCACATAGCTTTATATTTCCCATCTTTTTGTGCTCCTTCAACCACAAGAGAATTAGTGAGGTCAGCCGTTGGTGTCGTGTGAGGAAACCTGGCATGCAGTCAGTGTTCCAGTTCATCCCAAAAGTTTGTTCAGTGGGGTTGAGGTCAGGGCTATGTACAGGTCACTTGAATTCTTCCAAACCAAACTTGGCAAACCATGTCTTCATGTTCCTTGCTTTGTGCACAGGGGCATTATCATGCTGGAACAGGCTTGGGCCCATTAGTTGCAGTGAAGGGAATTCTTAATGCTATAGCATACAAAGACATTCTAGACAATCATGTGATTCCACCTTTGTGACAAAAGTTTGGGGAAGGAACACATATGGGGTTCATGGGCATCCACATACTTTTGGCTATATAGTGTAATTGATTATATTCTCTGTATATGAGAGAACAACAAGAAGCGGACATTGAGAACATTGAAGAGAAGAGAACATTAACTTGAACTGAATTTAGACTGGCAAATAAGATTTTCTCTAAAAAATGATGGCATATAGCAATACTTGGATGTAAGAATAACACACACCAAAAATCATGAGCACAAATACATTTTCAGAGGTAAAAGCTCTAACAATGCATGTGCTTTATTTTACCAGCAACATTAAGTGGGACTTGGGGCAATGATTCAGCCGGTAGCTAGGTGATTTTACAGTTGAGGATACTAATTTAGTGACTTGACATTAAGCACGTTGCTTTTTTTGGGAGTACTTGTAAAGTTTCAATTGAGTACCTAGGGTTGTCATGATGTAATATGTAGATAATATGATGTAGAGATGTTGTAAAGGTAAAGAAAACATGTACTTTGTGATTTGATGTAATTATCATTTATAATTATGTTATTGGTGATTCCTGTTATGTGAAATATGACTGTGTTTGGAATGTCCTATAATTATATTACATACACTGCCCTCCAAAAGTTTGGAAACGCCTGAACAAAATAGGGTTTTTGGGCAATATCAGCATAAATCCTC
>CM075006.1:22466143-22486779 GCA_037576675.1 Pangasius sanitwongsei | reverse complement strand
AGGATTTATGCTGATATTGCCCAAAAACCCTATTTTGTTCAGGCGTTTCCAAACTTTTGGAGGGCAGTGTACATATTTAGTCCATAGTAAACTTAAATTTCTCAACAGTAGTGAAATGCATACTCAAGACTGTTAGTGCTCATACTGGTTAATCATCACTTTAGTCCAACTCGACATTAAGACTGCTCCCAAATAATTTAGACAGTATTTGTTCTCCTCGACCATTTTCATTCCTTAGAATCTCTCAAGGAAACCCAATCTAGATTGGTTGAAGAGTTGCAGCTGAAAGTAACAGCTGATTTTTTTTTTTTCAGAGTAGACTCACATCTCTTTGTAAACATGTAGATTGAACATGGCACCTAGCAGAATGGCATCAACTGTTTTCTTATATCTGTGGTGCTAAAAATTAATTACTTACTCAAATGCTTAATGATATGTATTTAAAATTAAATTTTGCACATACAGCAATTATTTCAGTGAGAATTTTCATATAATTGCTCTACTTTATGCCAGGTTATGATATTTATAAAACTATAGTTATAATCATGTTCTTTCTCTTTGAATGGCTGTTTACCATTTCTTTTGGATAAGATCTGCAGTCTAACAAGCCATCATCACCAAAAGAAAAGACATAGATAGGTCTTAATACAAGACCCTTTGTTAAATTTTCCTTGCACATTGGCTCAACAGTCTAGGATCAAATATAAAGTTTAGACTTATAGAGAATTTTATTTTCTGGGAGAGAAGTCACTGCTATAAGAAGAAAATAATTCCTGTGGAACATACTATACATCAATTTGATGAGTAAACTGCCATAGAATATAACCACTATAATATTGGTTAAAAAGCAAAAAATGTGATCTATCAATGACAAAAAATGCACTGTCATGATGAACAGTATGTGGATGCTTCTGAATTGAATGATTAGTATATATAATTAAAGTGCAGTCAAATACATTGCCAAACCTTATAGAACATATTGTCCCTGTCCCAGATGTAGTTTAATAGACATCAGAGCCACATAAGCCTGAGTGGCAAGGATGGCATGAATGTGAAGAATGCCTTTTGTTCTGAATTTAAAGCTTGCCCATACTGACCTGGTTGTAGCACACATTTTCCTGCTTTGAACTGTCACACTAAATGCATGTCCCTACATGTCAGTTCATGACCCACATTTATGTAATTCTTTGAGTAACTTACTACATATAGAATACCAGAACTGTTGTCACAGCCTGAAATTGCATAGTTTTACCCATAAATTTAAATTTACACAGATTCACACATACAGCAATTCTGCACTGAGAATGTTGGGCTTTTTTTTTTTTTTTTTTTTTTTTTTTCATATGGTTGCTCTCCAGCCTGTGATCTCAGTGTAATGTTCCACACTGTTTCTCCCCTTTCACATAGCTCTATTAACCTTTTCTTTTGCATAAAGACCACATCATTACAAGCACATGTTACTTTAAAAAAAACCCAAAAAAACAGGGTTTGACCTGTCCAAAGCTGAGCATTAACAGGATTAACAAGATGACAAGAGCCCCTGGGACACAATCAGTAGACAGATTTCTAAATAATCTTTATGTAGGTGCTTTGGTTTTTCATGACAGCAACTAAAATGTTTAGGAAATGTATAGAAAATGATTGGTTAAACTGGATTTTATACAAAGGAAGTTATCAGAAAACCTATAACTGCTAAACCTACCCTTTCCCCTCTTATATCGGGCTTTGTTTTTAAGAACCCTTACTGGAAGCATATTTCTCTGTAGCCATTTCAGATTCTTCTGCAGTTCATGCTTCAGGAATAGTCTAGATGGATAACTGAGCAGAATATCTGAAAGAAAACATGGGTTTGGATAGGAACATTGCATCTCTTTGTTCCCTGTTGAGGGCTTGACCTCTGATACAGGAATAATCAAGTCCAGTATCTTTCCATATAATTTCTTTAATATGTTTACTTTGGGATCAAAATGAAAGTCTGCTGATGGAAAGTCTTAGTCCATACTAACAGTATACTATGTATTTTCTTCCTTCATTTTTTCATGAAAGGGGCTTTAGAAGTACAGTTTCTGTGCTTTATTTTCACCAGGCTGGAACCAGCACTTTGAAGTTTCTGGTAAAGAGCAGCTTAAAGAAATATTTTAAAGATGGTATCAATTGCTTTCTGCAAATACAAAAAAGTACCTAACATCCCCTCTTCCCAGGATCTCCTGCAGGTTCATTATTGCAGTGTACCCCTTTCTTTGCATGCACAAGCTCTTGCTGAGCCTTTGACCTAAGGAAGTCATAAGTCGGGTTTATGCCATGCTACATTTCTGCTGCACAGCCTTTGGATCCCCCACATACTCACACATGCACATTCACAGTGCAGAAGATACTTACTATATTATTTACTTAATTAAATATTATGTACTGTAGATTTACAGCAAGTAACTGTCAAATGGAATGCTGTAAAATTCTACTCCTACAATTTACATTAAAATACATTTATTACAACAAAATGTCCATCTTTCTATTCAAATTCAGACACAGTTTAGTACAAGGAAGTCAGAAGGTATTTTGACACACATAATTAAGTTTAATAGATTTGACCTGAATAATAGATAAAAGTACTGGCTACCCAGATATATACTAAAAGAGTTGAATAATTAAATAAAAATAATTAAAGATTAGTTAAGTGTTAAAAAAAAATTTAGAGTGCAGTTTAACACCCATTATTTTTGTGCAGTGTCAGATGTTAGTCAGATGTTAACTGTGAGTGGAATAATGCCTGACTATGGATTGGCAAAGTAAGTAGCATTACAACTAGCAAGAGCCTTGAAGACCTACACTGAGTTTCAGCAGGTTAGGTTGTATATAATTTCTTTTCTGATTGAATAATCTAGAAAAAGTATGCCTTCCTTGAAAGCTTGGTAAACGCCATTTCCACCACACAGTAATTTTCCTCTTTCTTCTGTTCTAATTTATTGCATTTTCATGCCACTAGGTATCCAAAAAGTATCCAAACATTTAAAGAGAAATTCATGCACCAAACACTTTACAGGGTACGTGCTTGTATTTAGCCCTACAAATGAGACATTGAAACATTGAAAAAAAGGTTGTTGATGTTGGGAAAGAAAGTATTATGCACCTATAATTAGACTTGATAATGATCACATTCTGTCCATCTATATCAGGAAAAAAATCTCAGTCTGTGAGTAAGACTGAATTCCTCTTAAAAAAAAAAAAAAAAAACCTTCACACCTTTTCTGGTCTCAAGTTACAACAATTCCATCTGTGACCTTGGCCTGTGTAACTCAACACCAAAGGTATTTAGAGACAAACAACATAAAGAAACATAAAGAAAACATATGGACATAAGAGTTACAACAGTCTTTCACTGGTTTTTATTTTGCAATATTTTTAAATACAAAAACTAGGGAGAACTTTTCATAATGTGTTTTCAATGTGTGCATTTCATTGAATTAGATTTATTGACTCCTAGAATCCTAGATTTGTCTTTTAATGCTGTGATGTTGTACAGCATGGTCTGATATGCATTAGTGATTAGTTATTTGGGATTATTGTTGTTCAACTGCCCTTGTAACAATCCTGATTTTATTTCAGTGTTTCATTGTGCTTTGTAATTTTTCATTTATTGAGAGATGGCATTTGAAACATTTTCAGCATCCTTTTGAAGATCATCTCTTAAAGACCACTGAATTCAGTGTTACCACTGCACATTAACAGTTTTTGAAACAAAAGGTGAATTACAATAAATGTCAATTTTTTTTTTGTCGTGAGAGACTGTGTGGAAATATGGCCACCTTCTCATGAATGCTTAGCTCAGTAGTGTGTTCAAACCTCCTTAAGAAGTTTAGGGTTCTGTTGATTTTGGCTGTGTTCCTCTGGGTTTCCTTTTATATCGCAGTGCCTGGAATAGAAATACATTAAAATTTGTGGCTACTGTACATCAGCAAACCTGAAAAATGATGTATATGAAAAATGACCTGCAAGGGGGGTAGCGTGGGCAGTGGGAGTGGGGGGTTGTTTTGTTAAAGTAATGTTTGGAGAAACGATTCGTTCCAGACAATGTTGAGTTGTGCAATGCCTCACATTATCTCCCTCTGTGATCCCTGAGCTATAGAGAGAGGAACGCCCAGGGTGCCTATTGGCTCAAGGCTGCTCATTTAAACTGTGTGAGGGGTTTTTTTTGGAGCTGGAAAACTCGCTACAACACTGCTCAGGAGGGCCAAGTCAGAGCTCCTCGACAGGTGCTCACTGCAAGGCATCTTGAGTGACAGTTTCTTGTGCTCAGGCAGACTGAGGAGTAACATTCAGAATCAGAGAAATAACGACAGCGATATGGTAATTTTCATTTCTGTTTTTGGTACTGTGGATGAGGAGATTACTTTTTTTTAATGGTATAATAATTTTATTAGCCAGTTTTTAGGTCAAATTTCAATTAAACATGGAAGCTGACGATGCATGAATGCATGTAATGCATGAATAATATGCTTTACACTTTCTATACTGTTTATACACTTTACATGCTATTTATTATTATAAACAAAATTCATATGACAGTGTGATTTGTCTAAAGCTGACTGCTTATATAATGAGTGGAATTTTGGATATTTTCACTTCTTGTTGTCGCTTCTGTTGTCCAGATGTCCACTGTGGTCCTAGAGTATGGCTCATTTTTATCACTGTATCCCATGAATTAGAGGGTAAAATCATATTATTGGTCCTATCATTGTATCATTGTAAGGGGAAGCAGCAGAATCAACTTCAGTGTGAACATAGTGCTCAAAAAGATAATGTTCCTCAGAACATTTCTACTATGTTTTTATTTGCACCTGACTATAACCATGTGGGCATGAAAAATTAAGAATGTGGAAAGATTTACATACTGGAATTCAAACACTAAGCAAGGACATTTCTGTGCTCCTTCATGTCTGAATGGACAGCCTAATATATACACCTCAGTGTACCATACATTACATCAGTGAAGAGCTGCATCAATGTCGTGAATTTTGGGTTTGTTAAATTATGTACCGTTAAAAAGAAGTTGTACTTCCTTCAAACATGACCACAAGCATTTCTGAGTTATGGCATTATTTAAAAGATGTCTAAGCACTGACCAGTGAAACATGCATTAAAATCTTTTGATGCTCTCCCCCAAATGCCCTTCTCTTTTTTAGTCTGTAGAAATCTAGAATATAAGCTTGCTGGTTTAACTTCAGATTTTACACCAGTGCATTTCCTTTCCGATTGCAAGAAAATACAAGAGGCTGAAAATAATTGTGCTAGTATCTAGAATGCAGCATTGTATTCTAAGCTCTGAGAAAAATATTATAGTGCATATGCTTTGTGTTGGTCTAACTGGATGATTTTGGGGTTCGGTAACTTTATCAAGAAAGTTGTGGTTAAGTCCCCAGTGTTACAGGCTTAGCAGGGAATATAATGCAGCATCCCATACACTAGCATAATTACTTTCAGCTCTTGCTGAAAATAAAGAGCTCTTTCAGCTCTTGAAGACCAGAGAGGAAATGCACCAGTGTAAAATCTTTGTAGCTGCTTTTAAACTGCCTAGTGGCATTTTCCCAGATCACCAAGACCCTCATTTGGCTTAACAGCAAGACCCAAGTTCTGCTTCGAAAAGCAATAGAACAGACTGTTTTTGGTTTGATGCTTCATATATCTAAAGAGACAAGGGGGACACACAGTGTGGATCTTTCCTTCTCATCTCTCTTCTGCCAATCACTTTTTCTCAGAGAATGCTCTTGATCCTCCCTCGGACCTATCCAAGAAATACGAGGAGATTGCAACCCCAGTGCTGGTTGTGAATCTACTCTTTTCCTCATGACCTTATATGAGAGTCAATGGTTTGCTGCTGTGTGGAGATACATCAAAATAGCTGGCCATTTTACTGTCTGTATCTCCACTGACCTCAGTGTAGGTGTTAACCTGCACACTGCCATTACCTTACATAGGGTTTAGTATTTTGTAGCTTGTTGACATATGTGTGAGACTGAAGTGTGATTATTCAGGGCTGGAATGTGGTCTATATGCAGCTCTCCAGTGGCTCTCTGACCCTGGAGGGAGCCTGAGACCATCATGGGCAAATTATAAGAGTAGGCACCAACAGGGCAACCTCCCTCAAAAGAAACGTGTCCGGCTTTGCTGAACTCATGCATTGTGTCCTTAGTGCACTCAGTCAACATGAAAGATAAATTAAGTAAATTACGATTGAGGGTGCCAGTATAGTGACCCTCTGAATACAGGTTACTGTTGCTATTATGATTATATTTGTGTGAACCATTTTAGGACAGAGGTTCAGGAAAGGCTTTCATGCTGGCAGCTAGTCTTTTGTCGATCAGTGGGGACTGAGATAAACTGGCAGGTCTCAAGTGATCCCTCTGTAGGAGAAACAAAAGACAGCGGATTGGGAGCATCAAATAAAAACTGCTGAGAGGGAGCAATAAACAGTTCGTCTGATTGGTCATTGTAAGTTCTGATGTGCAGGTGGTAGGATGTGATGTGGACTCCAGATATGCAATCAACTCAGTTGTATACTCCTCCTCCTCCTCCTCCTAATTTGAAACAGTACTGGATGGCTCTCAACTTCAAATGCAGTACAGACTATAAATGTTTCATGGTGGAATCATCACATTAGTGAAATACTGTGTCTCCAGATAGGTAGAACATTAATTATGAGAAGCAATTCAGGAAAATGTGCTATAAATTACAGTGAAATTGGGATCTACTGGAAAACTATTCTCATTATGTGACCAGATGAGAAATCTATAAGGAAGTGGAATCTTCTTGAATCTTCATTTCCTTTTAAATGAACCTCCACATCTCCATATTTGGGAAGGAAAGTCTATAAGCCTATTTTAAATTACAAACCAATGCTGCTGTTTTGCATTTTCTTGGGCAATCATGTGCAATTCCAGAATATGCATGCTCACATTTTGTCTTCTGTCCATCAGGAATGCTAAGACCACACTTTTTGAGTTTTTTGCCATTTCACAGCTGCACCACACTTTGATCAGCTCCTAAAATGCCTCAATGATAAGAACAAATACTGCAATAAATTAGTGATGGAATGACTATTGTTTTATGCCATTATTAGGTATTGTGCAATAATTACATTCTATTTTACTATGCAACCCTAGTTAGTATATTTTACCATGTATTACAAGTTTGCTGTACAGTTAATGAAACCGTTATATAAAAACTACCTGAGTCTTTATTTATTATCATACTGGTAAAAGGAGTTGCTCAAAGGGCTTATAGACCCTTGCCTTGGGGCCCCATAGGCCCACAAGGACATGTTCTCTTATGTAGTTTCAGTGGCAAACTGCGCTACTTCTGCTTATACTTACAGAATAAGCAGTTAATGCTCATGTATGTTTTTAAATGCATTTTAAGTGTTTTTTTTTTTTTTTTTTACCTTTCACTGTCTTTTATTTTATAGAGTTAAATGTGCTTATATTGTATATATTCAAATAGGCTTTGCATTTTGCCTTTTTAAAATAGGGTCAGTACACTGCTATGGGAAAAATGTTTCTTAAATGTTGCACATATTAGTACAAGATCTTTTCTTGTGATTTGTCTTTTTTAATAAAATATTGTTTAAATACTATACTAATATATTCCATGTTTGTGTGAGGATTTTGGATGACATCACTGTTCTTAGAAATCATTCACTTAGAAAGGGCTCCATGCTTCTTTAAAAGCTCTTGTGGCTGTGGTTGTATAATAAAAGGTTAAGATGGAATATGCCAGCCAAGCACAGGGTTGCTCAGTTCTTATTGCAAGATGAGGCATTTCTCAAGTAAAATAACCTTAACCACATTAAACATAATGAAATGTCTGGATCAACCATCCTACTTTATTGTGCATGTAACAAGGCATGGTCTCTGCTTGAAAGAGACCAAAACCAAAAGCATTCCAGTGAGAATATGGTCCAGTGTATGGTCTATCTCTGAATTTCCACATGGATGTCCATGGGAAATTGTTTATGTGTTTCTTTCACAGGCCATGCTTCCTAGGCTAAATTGGCTCTGGTTGCTCCTGTTTGGGATGCTGGGTGTAGTCTCACTTGTTACACAGGCAGAAGAGTCTGAGAAAGCAGTCACATTTAGCCATGTGTACAGAATTGACTCTGGTTGTAAGCAGGACCAGCAGGCAGTTTTGCCTTCCCTGGACCAAGCATCAGAGGGTCAGATCATGATGGTGGATGGGGAGAAAGACATTGTTTTCAAGCACAACATTAAGTTTCCATCATCTAGCTGCAATTGCGCTGATTCAGAGGAATTCAAATCCCTGCTGTACCGTGTCAATGGTTTGGAGGAGGAGGTTACCTACCTGAAGTCCCAGTGTGCTCAGGGCTGCTGCAGAGGAAGCTCAGGTATTAGTTCACATGCCAACAGTGCAACTGATTCAGGAGACCATGTTCTCTAACAAGAACACCTGAAAAGAATAAATTGTTGTGTCCCTCTTTTTATGAAGTGTTTAGCCACATATACTGTACCTCTAATCCACTTGTTGAGCATAGTGGAATTTATATTTTCTGATTAAAATGTATACATATATACTACTGATCTACTTTTATTAAACAAAAGAGTTGATCATTGCTGTAGAGGGAAAAACTACAAAAACTATTACACCATGATCTAATATCATCTGTATACATTGCAAATTGATGTTCTGCCAGTTAATCTCTAGATTTCATGCAAGTGACCTGCATTCTACTAGGTGCGGACACAAGCTGTAGTGGCCATGGTGTATACCAGCACAACACTTGCAGCTGCAAATGTGATGCAGGCTGGAAGGGTTCAGACTGCGCCGTCTCCACCTGCCCGGATAATTGTAATGATAATGGCTACTGTGTAGATGGACGATGCATTTGCCACACTGGTTACATGGGCCATGACTGTGGCCTGCTCACATGTCCTGATGACTGCAATGACAAGGGCCACTGCGTGGATGGCAAGTGTGTGTGCTTTGAGGGCTTCTCTGGAGACACCTGCAGCATGCAGAAATGCCCAAGTGACTGCAAAGAGAATGGCCGCTGCATCGATGGACAGTGTCTCTGCGACGAGGGCTTTTTCGGAAATGACTGCTCTATGGGTAAGGTTTCTTCAAGAATATTTGCAAGTGGTGATTTCAGATATCTGATCATTCTTACCTAAGATTGTTGAATATGTTATTAGAAGTATGTATCTCTTTCATATTTAAAGGTTTGGCAGTTGGCTGTATGTAATGCATCAGTGTCTAATAGAACGTTTCCACTGGGCAGCATGGTATGCCTTGGTAACAAATCCCAACTCAGGACTATCTGTATCCTAGCTAGGTTCATGTGTCAGTTTTGCATACCTCAACCATACTTCATTTGAGGTTGTGACGGTCACTTACGGTAGGCAAGATTACTAAAATGGCTGAATTTTAAAAAATTCAAATGAAATCCAGGTGTATCTCATAGGGTGAACTATTCAACACAGTTATATTTTAATGGCAGTCTGCATGACCAAACACAGCCAAGAATACTAATGATCTTTATTAAAAAAACAGAGACCAAATGTAGTACAAATGATGCTAAATCATAATAAAAATGCAAGCAATAGCTAAATCTCTGACTAAAACTCAAGTGGCTATATCTATTGTACATTCAGGGCACTAGGTACATATTAATAATAGTAATAATTAGCGATTCAACCTAACTTGAATATAGCAGTTTTATGTGGATCATGGATGAGAAGCAAAAATTCAATCTAAATATCATAAATATCATAAATATCAATGACATAAAAGCTGCTAAAAGAAAAAAAAATCTGAAGCATAAAAGTGGTAAGATTGTGATATATTTATGTTTATAACATTTGAAAACAGTAAAAGTTTAACAGTAGTTGAAAGTAATAGTTGAAAAGTAATACTGTCCAGAGACATTACATACCTCGTGTGTATTTATGGTGTCCTGTGATGGACTGGTGTCCCATCCGGGATGAATGCTCCCGCCATGCACCCAGTGTTCCGAGGATTGGCTGACCATGAACCTGACCAGGATTAAACAATTACAGAAGATGAATGAATGAATGAATGAATGAATGGACATTGTCACAAAGCAGCTTTACAGAAATCTGAATAAAATCTGTCAACCCATGGGCAATAGAGTTAAGCAAATTCAGCATGGTACATAGTTTCAAGGCTCAGTTGGTTGTGGAATTAATTATAAAATGTGTGATCATGGTACACCACAATATGTTAATATTTAACATCTTAGAGCGTATGAGGAATTCCTGCATGTGCTACAGAAGTGCAAATGTAAACACACATACAATTTGAGGTAATTGTACAGTATAATTACTTCCTGGTACCTTCATGAATATCAAAAGCAGCATTTTTCAGTAGCAGGACTCAACTGTCCTCCCTGCACTTAGCTCTATTGGTCCAACTTTTTCCCTTCATAAGGATAGAGTGCCTCAGGGTAGGAATGCACTGATATGTGATCTTCAAAAAATAATATTGTGAATGGCATGAATCTAGAGAAGGATATATAGAATAGAGATATATAGAATATATACAGAGAAGGATATATTGTTCATGTTAACACTTTTAAGTAAGACATCATAATTGAGTCCATATGAGTGAAGACCAAGCATACCATAAAGCAGTGCGGCACCAGCTAAATTGCTAGCTGAACTGTAATTTCAAGCACATGACACTAATGGAGCTAGAGTGGTATGTGATGTGACCTGTCAATCATTTACCAGTGATTTTTTTCCTTGCACTACTGCAACATTGTAGCACACCATATGCATGGTACTAATCAATGTTATCGTTTCAATATTCATATTGCTAACAATACAGCCAAGCAGTTGTTCACATGACCTCTGAAACCTTTGCCATATGATGATTTATATTGTAGCTGTTTTCAAAATTAATGTCTACAAAATTGGTAAATATTTGTAGAAGCACTCAGGGAGACCAAACGCACTGAACCAATTTCATGTGAGCAGGGAATTTGAAGCCACATCATGCAAAGGTGGCTTACGTATATATACCCTGGGGGTGAGAATAAATTACATTGGTTTTATATCCCTCATCATCGGTGGGATTGTCAAAAGGGAATCGGGGAGAGGTTTATTCTAAGGTCATGCAGGATTTCATTGTGCCAGATCAAAAGTGTGCAGATGTGCAGGCTTTAGATCACTTACTACATATAATTACTGGGGCTGTGTAAACAAGACCTAACTTCAAATGGTGACATTTTGTTGTACTTAAGAGAACTGGGGGATACCGTAATGAGAATGATATGTCTTTAGGCCAAAAATGCATGATCTGATTCAGAGTACAGAAGTCAGTCTTCTGCAAAAATATCATTTATAGTTCTTTAAATACATGCTCTGTATTTGTTACCTTTTTTGACGCTCGGATACAATTTTGCTATGTTTTGTTATTCATTTGTCAGAATGTGCTGCACATTTTCTTGCATTATGCCTTCTCCAAAGTCATTAAATCGTAATTTATTTATCCCAGAGGCCTTCTGTGGGTTATTATTTAAAGGTGAAATTGTTACTGGCAGATGCCGGAATGAGGCAGGAGTATTAACTGCCACTAAATGAAAAGGCTCCTGCTAAACCAAAGGAAAACATTGACTTCCTGACCTTTCACCATGTGGAACAATGTCCAAACCTGCTGTGAATTCTTTCCTGGTTAATATGGTTTTCTGAGCATCTATTTGGACTCGCTCTTTCACTCTGCATCTATTCCCCAAGTGTTTTTTCATTTCCTGGGTTTCTACACTTCACTTTTTTTTTTTTTTTTTTTTTTTACTCCAGTAAGACAGTTAGTAATCTCTATGTGGAAACCTTGCTGCAAACTCTGCGTGTCTGACTGTATGGATGTATATATTATATGTATATATCTGTTAATGTTAACCACTACCATCACATTTATCCTTTTTGATGAGATGTGGCTTGTATTCCATTACTACTGATGGACACATCTTGGTTAGTGACCACACTGTAACTAGAGAAAAACTTAATAACAAGACCAGCTGCTAGTCAAGATTCTTGGAGAACTGCAAATTCAGAAGCATATTTACTTAAGGTAAGATAGTTTACAACAATGGTGAAAGAGGGAAGAAAATGGGGAGGTGTCTGTGAGAGGCACAAATATGGAGGGCAAAAAAAAAATTGAGAGTTGAAGAGAAAAATGTCTTTTGGCCTTCCATCACATATACACACCAGAAATCTCAAGTAATGGTAAGTATGAAATGTATGAAATGGTTACTGAAAATGTTAA
The DNA here is from genome assembly GCA_037576675.1 of Pangasius sanitwongsei. Classification (NCBI taxonomy): domain Eukaryota; kingdom Metazoa; phylum Chordata; class Actinopteri; order Siluriformes; family Pangasiidae; genus Pangasius; species Pangasius sanitwongsei. The sequence continues at coordinate 22,474,488 of CM075006.1, read as the reverse complement.
ATGAACTACCACAGAGTTTATGCAAATTAAATAAAGAAAAAACAGTTATTCTGATACCTCCACTGGATCATGAAGTAATTAATTATAATACTTTGGTAGAGCTTTTTAAAAATGTATTATTATTTTCACTTTTACACAATGAACTCTACGGGAGATTAGTTTTGCACCATGGGCTTAACATATAGTAAAATTGATTTTTAACATGAAAAACTGTGTGTCTCTACAGTACTGGGTCTAAAAGAACTTCGTGTGATCAGGGTGACTGATGTGTCCCTGCTGGTGGAGTGGGAACATGTAAATAAAGCCGAGTACTACCTGCTCTCCTACTATCCTTATGGAAATGAGGGAGCCATTCAGGAGATCCGTGTTCCCAACACTGAAAATTCCTACTTGATCATAGGCCTCAAACCTGGAGTTACCTATATTGTGCAAGTACAGGCTGTCATCAAGGGTATCAGCAGTGAATCAGCCCACATCACAGCCACAACAAGTAAAAAGAACTTAAGAATTTTTTACTCTGCAGTTTTTTCATTCAATGACATACAATTGTATGCAAAAGTTAGTACACCCTAGCCAAATTACATATTTTATTAATTTCTGAAGTAAAAACAACCTTTGCAGCAAAGTGCAGGAAGGTTTAGTTGACACTGGTGGTGCACTGTTCTACTCTGCAGCGTTGCTTGCACAAACATGATCTGCATGGAAAAATAAGCAGAAGGAAACCTTACCTGCAACCTCATCACAAAAATGAAAGTCTAATATAGGTAAAACATCTAGATAAGCCAGAGGCATTTGAGAAACAAGTACTGACTGATGACGTAAAAATGTAACTCTTTGGCCACAATCACAAAAGGTATGTTTGGAGAAAAAAAAGAAGGCGGTTGTAGAAAAGAATTCCTTGCAAACTGTTAAGCATGTGGATATGTGGATATATTATGCTCTGTTAGGAGGTGGTGTTACTAAGTACTGACTTAGTAGGGTATCCAAACTTTTGCACATGCCACGATTTTTTTCAAACTAACTGTGTAATAATATTTGCAGAAAGATATATATTTTTAAATAGTTTGCTTCAGAGGTTGTGTTTACTTCTTTACACCTTGAAATCAACAAAAGCATACACTGTACTGTAACCTTATATACTGTCACAGTTACACTGTGATTAAATAATAAGCAGCACATTTTAAGTTTCAGACTATTTGCAGTGTTTGGCCTGCAGTATAATTTTTGTGAGTAGCAGTTCTTATATTGTGTGCTGGTGCAGATTTGTCTGGTGTAGAAGGTGTTCGTGTGCTCGGTCAGACAGAGGACTCTATCCAGGTGGACTGGCAGAACCCAGAAACAGAGGTGGATTACTTTAAACTACGTCATGCCAGTCCAGGTGGCCAAGAGGAGCTGGAAAACGTAGCCAGGAGCCAGGAGGCTAGGACTGTGCACACTATTATAGGTAAACTTCTTTTAGAAGAAGAAACACATACCCTGACTCTTACAAAATTACCCGGACTCATCCCTGACATGAAATGTTACCACTTTCTGTGTTGGCAAACTTTGAGTTAGCAGTGCAGCTTTGTCTTTATATTTTAAAAGACTTTAACAAGCATTTCATATTTTTTTAAATAGATCACATTACTCTCTGAGGTACATGGGGCATTGAGTAAACATTGAGTGTGAGGGCATTGAGTGAGTGGCAATGCTGTGTTTTTATATTTATGGGCAAATTAACTGAATTGTTGTTTGCAGGTCTTAACCCAGGCACTGAGTACCAGATAACAGTGCAGGCCATCAAAGGAAGCAATGAGGGCAAACCATCCCATGCCACAGGAGTCACAGGTTAGTTGGTTAGGTAATATTCTCAACTGGAGGAGTGTTATATCTTACAAACAAACACACAAAACCCAGAAATGCTAAAGACATAGTCAAACCCTTCTAGAATTATAGAATGCAGTGATATACAAGTATGACAACACCATTAAGTGGAAATCTGAATGGGAGAGATGATATCACAGGAAATATGACTTCCAGGCGTGGAGCATTAAGCTATTGGAATTTTTAAAACAGGGTAAGCAGAGCTGATGAAACAAATTTCTGCTATATAGGTAAAAAGGAAAAACAATGAAAAGTATGTTTCAAATATTACTTTGTTCAATAACTGAAAGCTGTGCTGTTGTGTACACATCTCTACACTAGCTGTTAGTGTAGTTTTCAGAGTTTGTGCATGCTGCTTCTGTTTGCAAGACTGTGACACACTGTCGGTTTGGCCTGCAGTATAATTGTAGCACCTGGTATAAATATACAGAATAAAACTGATTCAGAGGCGCAAAAGGTGACAGGTCTGAGACAGAAAAGAAACACACAAATTGAATTGCAATCAACACAGTGTGTATGTTTTTAAATATGCTATCCTTATTTTAATCATAGACTTATAATCAGTATCTAGTATATAATCTGACTTATAATCAGATATGGTAACTGTATATCAATCTATCATGGTTACTAATAAAAAAAAATAAATGGAAAAATCTCTCTGACAAGAAAACTTGCACAATGATTAAAGAAGTAAACATGTGCATGGTGTAATGTGGGAAATATTAAGTCTGTAATCATTGCTGAGTAATTTATTGTTGAGTAATTAAACTCAAACAAAAGTTGTAAAAGTTGTTCTGACTCTCCCCTATACCATGCACAGTATGCCATTAATTTTTTAAATTCTATGCCAACTTTATTCTGGATTATGCATCAAAGCCTGAATGTGAGGTTAACCTTTCCCTTCTTCAACACCTTTACATTTTCAAGTGTACTTAACTACTGGAACTTCACCATTAAACCATTAAACACCATTAAACCATTCTTAGTTAAACCATTTCTAACAGATTTTTTTTTAAATAGCAGTTTGTATTCTAGAATGAAACTTGAATTTACTGAATTTCAGTTTGTAGGCTACCGTCCAATGCTCCCTTTTCACCAAGTTTAATGTTCAGTAGTTGTTTATCCTTCACAGCAAAGTTTATTACTAATATTTTTCTTGTTGCCATAAATCAATTAAATAGCTTTCTTGACCAAGGAAACCCACCTCCAACCTTTTTTTCCCCCCTTTTTTTACTTTACCCAAGGTTATTCAAATATGTGCCGCTCTTACACACAAGTCTAAGAGCAACACATAATTCTGAGTAACACTAGGGGTATGACTTTCTGACCAGTTATGGGAGATCTGCGGAAAATGTTCAGGCATGTAGTCAAAGAAATGTGCTCATTTGAACACATACATTTCCACAATGATATAGGTAAAAGGTTGTGCTTTGAAACAAACAATTTTACACTTAGAGGCTTGACTGACATTTCTGGTAATATGAATACTTTACTGGCATGTTTGACTTATGATAATAAATAAATAAAACAACAGTGATGTATTTTCAGTAGTTGCTAGTAATCACAGGAATGTTTTCTCGATATTCCTAGTATGGAAAATACTTACAACTCACTTCATCTACTGGCAATTAACTGTTTCTCCACGCATATCTGACAAAAGTTGGAGAAAATATATTGGTAGTCTAAACTAAATAGCAGAGATATAGCAAAGAATTAAATATTTCAAATGTGAAAATATTGATAATACTAAAGGCTTATTGTCATATATTTCAATCACTGACTCAAATCCATCATTTTCTTTTGAATATAGGAGCAAACAAATACTTCTCTATGCTCATTGTACTATTTATGAAACTTGTCCCATCAGTGTCCCATAATTCCCATTATTTATCCTATGAGGCTTAATTATTGCTGATACTGAAGCACTACTCAGTGTACAGTGTACGAAGTTGTTTAATTTAGTAAAATAAATTTAAATTGTCAAGTGAGTGTTTAAATTAGACTGTGTGATTCAGTTGATGTGTGTTCTTGAAAAGGTGTTAGGTTAGTGCTTGTTGTCCCATTGATAGCTCCTTTGTACTCATAGCCCCAAGCTCAACATAAATAGTTTTCATTCTGAGGTTAACCATCTCTGTGTTCTTTCTTGATCTTTGTCAGGCTTCCAACCATGTGACCCCCACACGTGCTTTAAAGACTAATCCTAAAACCACAGCAGGGGAAAAAAGAAAGAAAGAAATCTTGATTTTTTTCAGTTCTATAGCCAACATTTTGTTTTTTTCCCATGTTCTCTTGCTTTTTTAAAAAAAATAATAACATAATAATAATTTTGGGCCATTATAAAAACACTTAAAATAATGTATTTTAATGAATGCTGTGAGAGTGAATTTCACTTAACACTATTCAAATTTTCATAGTCCTTAATATTTCATATTTTGAAGGCAACAAATTCACATATAAATTTTTACAGCCAAACTGCCTACTATTAGCCACCAACAACCAATAGACAAAAATATGTATATACATATATAAACAAATTTCCATAAGAAATGTTTGTTACTGTTGATATTATTCAGAACACATGTATACATAAGTCAAGGAAAAAATGTGAAAGTCTGTGACATTCTAGAAACAATCACAGTGAGCTTCAGAAAGGATTTTTTCCTATCGAATGTAGATAGTGGTAAATTATATAGCATGAAGAAGTTTATATAACTTAAAAAACTTATATAAGTTTTTTCACTTGCAAATGTCACAGTGAATTACTGTGCAAAATTTGATCTTACTCAAACTTTAAGTCTCAGACTGGACCACTTCCTGCCCCTGATGGCTCTAGCTGCCATTATAGAGACTTAAGTTAACCTGCATTTTTCATTTCCTCAGTTGAGTTTTGAAATAATGCTCCTTTTTACTACTCTCAACATAGCCAGCAGTCTTCTACATGTGACAAAATGGCTTGTCGAGGCTCAGCTTCTCTATGATGCAGCTCATAAAGCCTGCAATGTTTAGCTGACTTTAGTTGAATTTATGGTCACATCTGGGACTAGAAAGGCACAAAACAATACACAATATGAAAACATTTCACTTTTTAAAATCCTAAAATGAGGCAGAGGCATTACAAGTTAGAGAGACTCTCAGGCCATTGACTTCGTAAAAACTTTCGTGGATGGATCGGTGAGGATACTGTAGAGAGTGCAGAGGTTCTCAGTTTCATTCCTGAAGTTCTCTTCTCTTCACTCTTTTATTCTACTCACAACACACCTGGTCCATCTAAAGGATGGATTGATAGTTTTGAATCATTTGGATGCCCATAACATAGGCAAAACCCACAACTCTAGATTCAGGCATAATTTAAGATGTCTCTAAATGAGTTGACTTAGGGTTAAGCTCATTAACATAGAAAGTAATTTAATGAAATCCATGCCTCCTGAGCCTTGTGCATTCTAGTGTTAATTTAATGTGTGGTAAAAGTTTCTTAACATTGTACATTCCACTCATGGACAAAATTCTACTCATCTCTACATAAAGACTGTCTGCAGTGTGGGACACTTCATATAACAATAGTAACACACCCAGTTAATGGCACTCATTAGTCACATCATATGTGCTGCAACCTTCACTGTACATTAGCAACATACAAACTCATAACCCAAAGTAAACTGTACTTAAATGTGTTTTCCATACAGTGAAAGCCACAAGCCCTGTTGCACTCTTCTGCCTCACTATACCAGGGAGACATTTGAGCTCTCCTCCATCCCCACCCCCTGCCCCTGCTGAAACTTGGCTAGACCTTGAGAGATTTGTCCAGCAAAAAATCTGATGCTGCTTATTTCACCATACAATTAAACATAAGACAGTTAAAGGTATAATCAGCTCATCATTCTGCAGGCTTTATTCTTATAAAGTGCAGGTTTTGGCAGGTTGTTTGCAAATAAAACAGCAGGTATGATACACAGTGGTAGCATTAACCCAGCCAATGAATTGGAAGGAAAAAGTTGGCATTCCATTGGGTTGATGCTACTTTTTGCAGTCTGATGTGCTTTTTTGTATTCCACACCATATCACAAATCAGGGCAACAAATCAAATCAAAGGAAAAAAAAAGGGTATAATAACAAAAAGCTTTGAGGGATGGTGATCTCACTGTTTTTGGAATGCACAATGTATCAATTTTATAGCAGATAGCATGGCACTGACCTTGTTTAAGTCACAGAGGAATTTCCCAAATGATGATAGCTTTTGCATACTTTCTCACTTCCTCTTGTGGTTCATGCCAGTGCTCACTCAGCTCTGGTAAACCTAGCTGCTCACACAATCCATTCAGTTTCTTTTTTTCTTTTAAGATACAGGATCTGGTCAGTTTCAACATTAAAAACTTGATGGCCTTCGTGTATTTGACTGTCAAAATGTGTCTTTTGAATGTGAACAACATCTGAATAAAATAATTGTGTTATAATAATGTTTATTCCTTGAATGAAGTCTAAATCAATCTTTGAGCTGAATAAAATGATGTACACAAAAAAGCATAACTATAGGAAATCAAGCAATCATTTAAAAAATGTGATATAGACTGAATTTCACTTACAAGGGTTTATTGTCTCAAAACTAACATAAACACTTTCTCGTCTAGACATTGATTCTCCGAACAACCTGGTCACTAGGAACATAACTGAGACCACAGTGACTGTGATGTGGGAGAAGGTCCGTGCTGAGATTGATGGCTACATACTGACCTATAGCTCTGCTGAAGGCTCCAGACAGGAGATCCAAGTGGGAGTAGATGCCACGTCCTACCAGCTCACATCACTGAAACCTGGGGCTCTGTACACCATCTTCATCTGGGCCTACAAGGGTTCCCGTTTGAGCAAGAAGAGCTCTACTGAGGCTGAGACGGGTAAACTGTTCCTCTCTCAGTTTTTCCTTGCTGGTTTCCTATGCTGAGGGAGCTCTTTATAGTTCTTTCATCTTCACACTCTCTATGTAAATAGGAATAGCTTGTGTGAGTTGTTTTTTTTTTCAGCTATTGTTTTTAATCTTCGGTTTACTCTTTTAAAAGAGTTCACTTTTCCTCTATAATTCCTTGTTGCTAAATGAATAGGACTTTATCTTGGATAGATAAGGATGTTTATCTCCTTGCTATTTGCTGCTTGATCCTGCTATTTGGTTGTGAAACTTGATTAGTATTACACTGGAATTCACCTGTGCAGCTTTTAATATTTCTCTCTCTGCCAGTGAGCTTGAGCTGTCCCTCAATTCTTCATTCTTTGTGTTAGTAAATATGACAGCATGTTGCAATTGTATACACAGGAGCTAAGCTGGATAAAAGCTCACAAATTAAAAAGACTATTTACTTAACAGCTAAGTGAGGTCATACTATACAATATCATTTGCTATTTGAAGAATTGTTATACTTTTTGTTATTTACACTTCTGACCTTAAAATGGTATCCTCAAGATAGCAGAAGTGATCTCTCATGTGCTATCTATAAAGCTTAAGATGCTTAAGTTCATTATTAGCTAACCCTACACCATAGAGATGCTTACATTCATTATCAGCTAACCCTACAGTATAAGCTATGTATATAGACTATATTACAGTTCTTCTTGTGGTTACCTTCTTGTAATTGCCATTATGCCATAAGTGTTAAGATTTGAGAATTCAGTAAGTTTGTTGCTGTGATTATTATATGTGAGCAATAAGTCACAGGGACCAGATGGTACAGATTCAATCAGTGGTAGGTCTTCCTGTGGGGTTTATTCAATGTTTGGAAAGAAGATAAGTGAAACAGATGTTGACTGGTCTCATAACTCAAATGGCAGGGTGCCTCATGGATCTGAGAACAGGGAATAGAAGCCCTTGAGGTGCAGAAGTTCTGGTGTTTTTCTTTCCTTTTGCTCCCACATGACACACACACACTCACATACTTTAATACTAAGCTACTGCATGTTATTTTTACTTGAATTTACTGTTCCATGCTTTGAACAGTTAAGTGAGGTATTTTTGAAATGAAAACAAACATTAAAAATTCAAATTCAATTAAGACTTTAGTTCAAGTCACACAACTGTATTATCTAACTAAAAGATAACTATTGCAAATGTAATTTTCCCCCCAAACTTATATCACTTACAGCAGACACATATTCATAATAAACTTTTGAATGGAGCAGAGGGCCAAAATAATACTGTAAAGTGTTACATATCTAAATTTTAATGTAGTCTGATTGGATAATATATATATACCTGCCTAATATTGTGTTGGTCCCCCTTTTGCTGCCAAAACAGCCCTGACCCATCGAGGCATGGACTCCTCTAGATCCGTGAAGGTGTTCTGTGGTATCTGGCACAAAGACATTAACAGCAGATCCTTTAAGTCCTGTAAGTTGCAAGGTGGGGCCTCCATGGATCGGAGCTGATGGCCAGCACACCCCACAGATGTTCGATTGGATTGAGATCTGGGGAATTTGGAGGCCAAGTCAACACCTTGAAC
>CM075006.1:22445856-22457671 GCA_037576675.1 Pangasius sanitwongsei | reverse complement strand
ATTTGAAATACTACTAATTTAGTTTGACGCCATTTACGTTCTAGTTTTCGAGTGGTCTGTTTTAAAGTTCGTGTGTGGAAAAGAATGATAAAAATAAAGAAAAAGAAGAGGGCACCTGCCTGTCTTCAGGCCATGCTGTTAGCAAATGTCTTGATGATGTAATTTCCTGTTTGTAGTGTGACCTATTGTTTTTCTGTCTCTTTCATCAGGCTATATGACTTTCAGTAACAGGGTTGAGTGAAAAATGTGGGACACACATGAAATGCTTAATTATTATTATTATTTAAAATAAATTAATAAATTATATATTTTTTACACAATTAAAAGACACTTAAATCAACCGTACCATGGAAGAAAAGAAAGATTTAGCACTTATTTTATCTATAATATTTGACTTGTAATTTGGCCATTAACAAGACAGGACAATAAAAAAAAAGCCTAATTTAGATAGTGTACCTGAATTTTAATCAATATTTTAAAACATTTTATTTGTATTTTATTTAAAGATAACATTTTTGTACTCAACCAGTATTTTATTCTGTACTCTGAGCATCTATTCTATGAAAATTTGTGGTTGGGACAGAAAATTTACTCTTATTCTGGAATGTCCCATCTGAAAATCACATGCAGTATATTGTTGCAAAATTAACTAACTTCTTTATAATATATATGGAATCCTCAGATATTCTTGTGATCAAGAGCCCTCAGAAAAATCTAATTCAATCTTGCATGCATGTTTGTAGCAAATGCACGCATATATTTAAACTATCACACTTAAATTTGTGTATTTCTTTATATACACTGGCTTTAAGAATATACGTGAAATAAATATATTAAGGAAGATTTTGAGCAGTATAATTTTATTTTACTACCTTTTTTAAAAAAAAAAAAAAAAAGTCTTTTTTTGAGTACTTCTTTTTTTCCTGAAAAACATTGGTTTCAAAATGATTTGCAATTAGTATTAGTATTTGTACTAATTACAAATTAGTATTTGGTGAAGCCTCCTTGGAGATCATAACAGCTCCGGTTCTCTTACAGAGTTTTTTTTTTCTTCATCAGATGAATGCACCCATCTTCCAGGATATAACCCAATTTTAACTGACTTTACTTAGGCAAAGTAGAAGCATCATTTAGTTGAGAAATAAGTAAGAACGTGGCCATGATTTTCACTTCATTTGAATATCATTAGGAGGCTAAATTTGAATTTCTCCTGAACCTTTACCACTAGGGGGTGAACTGGAAGCCATGGAAGGGCCACCTCTTGTCCCTGGACTATACAGAGATTAAGATCCGCCCAGTGAACACAGCTAGCCGAAAGAAGAGATCACTCAAGAGAAGAGCAGCTGCATAATGATCATTATACAGCAAAGTGAAATGACACAAAGAAAGTAGAAATTGTGATTAATCAAAATATCATATATTATCTCATCAAAAAATATATGGGTGACAACTGGCCTTTACAGATTACAGATATTGATACAGATATAATTACAGATATTGTACAACTGTATCGCTTTTATCTTACAAAAATGTCAAAAGGTCAAATGAAAAAAAAAATCAATATTTTATCATATTTGTCTGATGTAGCAACTTGTACAGTGTAAGATTATGGGATTATTCCCTAAACAGCTGTGGTATAGTTGGCCAATTTTCAAAGTGTTAAGTGATTATATACAGTCCCAATGATTCATTCATAATACAAGGGGCATATAAACTGTAAATTAGCTATATAATTAAAATCCACACATTATAAGTTCATTTTATCACCATTTCCTCATTTTTTTTTTACAATTATTCCAGTGTGCAGTACGGAATGATGTCTTTTAGATTTGAGAGTTTTTTCTCCTTTTTTTCTTTTGTAATAATATCTACTGCAATGATTACTTTTACATTCTATACCTAAATGCTGTATAGTATGTATTAGGCTTGTAATGTTAACAGTTTGGATATGTACTGTAGGACAGTACTATAAAGTGATCTCACAGAAATAAAAGTACTTGAAATAAAACATATTTTGGTATTTGTCTTTATTATAATGATGTGAAACAGTCATTTGCCAACTGAACTTAGTGCCATGATTCAGTGAATCATTATTACTATATGACAGCAGCAATGGTGTGAGTTTACAAAAAAAAAATTGTTGTACAAACTTTATTAACACAATATTTTGTAATAGTAGTTATGACTAAAATTAATAAAACTACCCAAATTAGTGCTGCAGAATATAAGTTCTCTGAAATAAAGGTTTCATAGGTTTATGTTACTGGCAATATGCAGGTAGCATATATTTTGTGCATCTATATTCACTTGCATTTTGAAATTACTTCAGGCTAAGTGAAGTGTAAATGAAACAGCAAAGGGAAATTTTTGCTGATTTTCTGTAGCATTGAAATGCTTTCCAAATGACTGTTTTCTTCTGACTGCTACAAAAAGCTGCCCTTCAGAGTTTTCCACCTTTAGAGGCAGTACGGCATAGTCATGATGAATAGACTGCAGATATTAAAGGCAATTGTGTTCTTTATGTTATGAAACAGTGCAACATGACAGCCTTTTTAGAGCTCTATACTCATGGCTGGTGGTTTGAGTGGAGTGATATTATTGTCTGCAGTGTTTATGTTGCTGTCAATTTCAGCTGAAGTCCTTTAACTTTCATTTATTCTATAAACCTTATACTGATGACCACTCTTTTCTGCTGTTGCTGGTTGAAATATGCAATTGCTTCAGACTCTCCTGTTGTGACTGTGTGCAATCTGTATCAATGATCCTATAGGATTATTTCCTTTTTATCTACACAACACAGTATTGAACTGTAGCACTAAAAATATTAACACAGTACTAAGTGCTCAGTTTTAGTTTTAAACCATATACCCTCATGTAAATCCTTATTCATAATACAGACTTGACATCACCAAAGTACATACTTGGAGGAGGAACAGAGGGTGCCAGAACTAAGTTCTGTTATAATTTGCATATAAAAATGATGACATATTTGAATAGGTAACAGTTTCCTGCAAAGAATGACATGCATGGCTTCCTCTTTAAAAAAAAAAAAAAAAAAAAAAAAAAAAAAACGGTTAGAAGTAATGACGTAAAATTAAGTAATACAGGAGATAGGCAAGGCTTCCTAAAGTTTAAGATGCTTATAAAGCCAAAATTGCTGGGTGCAAATTTTAGTGTATATAATTCAAACAGTTTAGAAGCATCAAGCCAGTCTCACTCTTCTCTCACCAGATTGGCATTGTGTTTTTCCACTTCTCCTGCAGTAGCAGAAGCACTTGTAGTAGAAGGAGTGCTTGTTTTAGTGGGGGAAGCTGACTCGTTGTTGGATTAGTTACTTTAACAGCCCAGGTTATACCATCACACAGTGTCTGGTGCTTTGAGAGAAAACGACTTCATGTTTGGAAATACTCACTCACTTACTGCCTGCGTATCTAGAGGAAAAGACATGTTTATGTGTAGAGCTGTTGTTCAATGTTAGTGAATAAAATAGATGCACCTAGGGTTACTAGGGCAGTAGGATTCATTTGAGAAAACTGATGTACTGAGAAGTCTGAGAAGGTATATGAGAACATCCTGTCCAAATTGTACAGCAACATATGCAAGAAGAGTTGCTATGATAGCAAGAGAAAATCTTATATAAACAGAAAATAGAAACATACAGCATCTTTATTTTAATTAGGTTAAAAACAAGACACAGGACTGTATTCATTTCCATACATCAACAGTATAGAGAAAGCAAAAAACATGCTGCATAAGTAAATTCATAATCACACACACCTGAAATTAACATGCTCATGCTAATTCAACTGCTTTCCCTCAGTGTTAACGCATAAATTCAAAATGTACCTTCTCTCCTTCTGTACCTTCTCATTATTCATATGCGTCATGATTTCAACTCTAGGTTGTCTCATTGGAAGACAAGCCAATTTAATCACAAATTATGGGCCACACTGAATGGCAGAGCAAAAACATTTGAGTGGTAAAACCACTATTCTTATTATTTCACAGTATATGAAAATGAATTTAACAAAAGGTGTTAAAACATCTTTACATTTTTACAGGGCATTTATTTCTTACAGTGGTAACAGAAGTGCCTTACTTGAACGTTCAGGAAGTTCTTTCCTCTTTGCACTGTCAGCAGTGTTGTATTTAGAAATAAGAAAGGGAAGTCCACCTCTATTGCACAAACAATTATCTTAATTTGCAGCAAAGTTTAGGGTTAAGGAAAAGATTAGCTTTGTACCTTTTTTATCCCTTTCACATAATCCTTGCTTTTTTAAATGAAGTTTCATAAAATTAAGTTAATCTAGGAAAGTAATTCTAAATGTCTAGTAGTTCTTAGTCAGGATGACTAAACTCATTCCAGTCTTCAATATTATAATACATCCAGTTGGCTTGACATACTATTAAGTAATGTAACTTATATATGAGCTATTCATACATAAATATCCAAGCCGTACTTTGAAACAGATCATGGCCCAACTACACAATGGTAAGGGCCAGTCTATCTGGAGACAAGGGGTCCGTTTTGACTGAAATCCACAAGTCCTCCTCATTCTGGCCACCATTCTTCTTTTTTTTCTTCTTCTTTTCACCCTGTGACCCTGTGAGTGTGGCAGAATCTCTACAACAGCAACAGTGGCATCCTCTGCAAAGGGACGAGCAGCAGTGACAACAAACAACCAGGGAAGTGAAGAAAACAAGTAGAGGCAGCAAAAGGAGCACAACAACACACACTGTGTTGTAAATGCCCTCATTGTGTTTGGTGATCATAAGCATCCAAAAAGCATTGAAGAATTCAGCAATCTGCTCCTTCATGGTTGAACAAAAGCCCTGGCTCTCAGGAGGTCATATGCAGATCCAACCAGAAATATCCTTTGTAGTAAATGGCCAGATGTTTATACCACTTCTTCTGGATAAGATCTCAGCTTTGCTCACCATAGAAATGGCAAGCTTTTTTTCTTTCTTGTAGGCTCTTCTAATTAGTTAATTTCAGCATTATTGAATGAGGGATGGCCAGCTGTGGAATGCTCGACCCTAAAACCAAACACAAACCAAATGCACATTTATTTCTGGTAAATGCTTTGAATACCAGAGCATTTTTATGTGAAGTCTACCTTTGAAATCACAGAAGATTCTAATATGAATGACAGTGGAGACAGTAGCTGCGTGGTGTCCAGCTCAGAAACATGCAAAAACAAGCTTCCACCTGCAGATTAGTCCCTTCTGCTTTGACTCTCCAAGAAGTGATAGAATTTCTGCAGTGAGAGATAGAGGGGTGGTGGATTAAAATCTAGGTCCTGTGCACTAGTGGTTTGAAAAAAAAGGTGGTTTGCCAAGAAGACAGGAAATGGTGTAAACAGGTTAATATTGGAGCTACTTTAAGCTAAAATTGGTGCTACTTAGTAATCTCATTGATTTTCTTTTGATTTTATAGCAATGAAATTGCATATTTGTATATTGTATACATACCTATTTTTGAGTGTTTAATAATTCATTTAAATAAATATAATAATAATACACATCTATGGTAATACATAAACAACATCATAAAATCCCTGTACAATGAATATGATGTTTAAAGATGGTCATTATTGTCTATTAAATAATTTGAGCCAAGCTTATAATGGTGTTAGGTTAGAAAACACTTTTGTAAATTCAAAAAACAATTTACAAAAAGTAAACACTATAAAACAAAAAGTATAATACTGTTGGGAAATCATGGATATTCATGTCACACAAGCAGTTGGCAGTATACTCAGTGAGCAACACTTCCCCTAGTCTTCAACCCTCTGTTAAATCTCACATTTAGCCTAAACCTATAGGAAAGAGTCTGTCTGAGTGCTCTGCTCAAGGAGGTTAACCACTCTGAATAACATGTTAAAAAGGAGCCATGAATATTAATAAGGACTGATCTAGTTTATTCCCTTAAAGGGATAGAAGGTCATGATGGACTGTCCTGCTTTTGTTTCAAAGGATGGGACTGTGTCATTAAATTTATAGGAAAAGTCAGTGATATTTTAATAAGGCGTAATGAATTATTTTCCCTAATCCAAGTTGGCGCATTTTCTAGGTCAGGGTTCACCCTTTGCATCCTATCCGCAAATTATTCATTTGCCTGGCTGCGTAATTTGTGTCATAGGTTACATCATATACAAGTCTTATTTCCTTATGACAACCAAAGGGTAATTCACCTTCTCCTAGGCAATGATCTAAGAAAAATAAGTAGTATAAGTGCATTAGACTGCCAGAAGCTGTCTTAATTTTACCCCAGTGCCATATGCTTTTATAAATGTTCGATTTCATACTTTGTTAATTCTAGCTTCTTCAGAATAGTAAACAGGAAACCTGTCTAAACCACACATAAAGCCAGGTTGGGGCTTAAAAATTTAACTAACTGACTAACTGTATTACTTACACAAGCTATTTCAAGAACTTTGTGTTGTGTGTATGTGTGTGTGTATATATATATATATATATATATATATATATATATATATATATAATGGGAGATAATGTTAAAGGTGGTCAAATCTGTTGTTTTAGCTGTGTGGAGCTATGCACATAAATGGCTAGCCTTCTGAAACAATTACATCATTTGCTACTCTTAAACCGATTAAGGCAATGTTTACACAAAGGGAAAAGGCCTGTGAGTTATATTAAAATACTAACTGCTCTCAATTTACAAGTGGCCAGTTTACATTTCTGATAATTTACTACTTATAATCTCCTATTTTTATAATAATCTCCTATTTACTTAAATTTACATAAATTATACAAATAGAGTATATTGTCCTGTAAACAACTTAAGCCTCTTAAATGTCGGCAAATAAATCTAAAGGAATGAATATTTAACAACAAGGCATATGCTTTACATACACATCCTCATAGTCCTTGGACACATACATATTTTACTGCTACCCATCTGTTATTTGCTACATGAGTTAGAAAAGAAGTTTCTCACCACATTCACAAATAAAAATGTCAGTCACATCAGTGCAGTAGTACAGAAAGTTGAACGGAAGCAGCATATGCTGAGAAAGCTACTCTTGACTCCATGTAAGCAGGGTGCATGTGACTAAAAACTGTACACCACAACAGCAACATCTTATTTCTCAGGAAGCCACAAACACCATCAAAGCTCTGACCTTACCATCTTTGTACACACAAGGTCCAGATGTTTTCCCTCCCATCATACAACCCTCCTCAGATCCTGCCTGATGCTGACACCATGCAAGGTTTGTCCTTTATCCATATGTTCATCTGAACACTGCTTAAGTTAAGTCCTTTGCCTTCCTTTTGCTAGGTGGAGGCCTAGAGTGGAAGAAAGACTCCTGTGTCTCACAAGCTCCTTTGCCTTGCACTCTTGCATTCTTGTGGGTAGGTTATACATTCAACCACTCTCTGATGTCACCGAAGCAGAGAGGGAGGGCTGAAGGAGTAAAACTGTCACTGCATGCTCATGAACATGAACTTCTTTATAGGGAATGTACAATAGCTAACATACATGTTTGCACAATAGAGTTTTCTCGACTTTGAGCTCATATAAACTTTCAGACAGCTGCCACTAAAGGTAAAAAATTTTGATGGGCAAATTACTACTCCTACACACTCTCAGAATGTGCTAAAGCCCTTTTAGTACATGATGACAAAACATTCTCAACAAAGGTTGCAAAGATGGCATAAATAGGTTTCACTGGAAACAATGTGACCTTTGTAAGAGCAAATTAATTCTGTCATTCCAGTTGCTGTTTTAGTTTTCATTTTGATAAAAAAAAAAAAGCTATCACAGCTGAAGAAAGTACACATTATATTTGAGTAGATAAAAAGCTAATATATTTTAAAATATTTTATATATTTTAAATATCAAATACTACTCAGGGATCTGAGTGTGCTATACACATAAAACCACAAAACCAGAAAACATAAATCTATTTTCTACACACATCATAACGAGGTCAGCAGGTCTGTACAGGATGCAGAACTGAAAGTGTGTCTTAGGGTGTGTCTCTGGTCAAATGAAGCAAAGAGCTGCAAAATAAATAAATAAATAAATAAATAAATAAATAAATGTTGCCATGTCACCCTAATAACTATCATTGTGAATGAGTATAAATTACATAAAATACTGTATATGATATATACAGTGCATGTAATATGTAATATTACAGTTACCTGATTTCACAGCTTAGGGGATGTGAAACTATAATTTAGATATCGTGATGAACTAAACTTACCTCCACAGGAAATTTGTTCCCTTTAGAGGAAGTTAGACATGCATGCAGATGAACTGCACTAACATTTCTCAAAGCCCTGAATCTAAGACCAACCCTATGTTAGACTTCACAACGCCATGTGGTACATACAAAAGAACACATTGTTACAGAGAATTGAAGCAAGCAGACCTCTAGAAACCATGCTCTAAGCTGTTCTCCAGCCTGATTTCATCCTGAAGGGCATAAAAAGCACATTGCCTTATTGAATAACTCAATAAAAGAACATGTTGGAGCTCAGGTTATAAGCTGCCCTTTTAAGTGAAAAATAAATCACACTGGCACACTGTTTGGAGAAGCCAAATATAGCACGAGTTGTTGCTAACCAGCGGCAAACACTCCATGAGTCAGGCAAATGAAATGTATCAACTTAGTACTGTGTGTCTGTGTGTGTGTGTGTGTGTGTGTGTGTGTGTGTGTGTGTGGTGGTGGGGGGGGTTGCTGGAGACTGGCGAAAACATCATCTTTCTTTCTTTCTTTCTTTCTTTCTTTCCACATGAAACATCTTAATTATATGGAATCGAGTATTTATGTATCAGGTTTTCTCAAGAAATTGTGAAAAGCCACATTGTAGTATCATGTCCTTGCACCTCCCAGAGTGACAACAGGTTTCCTCTTTTTTTCATTTGGGCTTTACATTAGTTGCAACCAGCCACATTTCACAAGGCTGATGTGCTATCAGCCCACAGATAGAGACTTCCGTTTAATGTGAAATACACAAAAGGGAAGCAAATACTGCATTCTGACTTGATTTTGATTTTACTATTTCTATTACCTATATTTACACCCCGAACTTTAGGAGTAAATCTCTGGACTTTAGATTTTAATAAATACTCAGACTCTAAGATTTTAATAAACACTCACTTTAAGCCTAAACTAATAGAAGATTAGCACACCTGTCAAAACCAAAAAATCTACTTAGGAAAGTAGACTAGTATAGGACAAACATGGGGCATATGGCACACAACATTAAAAAACAAAACAAACTAAAACAAAACAAAATTGGTCCCGGAAGGATACAATACAATCTATGTCAGTGCTTGTTTGTGTGCAAAAAGCTTTTCAAACCGCTGCTTGGCAGATTCTAGTTTGCTACGCCTGTCAACAAAAGAATTGCTGAGAGTGATGGCAAAGTTTAACTCTCAAGGTAATAAATTAATTATTGGGTAAGAGGTCAGCTGTAATTATGCTAGATTTAATTTAAACTTAATCAAGTAAAACTGCAAGTAAAACTAAAATAACTTTATATCACTCTTTCTTTTATCATTCTAACACTAATCTAGGACATTACCCCTCTCCACCAGCAGAGGTCAGGTTAGGGAATTCTATTGCAACCTCTGGCATTCCACTTTCCGTTCGCTTTAGGACTCCAGTATATTAACATACAAGCATTATAGTTGTGTTTGCATTGCATTGTAAAGTCTGTATTCTGGGTACTGCCTGGTTTAGATTTTCTATTAAAGAGCCTCCGCACATGAATCCTATCTCTCTCCAAGTCTGATGCCCAGTGAGCTGCTGCTGAAGATTAGGGGAGAATTTGAAGTTTCTATAAAAGATCACCAAATGATCTCATCACTATGGAAGTTCATCACTATGGAAGTTCAAATGAAAATGCAAATCGCGTATTACCGTTTGCATTTTCATTTAGACAAACGTACAGTGTCTGCCAAATTTAAAATGGAAAAGCAAAGTCCATTTGCAGTTGCATTTCCCATGTCTTACGAGTTATGACCCTGTCATATCCATATAGCAATAACAATTACTCCATTTGCTATTTCATTTCCACGGCGTTTCGTATGGGGCATGCCAAAATTCAAATAGAGTCGCAATTTCCTTCGCATTTGCATTTCCGATGCCTTTCACAGAAACCTGTCAAACAGTATTGGAGGTGGAAGTAATACTATGGAGCTTGTTTGTATTTGGAAGTGATGTTAGTCACAGTGGACCGCATTTTAGAGCGTCTTTCGGTCAACAGCCAAGCAGGAAAATGTGCTGAACAGACTTTGTGCCGATGCTTTACGCCCTCAAATGCTTCAAGACAATGCATATTCTGTATATGAAAGTAGGTAACTGTTATGGTGAAAAAAACTGTCACCAATAATTTCTAATAATTTCAATTATTTCTAAACCTATATTAAAAAAAGTGTTTTATTTTTATAATTAACATCTTTATTATTCCAAATCAAACATCTACATCAGCACAATAGTCCGCACATTTTCTTCTTGGTTGTCACCTGTGACTGACGTCACTTTCAAATATAAACACGCCCCATACACACTCCATAGTATTCAAAATTCAAATTCAAAACTTATTATGGTATACTTAGCCTGAAGGAGTACTCCTCTGTGCTTGCACCATATGCCATCTCTATAAAAGGATAAAAGGCTCAAAACCTGTCCAGTGCAAGATGGTTCAAAAACAAATGTTGCCTAGGAGCATCAGTTTCAACATGGCTGGGAAGCTCTGAAAGCCCTCATTTGTACAGAGTGCCCCCTTGCTCCAGGCCATTGGAAGGCTTTTTTCTTCTATGTTGCCTTGTGCCCTACAAACTACATTCAGGAGACAACAAAAAGACCATGATCAAATGATTCATGACTTACAAAGTGCAATCTTTAAATTCTAAATATGTACAGTTTTGTTGTTTTTCTTTCTTTAACATATTTTGACACCTCACTTTCAAGAAACCATAAATATCTTTCCACACAGAGGACATTGTGGGAGACAGAATCTTAATTTTCTCAAGGAGTGAATTGTTAGGGCTAAAATTATGAATGAACATAAAGTGTTCAGTAAGTATAGCAGTTGAATGTTCTGTCAGCTTACCCTTCAAACAGTTAGCAGAAGAGTGAATTGAAAATTACCATAACTTTGGCATTATTTTATTAAATTTACAACTCAAAATAGTGAATTAAAATAGCCTACATTGCACCACACATTATGAGTTCAGGACCTGGATTTCATATCTTATGGCTTCATTAAGTTGTGTGAACAATTAATTGTTGGAGCATGATATAAAAAAAATGAACTACAAAATAATAGAATGTACTGGATCAAATACTATTTTATGAGCTGCTAAATAGTGAGAGTTGATGCGGGTTATGGGTAAATTTGGACAAATCTGCAGTGATGAATGTGTACTACGATGACTATTCATGCACTATTGTCAATATACTAGGCTATATATTGGCAATACACCAGGCTCCCATTAGATGTTTATTTCAATGCTTGGCATTTTCTCATTCATACTGTATATCATATTAGTCTTTTCTATTTTTTTATTTTTAAATTGTTAGGTTGTTTTTTTGTTATTTCAAATTACATTTGACAACAAATAAAAAACTGTTTTAAGATGGAGCCACCTTCAGTTGCTGTTTGTTTGTGGGGCTTTCTGCTTTCAGTCTTGTCTTCAGTAAGTGAAAAGCATGCGCTATTGGGTTGAGATCAGGTGACTGACTTGGCCATTGAAGAATATTCCATTTCTTTGCCTTAAAAAAAGTCTTGAGTTGCTTTCGCAGTATGTTTAGGGTCATTATCCACCTGC
>CM075006.1:22425642-22445756 GCA_037576675.1 Pangasius sanitwongsei | reverse complement strand
CACATCTTGATTGTTTTATTTCAAATCCATTGTGGTGGTGCATAAAGGCAAAATCACAAAAACTCTGTCATTGTCCAAATACTTCCGGACCTAACTGTATGTGTGTGTGTGTGTGTGTGTGTGTGTGTATATATATATATATATATTTATATTACATATTTATAATATATATACATATATATTACCCCTGGGTCCAATTACTCATAAAAATGGTATTAGCTTGCACTCTTATGCCAATGACACACAGATATATGTTTCAGCAAAGCCAGATGACAGACAATAGTATAATAAAATCTATGGCAGGGGGCAGAGCTTTTTCTTACAAAGTCGCACAGTTATGGAACAGCCTTCCAATTACTGTTCAGGACTTAGTCTCAATCTTTAAGTCTCAGCTGAAATCCTTTCCTGTTAGGTAAAGACACAGATCTGGAGGGTTGATGGGCATAAGATGTTTTGGTAAACTGGGATGTTTGGATGCTGTCATACCACTCTCACGCGTTCACTCAGGTTTGTTAACAGTGCAGTGGTTTTCTGGCTTTCCCTTTCAGTTATGCTGCCATAGCTAGTCCTTACTTGCACTCTGCGCATAATGTACATCCTCTTAAACCACTATTGGACAAGACCATACTTAATAATCTGTTCTCTCTCTCTCTCTCTGTTTCTCGGTGCATGCTGGGAAGCGGAAGTGTGGGAGGGTGTTCACGGTGAGAGGGAAATTGGAAAGATTCTTTTCTCTTGTTTGTTTCTCTGTTTATTTCTGATACTATGTTTAAAATTTAAACATCTAAAATTGATTCTAAATTTGGATTAGAGTGTATTAGTTGGATTACTGCTATATAATAGTAATGTTGTGGCAGGGATGGTGTCTCACCTGAGTGTGGAGGCCCTGTTCCTGTTGCTCTGCCATGGCATCAGGTGTGTCACTAATGCGGGAGTGTCTGTCAAAGATGTGCTGCTGGATGTGGCTGAGCGCATGGGTCATGATAACATTGTTTCAGCATCTCAGATGAACAAGGCTGTGGTAGTTTTTCTCAAACAGGAGCAATTAGTGAATCGATTGGTCGAGAGTGGAATTTTGGTGAGTGGCAATTTTGTTCCGGTTCAACCATTAGTTTCTCCAACAACTAAGGTAACGATTTCTAATGTTCCACTATTCGTTGTCAATGCAGATATTGAGTAGGAGCCCTCTCAGTTCGGCAAGTTCGCCAGCGGAGTTTGAATGGTTCCGCTCAGATGAGAAAAAGGAGTTCTGAAACATGAAGGGAAGTCATATATGTTGTACACAAGTACAGGGGAGATGCACTGTTTTGAGTGTGGCAGTATTAGGCATGTAAGGCTCTCCTATCCCTTTAGAGTTGAAACAGAAAGCGAGAATGCTGTAAAGGATGGGGCGATAGCTGAGGTTCAGGTAAAGAAAATCAGGGTGAGGAGAATGTAACAACTTCCTAATGGTACTGAGAATATGAGTAAAGCTGAGGACATTTCAGCTAAGGCTGTTGTTACTGATAGTGAGAATGCTGGGGTACAGGTGTTAAGGCAGACTGATGTGGAGAGTTCAGAGATAGTAGGTAAGATGAGCAGTGCAGATAGTGCAGAGGGTGTAGGCTCAGACTCTACTGCTGAGCTGAGTAATGGTAGGACAGTGATTTCACCTTGGTCCTGGAGAAATGTTGTTTCATTTCACTATGAACTAACTGGCTGTATATGGTTGAAATGACAATAAACTCCACTTGACTTGACTTGTACTCATTAGAAGAGATCAGTGATTTCTTGAATGAGACTTTTGGAAAAAAAAATTGATGTACAGAATTTCTTTTCAGATGTAAAGAGGTTTGAGACTTCAGTTCATTATTGGCAGCAGAGGGTTGGAGAAGACTGACTGAGCCAAAGAGAGATTCCGTTTAAAAAAGATCCTCACTAAGCTGAGGAGGGGGAAAACCCCAATGAAACAAAAATCTAATAAATAGACCAATATCAGGGGTAGCTTATCTTTTTTCAAAATATTTGGATCTAAACATTTCGTCTAAAAGTTTGTCTAAAAGAAAATGGGACATTAACCCAAGATCCTATGGAAATGAGAAGGATGGCCACTGACTTAGGCTGAACTGTCCAGATCTACTCATTGTGAACCTGGGATTATGGCCCAACTATTAAATGAACTTCCTAATTTGGAAACAGGGGACAAAAAGACATTGGATACAATGATTACCTTTGATGAGGCTGTTCAGCAGCTTTCAGCAGGGTGCGCACCTTGAGAAGACTATCTACCAATTTTGCAAGAAATTCTGGAGTATTTTAGGTGAAGACTTTTATAAGGTAATTTGTGAATGTTTTGATAGGGACATATTACCCAATAGTTGTCAGTGGGGTGTGTTATCACTGCTGCCAAAAAATGGAGACTTGGGGTTGTTGAAGAATTGGCACCCTGGATCTTTAATGTGCTTTGATTACAAAATTTTGCAAAAAGTGTTTAACCAATAGGCTTAAAAATTGTTTGAACCCTGTTGGCAAAATAGAGCAAAAATGTTGTGTTCCAGGCCATACAATCATGGATAATTTGTTTCTAATAAATGGTGTTATTGATGTTTTTTAAGTAACAATCTTAGTGTTGTTTTTTATCTATTGATCGATTGATTGTTTTAAAAGCATTTGGGTTTGGAAATAAGTTTATTTCATGGGTAAAGTTGTTGTACACTGGTGCTTCAATGCTGAAGATGGGAAGTGGGCTGAGTTGCCCAGGACCTGCTGAAATTCGACCGGGTTGTCGAATCTCAGGGCAGCGCCTCTATTGTGTAAATTAGGAAATGATTTGAAAGGTTATACCAGGAGACTCCACAGGGTCATGTGTCTGTATCATCTTATGCTGATGATGTTACTGTTTTTATTACAGGGCAGAAGGATAGCCAAACACTCTGTTGAAGTTTAGCTGTATGAAAAAGCCTCCTCTGGTAAAGTTAACTGGGTGAAAATTGAGAAGTTTGTTGTGGGTCCCTGGAGTAATGGTGGGCCACCTCAGCTCCCAGGGGGCTGCAATGGGGAAGAGAAGGCATTAAAGTTCTTGGAGTGTTTTTGGGTACAGAAGGGTATAGGCAAAAGAATTGGGAGGGTATGCTATAAAAGGTGTCAACCAAGTTGTCTAAATGGAAATGGCTATTACCTGAGCTATCCTATAGGGGTAGTGTCTTGGTTACCTGGCTGCCTCCATGTTATGCCATAAATTGAATGTGCTAGAACCACCAGATGATATAAAAGTTAAGACAAAAACAACTGGTGGAATTCTTTTGGTCTAGGCAGCACTAGATTCATCGGTCTGCATTATATCCACCAGTTCAAGAAGGGGGACAAAGCCTGGTGGATAGATCAGGTTATTATTAAGTTAATATTAACTATTAAATTAAGTTGGATTAATACTTTTTGACTACAGGCTGCACAGAGACTGTTATATGAGGAAGATGTGGGGTGGACCAAGGTGGCTTGTGCTCTTCTAAGGAGAACATCAGGTCTCAGTTACGATAAACAATTATTGTTACTGGGGCTGAATGAGCTAGACTTGGGCAACTTGACTCCATTTAAGAGTTTAACTCCATGTTAAGAGTTTGGCAAATGAATTTGAAATTGAGCTAAGATTAAGGTTGATGATGGATGGAAATAGATGGAGAGAGAACAGCTGCATCAATTCAGCATGACACAGGGATTTGATCATGCGGGCAGCATTGCCGGGAGCCTGTAGGGAGGCATCGGACCTTCAACCTCTGTGGGGCTGGGGGAGAGGCTATAGATTTCCATCCATCAGTGTCTCTGCTGCTGCTGCTGCACAGAAGGAGGACCAAGAAGATGGAGATATGATTTTATCCTTTAAATCCCCAGAGTTGGGGAAGTTTTAGGACATAACTAAAAAGTCTTTACAATCACTTGTGTGAAAGTATCTCATCAGACCGTTCCAAGAAGAGTAAATGCTTGGAGGTGGTCAGAATTGTTGTGCCCGACTTCAGAGGAGGAATGACTCATAATCGCACTGTGTAACCCAGACATACTCTTGTGTCACCCAAAAGAGGATGGGTTCCCTTTTGAGTCTGGTTCCTCTAAAGGTTTCTTCCTCATGTCATCTTAGGGAGTTATTTCTTGCCACTGTCACCTCTGGCTTGCTCATTACGGATAAATCTAAATCTGTATCTGGATTTCTGTAAAATTGCTTTGTGGCAAGGTCCTTTGTTATGCTATATAAATAAAATTGAATTGAAATAAATGAAGATTAGATTATTTATAAGATTATATATATATATATATATATATATATATATATATATATATATATATATACACACACACAGTGAATGAAGCAATCAAGATGTGATTGAAATGTCGACTTTCAGCTTTTAATTCTTTAAAATTAAACAAAATTATTGCATTAACTGTTTAGGAATTACAGCCATTTTTTACAGAGTCCCTCCATTTTCACAGGCTCAAAAGTAATTGGATAATTGACCGATAAGCAGTTTCATGGCCAGGTGTTTCCTCATTATTTCATGACAAATTAAGGAGATAAAAGGTCTGGAGTTGATTCCAAGCATTGAATTTGCATGTGGTAGCTATTCATGGGAACTCTCAATATGCAGTCCAAAGAGGTGTCGAGGCAAGTGAAGGAGGCCATCATTAGGCTGAAAAATACAAAACAGACCTATCAGAGCTAGCAGAAACTTTAGGCCAAATCAACAGTCTGGTACATTCTTAAATAGAAGGAATGCAGTGGCAAGCTCATCAACACCAAAACACCTCGAAATACAACTAAAGTGGATGATTGCAGAATTCTTTCCTTGGTGAAGAAAAAAACCCTTCACAACATCTAGCCAGGTCACTCTGGAAGAGGTAGGTATCATTGTCAAAGTCTACAATCAAGAGATGTAAATATGTAAAAACGTACCACGAAAGCAACCCAAAAGATCAATTAAATAAAAAATGTTGAAATCCTTTCAACACAGTTAGCACTGCTTGACTCTGTAGTACACAGTTGTCGAAAAGTACTGACTCATAATTGCACTTTCTGGTGTCACCCAAAAGAGGATGGGTTACCTTTTGAGTCTGGTTCCTCTCAAGGTTTCTTCCTCATGTTGGGTACATGTACTTTTGTGCTCATTCAACTTTCTATTTTTAGATCTGAAATCAAATTTGGGAAAAAGTCTCTGTCTGGTTTTCTTATTCATAAGAATAAATACAGCAATCATTAAAGGCTTTACTTTGCTTTCAGAAAAATATTATTTAAAGTAACAAACACATTATATGATTTATTTTCTTTTTTTTTCGCAGATTATTTTTATTTTCAAAATGCTTAAGTTAATGATATCTCTTTTGACCTGCTTGAAGAAGACAGAGCTGAGAGTGCCCCACCCCAAACTTTCAGGATTCCTTTAACTGTAACTGCAGCCGCTATATAATAATAATAATAATAATAATAATAATAATAATAATAATATAGCCTAAATAAAAAAAGAACTAAAGCATTCTGAGTAGTTTTTGAGTTTGTATGTCGGAGATATATTCCTGTTATGATGAAATCAGTTACAATTTCTTTGAGCAACGCATCGAGCTTTTTAACTGTTTAATGTTGTGGATCGTACAGAAGACTCGAGTTTACAGGACTGAGGAGTTTACGCGTTTCTTAGTAACATAAACTGCACTTTTGTCTCATTAACTTCAAGAGAAAGAGAAGAAATAAAGCCTGGTGAGGGAACGACTGTATAAATCTCCAAAATGTAACAGGTACTAACTTCCTTGTATGAAAACCCGCGGATCTTTACAAAGGGCCTTGGGACTCTTTCCATAAATGTCTCCTAACAGAATACAAGTCCCTGTGAAAGAGCTTGTTACTGTAGAAACGATAACGATTTGCGTATTTCACCATGGAAAAGTTGGTTTTATACCGGACATTAGCTGCACATTAGATTCTCTCTTTCTTTTTCTCAAGAAATAAACACATACAATGACAAAACTTCGAGTGGACAGAGAACCAAGAACAATCGAATATACTTTTAAAAAATTCTCCCGTTGAAGCTCGCTGAAGTTAATCTCTCAGAACTACAGGTCACCAGCGCTTTATAGCGATGCCGTCAGTAAGGGACCGTCTAAAAAGTGCTTCACATAGGCAACTCTGTAAGATTCTACCAAGATTACAGCTGTCTATAGGAGGATATCTGACGTATTGCAGTATTCGGATACAGCATGCATTCAGTACAGTGGGATATAACACTCACCACAAGTGCAATATTACACAAAGTCTTACAGATGAAATAAAAAAAAAACATATATATTTTTTATTTAGGCAAAAAAAAAAAGAAAAAAAAAAAAGAAAAATAATGTTATATGTATTTTTATTTTATTTTAATGGTTTTATTTAAGATGAGGTATACATGTAAAACCAAAGGCACAGTGATAGGCTCTATTATCCCTATCAACTACAGTCAATAGCTTAAAAAAAAAAATCTTTTTTTTTTTTGTGTGCTTGACCACACACGTGACCAATAAAATGATTCAGAAGAACATTGTGTGTTTTGCTGGCAGTGGCATAACCAGAAATTAATTTTGGCGGTTATTATTATTATTATTACAAAATATGAAAATTTCAATTGTTATCCTGATCTGCACACTTAAACTGGTAAGTATGATGGGCTTGTGCATTTCAGGTGGATGTTGGATAGCAGTAGGAGTGGTGATGACACTAATTATTTATTTAATCATTTAAGGAACAATCTAATTTTTAATGATCATTTCTCATTAATGATTGAAGCTTCTTCGATTCTTATGTGTCATATATTTTAGGAACAGGAGAAATACAGGAAAGTGGGTGCTATGGGTTGGTGGCTTAAATTAAAAGCAACACAATATCTAGTTGCTGTAGTTTCTAGAAATAACAGACTTTATTGTACTGCATATTTTACTTGAATTTATATGTGTACCTCATACAATCAAAGAGTTATTAAATTTATTTTTTTTCTCTTTTTTGCCAGATAAAACCAAAATTTAAAAATCCAAATGAAAAGATCCAATGAAAAAGGCTTTTTTTTTTTTTTTGCTGAAAAATAAAACATTTTAAAGCATTAAAAAACAGTAATTTTATTTCATGAATATATGAATTTTATTTCATTTTTTTCTTCTGGACAAAATTTCAAAAATAATAAATAAATAAATAAATAAAAATCACTGTAAACAATGGCCTTGTGGGGCTTATTGCTTTTCTAAAATGGTTACTACATATACCTGGCAAGGTTTCATAAAATAACCACACAGCAACAAAAAATGCAACAATTTACTGATAACAAATAATCATTCTTTGAATGATTGCCAAGTAACACACAGAAGCAGCAACACTGTTTATAATCTAGTCCAGTAGGTGGTGATAGTGCACCTTTAAGTTTGATATCAACCACCTTTATTGAAAGAGGAAGAGCTACATCATATGTCTGAGCACATAAGTGAGCGAAAAACAAAACAATTAGTGTTGTAGTCTGGTTTATTATTGTATGATACCGCACTGCTAAACTGCAATGTATATTTAAAAGAAAACATGGCTGATGAATAATAATGGTTTCTTAATTGGGATGGGCGCCCAAGGCTCACTGATGCGCATGGGGAGCAAAGTCTAGCCCATCTGTTCCAAACTCCAGAAAAACTACTGTAGCACAAATTGATGAAAAAGTTAATGCTAGCTTTGATAGAATGGTGTCAGAACATGTGGATGTTACTTTGACACATACCAACTTCCTAAACATTGTTGCAGACCAAGTACATCCCTTCATGGCAGCGGTATTCCCTAATAGCAATGGCCTCTTTCAGCAGGGTAATGCGCCCTGCCACTGCAAAAATTGTTCAGGAATGGTTTGAGGACTATGACAAAGAATTGAATGTGTTGACATGGCCTCCAAATTCCCCAGATCTCAATCCGATTGAGCATCTGTGGTATGTGCTGGACAAGCAAGTTTGATCCATGGAGGTCCCCCTCAGATGTGCTTCTAACGTCTTGGAGCCAGATACAACGACACACCTTCAGAGGTCTTGTGGAGTCCATGCATAGATGAGTCTGAACTGTTTTGGCAGCACAAGGGGGACCTACACAAAATTAATGATTTTAATGTTATGGCTGTTTGGTGTATGTGTAATCACTCGTTTAATAAAATCATTAAAATGTAACAAAGCATTTCTTATCAAAATTCACATTTTTAAAAATATTGACGTTCTGTTTGTATCGTTTTTGTTTTTCAAAAAATAATTGCAAAACAAAAATATAAAATATATGCTCCCCCAGAATATAATTTAGTACTGTACTTATACAGTAATGTAATGTAATGTAATATTGCATTTCTAGTGAGTCTTAGTGCACATCACAAGGCTCAATGTCTCACTAGTTGTTGCGAATTAGCGATAATCTACTTAGCAGTTTTGACAGATGTGTTGACTCACTCACTGTCCTTAAGACAGTTAAAACATATCCCAGTCAAAAGCCTTGGATGAATAAAGAAGTACTTCTCCTACTGAAGGCATGAGCTTTCAGGTCTGGAGAACGGGAAGCTTACAGTGCATCCTGGGCCAATCTGATGCGAGGAATCCGGGATGCCAAGCACAAATACAAGCTGCAGATATCCCGCAAAGTAGACGGAAAATTACATAGTTGCCCATGTCAGGCACTTTTTAGACGGTCCCTTACAGATTTCTTATAGATTCGCTTCAGCGACCTTCAGCGGGAGAAATTTCAAATATTACTTTTCCACCAAAAATTTTGTTACAGAAAAAAATGTTTGTATGTTAGTAAATAACAATAAGTAAGTAAGTAAGTAAGTAAGTAACATACATGTATTACGTAATAGACGACTTTTTAGACAAAAACAATAATGAAGGCTGTCAGGTATTAGCAAAAACAGATATAGAAATATAGACTTTGTTTAGTTTAGTACTGTTTACTGGTCTTTATTAGGACTTTTACATATTTACATGTAGAAAACATGTAACATAATGCACATAAATTAGAATACTTCACTCATGAGCATGTAATTGCCAGTGTCTCTAGTGTCCTGTGAAAAGGATAAATATTGAACATATTACTGTACGAGGCTTGATTTATCATTAGCAAGATTAGCACCATCAGGAAGTTTTCTTTAGTCATATCTGTGGGGTGAAAGCTAGTCGTATACAGGCGACAAATGTCACATACATCTATATCTTTGAGCTCATCATTGTTTTATTCAGTTTCTATACTGCTGTATTATTATTTACTGCACATGAAGAGGCAGAAAAAACAAATTCATATTTATAATATTTTATTAATGAGTACAAAAGGTATTAAAAAGGAATTATACAGCACGTTTAAGTCAAACTAGGGCTAATTTAATTAGTCATTTTAATATCCAAGGTTATTCAACCATAAGTTTCAGGCTATTACAGAGGCATATACAGTATTTCCACAGGTCCATCTTTTTACCACATCACATTTGTCTTCAGCGCATGCAATATCCATTCTCTCAGTAAACAGCAAGAACTAGGGAGGAAAAGAATACACAATTTAATGTGCATCATCTTCTCTCATCTACTGTTTCACATTTGCAGAAAATATATTAGACATGATGACAAAAAGAAGCCCATAATAAAGAAATGACAGTATTAATAATGAACTAGATAATTAATTTAATAATGATAACAGGATAATTCATAATAATAAGTCTGAAATGTCAAGAACACTGACATTCTTCTTAACACACAAATTCTCCAGCCAATGGATGGGGCGCAAATGAGGTGAAATTGGAAACTCCTTTGCCATAAGATGGACAAATAATAAATGGATGGTAATGTGCTGCTGTCAGTGCTGAAATATTCTTAATTACATTAGCATTAACAAAACAAAGCTTTAATCTTCTTAAGAGAGTCCAGTAAAATAGAAAAAATACACCTTCAAATGTATGTGTACTTAATTTTTATTTAACTTAATCATTAGTCTGTGTGTAATATAAGTCTCTGATCCATTGTAGACACTGATCACCATTGATGCATCACATTCTCGTCGGTATTTGCTTAAACAGTATGTTCACTGAGCCTGGTGTGTCAGGTGCTGTCACCACTATGGTGTGTTACCAAGGTAAGGAGCAGATAAAGACATTACAGTGCAGCCAGCGAGAAAAGGCTCATTAGGGAGTGGCTGGTCAATATGAGAACAGGACTGAGACAGTTCTCCCTAAAAAAACAGGATGTAATCTGTCATTTTTATTTTATAGCTGCATTATGAAGCATTTATTTTTATGCAGAGAGAACACCTAATAACTTGAAGGTGAAATGCTCTCTTGACCAAAGCTTTGGGGTATTGTTCTTGTCACCAATGTTCTTGTCACCAATACTGACACACCATCTTTGAATACACTTCCTCAACGCTTCAACAAGATGCTGAGTATAGCAGCGTGACTACTTTGATTTTTGTAATCTTTCTATTTTTAAATCTGCACCTTCAGACAGAGTGCACTGAGGTGTACCACTAGTGATGGTAGTTCTAATGTTTTACTTTTTGCTACTGTTTTCTTTAGGATACACATGTGAATCCACAGTCACAAGATGATGTCTTTGCTATTAGTACTTGGCAAGGACACATACAAAGGGGAAAACTCAGCTGGTTCTGATGGAAACCACTTTGGTGGTCTGGAATGAATGGAAGTACAACCAATTTTTTCAATAATTACTTTTGTCATGTTTCAGGTCTCACTTTTGCATTTTAATGTTACTTCCTTTTTTTCTTTTTCTTTCTTTTTTTTTACCAATAATTTTAGTTATAATAATTTAATATCAGAGTAAATTGAAAGATATTCCAAAGACATAATATTAACGTGGTTAATTTAACTTGAATTTGTGGGTCCCTGGAGGACTAGCGGGTAGGCCACAGCGCTCTCACCCCTGCAGCCCGGGTTTGATTCCCAGCCAGGGAACCAACCCTAGCCACTGGGGTTGCATGCACTCTCAGTGCCGGTCCCAAGCCCTGATAAAATTGGGAAGGGTTGTGTCAGGAAGGGCATCCGGTATAAAAACTGTGCAAAATCAAATATGTAGACCAATGATCTGTGGTGGCAACCCCTAACAGGAGCAGCCGAAAGAGCAACAATTTAACTAGAATTTGTGTTTTAATTTAAATTGCATTTGCAATTACTAAATTAGTACAATCTTTTATCTTGAAAAGCTACCCAGAAATATAAATGTGCAACAGAATTAGATGTAGAAATAGATGTACCAAGAAATCTAAAAGCTGTCAATTTTTTTTTTCAACATTCAGTTAGACAAATTTATTCACTACAAATTAAATAATACCATACACTAAAAATGAAATTAAAAAAAGAGGAAGCAAAAACTTTTCAAAGCAGTAAATTTTACATTTGAGTGGTGTTATTCTGAATTCAGTATGCACCTGACCCAATCCTGCTGAGAGAGTTAACATATAACCATTTTCGAGGTCATTCATTTCTTACACTGAAACTAATTCTACAGCAAAACTGAATTGACTGCACAAGTTGTGCAGTCAATGACAAGTTACATGAACATTTAAATCACATGAGCATGAGAAATAATGCAACTATAAATCAATAAGTTCAAGAATGGATTTTTAAGTTTTGAGTTTGCTGCAATAATCTGGGATTGTCTGGGTTGCTTTATAAGATGCAATGATGGTATTTTTGTAAAACTATCATGATGTAAGATAATTTAATTTTGAAATCCTCTATGAAATTCAGTCTATATTTGCAGACATTTCCAACCAATAAATCTTTGGTTTTCAAAAATACCATCAGTGCAAGTAATCATAAAGAATGAGACATTCTCCATATGTAATGAAATGGTATGTTCCACTCTAAGCATACAAAGGCAACTTACCTATGAAATCTCCAAAATGACAAGTCATTAACATGCCAATTA
Organism: Pangasius sanitwongsei; assembly: GCA_037576675.1. Taxonomy (NCBI): domain Eukaryota; kingdom Metazoa; phylum Chordata; class Actinopteri; order Siluriformes; family Pangasiidae; genus Pangasius; species Pangasius sanitwongsei. Next base: position 22,433,828 of record CM075006.1, on the reverse strand, counting down.
GTCTAGTGAGTAAAATATACAGTTTAACTGAATACAAACTGATTATAGAGTTAGGTTAAAAATGCCTTCAATTATTTCTTAAAGTATCAAACAGTCAATAAAAAATCACATTATATTATTATCATTTACTGTACCTTTTAAACACTCTCACTTTTACATTTTTACTGATTCCAGCATGTTTAGTTATTTATGTATTTCCTATTTTATTTACACATCATTTCCTAATCTCCTCAGCTCTTATGTGATAATGAGAATGGCATGTCCAAACCTACTCAGGTGTTAGATTGGTTCAGTGGGTTAGAATCTGATATCAATGGTAATGAGGACTAGCGCAATCAAAAGTGTTGACCACATTGTCCTTGTCCAGCAGGCGGCTGCTGATAAGGATGAAATTTGACAGCTTCTAGAATTGACTACAACATGCTCTCATCACTGTCAACATCATGTAAAGCCTCACCAATATTTTCGGAAACATCTTCAACCCAATTCAAAATGTTATGACAATTAAGTTTGGCTCTCTATTTATCACTAGAACACTGGCCATAGTTTGCAATATTCCCATAGAGGGGTTTGGTGTTTCTTATCAGGTTTTATAGACAGAATGGTAAAATGTAACTGCCTTTTATGCTTTTGTATTCCTGCTGTTTGATTACTAATAAACAATTAATAATGTGTTTTAATGCTTCATGTGTGCACTCTTTAGGCTCTGTAACTATTCTGCTTAGCCACACAAGTACAAATTTTATACATGAATGTAGCGCGAGGCGAATGTTCTATACTGGAATAGATTCAACACTGGAGACCCAAACTTGGTATTGGCTAAGATTATTCACTGTCATGTATGAAGTACAGTGCTTTATAATTAGCATGGAATGTGATGGCAGGCCTGCAGTCGCCACCATTCAAGCACTTCATGCTCCTCGCACAACTGCTGCCCAGGGCTGAAAGAACAATGCCACTTCAGCACCCCCGTTGTTGTGGATAGCACAGGAGCACATGGCTGCAGGGCGGGGTGGCACAACTCTACATGGCTGGTGTCCAATGAGTGCAGCAGCTCCTCACCCTCCTGGAGAAAGCAGGAGAGTATAAAAGGGTGTGGCAGGAACAATAAGGTTAGCCAGTTTGGTCTGGATGGAAATGCTGATCCCTTTCTCTCTCTTTCACATAGTAACTGCAGACAATGACGAAGACCACACTCCTGGCCAATGCAGAGCCCAGCGCCTTCACATCCACAGCTGAAGCCTCATGCTGATGCTGCTCTCCATGCCCAGAGCTAAAATGACCGTGACGCTGCACCATTTTCCAAGCACTCTGCACCTACCTCAACTCTACTTCACTAAACACTTAAAAAAGAGCCTTTGTTTTCCACTACCCCTGCCTCCTGTGTGTCTGTGTTCAGCCCATTGCATCCTCAAGTTGCTACAGGAATCAACCAGCTTTATCCCTAATTCATATAGATAATTGTTTGCAGGGCTGGACTGGGACAAAAAATCGGCCCTGGCATTTTTTGGTCCAGGCGGCCCACCACCACATATAGGTATACCATATATATACACACACACACACACACACACACACATATATATCACTCACAGCAGAGCAAACCTGTTCTTGATAACGCTGCTGTGTACATTTCGGAACCGCTGACGACGAGGCACATTTTGCGGCATCCGCCTCCAAATTTTTAAGCTACTTTTCCCTGAGCTTTTCAACACCACCGTTTCGCTTTGGTCTGTCCATTTTGAGAGACTGAGAGGAAGGTGGAAGAGAGGTGAAGCGATATTTATATAGGCGGAGCAAGATCCCTAATCACTCCATTTATATAGTGCTTTGTGATGGGCCGGTCCTTCGCGGAAAAAAAAAATTGTACCGGCCCAAAAGTGCGTCGGCCCACCGGGAAAATGCCCGGTATGCCAGATTACCAGTCCAGCACTGATTGTACAAACATGGGGTGCCAAACAAAGTAGTTGGAGAACTTAAAGCTTGTACTTATATGGAGCATTACAGTGTATTATTAATTGCTGGTTAGCAATCGCACAGCATAAAGCTGTGGAGCGATACTGGCTCTGTGTCAGCAGTAGTGAATCTATTCCATTTCTGACCCATTAAAACTGGAAGCGAATGTGTTTTAATGTTGTGCTTTATTAATGCTGTGGGACTACTAACCAGCAATTGATAATACATTGGAATAATTCATATGTAAACAGACTTGATGTTCTCCACCTATTGCATTTGGCTGCTTTACCTGATTTTGCACAAACAACAATGATAGTAGGGGTGGCACAGTGGCACAATGTAACACGGTGGCGTTGTTGCCTCATAGCTCCAGGGTCCCTGCCTGGAGTTTCTGAGCATGATCTCCCTGTGTCCGTGTAGGTTTCCTGGAGGTTCCCAAGTTTCCTACCACTTCCAAAAACGAGTAGGTGGATTGGCTAAGACAAATTGTCCACAGGAGTGAATGAGGATGTGAATGTGTATGTGCATCGTACACTGCAATGGACTGGTGTCCCATTCAAGGTGTATTCCCACCTCATGCTCAGTGTTCCAGGGATGCACAAGATACTGCACAGGTGAATAAGACACAACCCCCTAATTATAATATAAGTGGTGAGGACATTAAAAATTCAGTATCAGTAAAATAGGGAATAGATAAATATCTGAATATTGCTGGAATCAATAATAATCCACAAACTGAGAAACTGTAGCATTGCTGCATCACAGCTCCAGGGTCACTGGTTCAATCTTGAGCTCAGGTTATCATCTGGGTGGAATTTCTGCCCCTGTACTCCCCTTGTCTGCGTGAGTTTCGTCCAGGTTCAGAAAACATTACAGTAGGTGGAGTGGCTACACTAACTTGTCCTAAGCGTGAATATGTGTGTGAATGTTTAGAAAGAAGAATAATTACACTACAGTGTAATAATTCTTTTTCACATATCCTAGCTTGTTAGGAAGCTGGGGTCAGAACATGCCATGACACAGCACAACTGGAACAGATGGGGTTAAGGGCCTCGCTTAAGGGCCCAACAGTAGCAGGAGGTTGAACCCCCAACCTTCTGATCAGTAACCCAGAGCCTTAACCACTGTGGTGCCACTGCACCGTATTGTGACACAGTGTTCCTGGCATAGGCTCCTCATTTATTGCAACCCTGACCAGGATAAAATGGTTATCGGAATAAAAGAATAAATAATAAAAATAATAATTAAGATGTTTTTTTAAACTCACTCTATAATAATTTTTTGAATTCAGTTATATTTTTGACTATCAGATAGCCCTTATAGTCTAGATCACCTATTAATGTCATTTTTGGGATTCCCTAGTTACCCTATGTATATGTCAAATAGCAAAATAAATTAAAAGAAAGTGCTCAAAACCAATTTCAGATAAAAAAAAAAAACAGTCCCAAAATCTGGCATGTAAACCATTCAATCATATTTTACAGCTGTTTTCAGTTATAAAAATATAAGTCTCTTATTTTTCTGTGTAGTGATTTTCTTCTAAAATCTTTTTTCTTAAAGTAACATTGTCATGTATGTAATTTTTATTACATACCAAACCACTTGTGGTAAATACCACTGTACCATACTGTACCTAGGAGCATTTTTTTTACACCTTCAGGGATCAAAAGTTTTACAGAGAAAGGAACAATCCAAAAGGCTTATCATTCTAACTGCAATTCTTCAAAAGAGATCGAATAAACGACACAGCCTTACTTTTCTTTTTATGTAAAAATAGGAACAGCTAGTAAGATGGGCCAAAACAGCTGATTAATGTGGAGTGCACCTCCTTCGCTTGCCACTGATGGTGCGGTAATTATAAGGTCTCATCTTCATCTCCACAAACGGGATGGAGAACTCATGGCCTTTCCACATGTGCCAGTTGATACCCTAAAAAGTACAGAATGGATATTTTTTTGAAAATGCGATGACATATGTAGCAAAGTGACATACTATATTACTGAAATACTGATTTTGAATTAAACATTGGTATACTGGATGGAATGGAAAAGAAAATCTAATTGGAAATGGTATAACGGCATCCATGTGGCAGAGCAATGCTTAAGATTTATTGGTGATTTTAGTAGTTCAAAGCATTGTTTCTTTGAATTATAGAATAGTGTGAACATTATACCCTGTACATTTCCTTTGGGTTTTTGCAAAACCCAGCAACTAAGAGACTGGACTGTTTGGGGAAAAAAAAATCAACTGCAACAAAAAGCAAAAGTGGATAATTTTTTTTTCATTCATGTTTTGCTTTTGATTTGTGTTATCTGCTATGATTTATCCTAGCGTCTGCATTCTTTTCTCACATCTCATTACAAATCTGCTCAGGTTGGATTTCTACCCAGCAAAAACAGCGTTGTACCCTAATGGAAAAACAAAAAACATACTGTAGGTGCATATTGACAGTTAAATAGCAGAAGCCTGCATGATTTTAATTTTTATGTTGTGTAAAAATATACTGACGTGCTGGTAATCTACAATAGTTAATTCTGTACACACTCTAGTAACAAAGTAAATAGGGGAATAAAATTCTTTCTTATTCTTGTAAATATAGTATAAAGTATAAGTATAAAGCATATACTATTATTGCATAGTCAGAACACTGTTGCAAAGTATCTGAAAAATTGCCTTTCTTAGTGAGGATGAATGTATATTTATAGCCACTGGCTATTAATATAAACAGATCCTTTTATTTATTGTAAAAAAAAAAAAAAAAAGTTAAACCCAGGTACTCAGTATCCTGAGATATTTTATTTGACATTTACCTGACTGTGTCTGGACTCTCCATATTTGCCATTTAGGTTGACTCTGTGACAGTTTTTATACCACCAGGCTCCTTTATAGGAAAGTGCACAGTTAGTTACAGCGTTGTCATTATCCTTGTCTTTAGTGGAGAAAGGTCGACCGTGGTGGTAGCTCAGAGAGTCACCTAGTACAAATAAAGCACAGAATTATACTCAGCAGCTTTCTGTAATTTTAGAGGATATGCATGGGATGCACTGAGGATGACAAAAGAAACTCAAAGTATTGCATCTTCTTCAAAGCCCGGCACACATTCAACTTCCAGTCTTCTTTTTTCAGAAAAAAGCCATCCACTCACCAGCAGTGCCATTGTATTCCCCTATCCTTAGTTTGTAGAGGCTTCTGGAGTCTCCAATAGAGAACCGGTCATAGTTGGCATATACTGCCTCCTGGCCATTTCTCATGTCAATGCGCAGCTCATAGCGTCCTTGAGCCGTAATCTTGTGAAGATTCTCCAAACCTGCATGAAGAAACAGGAAAAAACAGGGTCATCGTGTACCTCTGAGAAATAGGTCTGAAAAATACTCAAAACCGAGAAAAGAATTGCTGATCTGTGCTGATTTGGATGTTTGTTTCAAGTGATGAAAAATCCATCTGGCCATGGCCGTCTTTTAACAGACAGAGACAATCAGGTTTTGTGCTGAAATATACTGATACTTAACATAATTCATGATGCCATCAATCTTCGCAAGAGCACCAGTGATCCACTACCATATTATAGATGATTTTATTTGAATGCATGGAATTACGGCTTAGTGGTATTTGTAACAGCTTATGTATTTTAGTTATATATTGTTTATGTGCAGGTGAAAAACATCTCTTTTGTGTGTGAATTTTTTTTTATCGTTGATCAAATGCAATAATAGACTTTCTAGAAACTCTAGGCAATTCAATGATACATTCATTTTAAATCTTTTTTGGAGTATCATTAATTTTATACCTTTTTGAGAGAAAGTATTATTTAAAAAAGATAGATTCTTATGATAATGATGTTAGAGGAAAGGTAAATCTTCAATTGTTTAAGTGGATACTTTGAATAACTGTAAATAATGTTCATTTTATACAATTGAATAATTTTATTTTATAGAATTTTTGCCTATTCTCTGGAACAGTGCCAGCCTGCGCTTATACTGGGTATTTGATCGGCTATGTTTTGGTCCACTGGAAATGGAAGTTCTAACAGTGCCCTGCAGCAGAATTAGCATGAAACAAGAACATAAGAGAGTAGGAAATGGCTTAAATTATAAATGAGAAGAGAAAAATGTATTCTTAAATTTGTTTAAGAACTACATGAGGAACACATAACAAAATCATATTATATGATAATTATATTTTATATAATATATATAAAAAGTCTACACACCCCTGTTAAAATGATTACAACAATTACAACACATAATAATTAAGTGAAAAACAATCAGAAACATAGGAAAAATAAAAAAGTTGCATTAACCTGGGTGAATAAGTGTTCACACCCTTTTATAATTGGAGATGTGGCTATGTTCAGAACGAACCAATCACATTCAATCTCATGTCCAAAAGTAATCATCATACAGCTGTCATCAATGAAATTATACTGATTAACTCCAAATAAAGACCAGCTGTTTTTGTAGTATTTTCTTGACATCATCTTGTTTCATCTGACTGCTAACGCCATGGTCTGCAAAGAGCTAAAAAAGATGCATGGTATCTCACTTGTCAAAAGATATGAATCAGGAGAGGGATATAAAAGAATTTCCAAAACATTAGAGTAGAGAGTACTTTGCTACCACATAGCAAAATGGGTTATAGTCTGATGAGACCAATTCCAAAAGGTATTCCATAATTCCAAAAGGTATGTTTGGTGCAAAAAAAAAAAAAAAACACATCACCAAAAGAACACTATACCCATGGTGCAGCATGTTGGTGGTAGCATCATGCTTTAGTGCTGCATTTCTTCAGCCAGAAGCTAGGGCTTTTATCAAGGTGGAGGAAATCATGGATAGCTACAAATACCGGTTGATTTTGGTGCAAAGCCTTCAGGTGTCTGCTAGTAAGCTGAAGATGAAAAGGAATTTCACTTTTCAGTATGACAGTGACTCAAAGCATACATCCAAATCAACAAAGGAATGGCTTAACAAAAGAAGATCAAAGTTTTTGAATGGCCTAGCCAGGGCCCAGACCTGAATCCAACTAAAAATCTGTGGGGTGACTGGAAGTGGGCTGTGTACAGGAGATGTTTTTGCAAGAAAGAGTGGGAAAATATTGCCAAGATGTGCCACACTGATAGACTCTCACCACTAAGTCTGAGTGGTGTAATAAAATCAACAACGTATTAGTTTAGGGGTGTGCAGACTTATGCAGCTAGGTTATTGTAAGTTTTTTTATTTTTCCTTTTTTTCCTAAAAAGTTTCTGATTATTTTTCACTTTATTTATTAACTTTGTATTTTCACATTAATGGTGGGAAAAGATCTGACATGATTTATCTTAGTTTCATTTTTTTTTACTTCACAAAAATCTGCCATTTTAACAGGGGTATGTATACTTTTCATATCCATTGTTTTTCTTTAATATTTTAAATAAAATATTTTTCATTACAGTGGGACATTATTTTTCTGTTCATGTTTCTAATAATTAAAAAAAAAAAATCTTTTTAATGAGCTTCTTCCAAAAATAATCATGCCATTATCTAGGATTGAATGTTTGTGTAGATATAGTTTATAATGTTTTTATTTTACACTCGGGCAATGCTTTGAAATCTGAGCCATGTGAAGACAGACATTCTTTTGTTCCTCCAGTGAATCTTAATGAATATATAAATTTTCTTATAATGAGATTTGCAAAGAGTATTTATGCAGTGATGTGTCATATTGGATTTTTGAAGACAATTACAGGGCTGTTTAAATGAATGAATATGGAAGCAGAAAATCATCATTACAGATTATGAACCTATTGTGGCATGAATCACAAGAATCACAACAACACAATGGCTACATGTACAGAGAAACAAAGAATGAGAAATTAGAATGACATATATAAATATATATATATATATATAAATGGGCTAGCTGTGATTAAGCCTCCCCTTTCTTTCGAAGATAAAAAGACATCACATATCACCATGGCCTAAGCATTCAGAATCTTGATAATCATTTTGTTTTCAGTGGTCTAAGGTGATCTAAGGTTGATCTAGGGTTAGGAGCAGGTCTGGAGGGTTCACAGGCATAGAGTGTTGTGGTGAGCTGGGATGTTTGGATGCTGTTGTGGTCCCACTCAGTTTTGTCGACGGTGGAGTGGCTGGCTGCTTTATGTCCCAGAATGCCAAATCTCAAGGTTTCTTCCTATCTCCATCTCAGGGAGTTTTTCCTTGCCACCGTCGCCTCGGCTTGCTCATCAGACACAC
>CM075006.1:22400416-22412204 GCA_037576675.1 Pangasius sanitwongsei | reverse complement strand
GTCCTGATTACAGTATTATCAGACTTTAGCCATTAATATATTTAAAAGCAACTGAAAAAAGCACAAATGTCAGGGCACGTCAAAATTTGTCCAGGGCCCCAAAACACCCTCAGACCCCAGAGGGTTAAAGTTCTTCCAACCATGGTTGAGCATCAGGGTAGACACACTGGAATGTAGTATACATAGGCTAAAGTGTAATGCCATAAAATTTCCAATATATAAATAAAATATATTGATATATATTGACATATTAAATATGTAAAACCATTTTCCAATAAATATAAACTTTTTCACTGGCACAACCATTTTGCTGTATTTCTGCATTTATTAGATTAAACTGGAACATAATAAAACTTTGTTATGAGTGCTACAGTAATGAGTGTGATATATTCTATATTTAGTGTGATATAATCTATATTTATCAACAATCGAACACACGTGCCAAACATAGGTCATAAAAATACGGTGACACCCACTATATAGGGAATAGTTAATTAGTGAGTGAATTCGGATACAGCATGACACATCTGAAAAGTTGCTCTACCAGGTCTGTTGCAAAGATGGACATAATGACAAAAAAAATGACTTATAAAGTCATGTTAGTAATAATAAATACGTAAGGTCATAGTTGAGAGATGCAGCCTAAACTCACAATTGCGAGAAAATAAAGCCCGCAGTGGAAATTGAGAAGAGATTGACTTATCTAACTTCTCCAAAACAGATGACTGACTTCGGCCTATCTCTTAAATCCATGGAACAAACATACTGCAACTACTGGTAAAATCATTGGACTAAAATAATTCTGATACTAATTACTGTATACTCTTAGCAAATTATATTTAAATTTAAACTTACATGGGCGTCACTTTGTTTTGAAAAGTGGTGGGGATAAAAATGTGGGGGTGGTTCACTCACCTTTTCTACTCATTGCATCATATCGTAGCATGCATTTTGCTGTTTCTTTGTTAGATAGCACTTATGTACTATAGTCTAATCTGTGGATTTACTGGAGGGACTGTAATTAGGACTAGAAATCTGAATGACCAAAATATTAATATATCAATAAAAGATACACAGCCTACAATTAACTCATAATTGTTAATATATTATACATTATAATACTAATAATTAATTACTTGCAGTTATACAGTTATGCTTATTTTTATGTTTATGTTTACATAGGACATGCTACATTGCATTTGTTATTATCAATCATCTAAGAATTACCAATGAGTAGAACACTGTATTAAGGTGGTAAAAAAACAGGCTTGGTCATATAAAGCTAAAAGGTATGAAAATTTTAACTTAATACTTTACGCTTTCCTTTTAGATTATTGGCTCAACCTCTGTCTTAGTAAGTTTTTAATAGGATTAAAAATCAATTTCCTCATTAACACCAGGTAACTTCGCACCCTTAAGTGTATAAATCCAAATGTCTCATGTTGTAAAAGACGTTTTAATCTATTCCCACCTCATATAGTACATGAAATAAATTAAATTCCAATCACTTTAAGGGAGCTATCACTACCATGACCCAGCTCATTATAATGCCTTGCCATTGGATACACCAAATTTTAGTGTGAATAGCATATTTATGATCGGCCACTCTCAATCTCAACTTCCTTTTTGTTTGACCTATATAAAAATGTCCACATTCACATGTGAACCTTAGATTAACAGTGTCAGTGTTTAGTGGTAAATTGCAAAAGACAAGAAACATGTGATTAAATTTATTTTACCTTCCTGGTCTTTGTCTTTAGTAGCTACATTATGCCATGTTAAGCCTTTAGATTGAACTGCAGTGTTAATCTTGTCAAAATGAAATGATGAAAATGTTAATTAACAAAGGCTTTTCTTTCCTCAAAAATGTGCATCATGACTGTTTAATTTAAACATTATGTTGACAAAAATATGACAAAAAAAAATTAACAATTAACAATGCATTAACAATGTTTCTTGAAGAAAAAGAAAGTATGTGATTGTTTCAAATAATGCACTCATAATGAATAAAGTAATATAGATACAAGTAGGAATGTCCTGCTTGAGCTGAGTGAGCATTTTACTAGTGGGTTAATTAACTCTCCCAAACAACACATCCTGTAAGAGATTAATCAGATTCATACACAATATAAACGCAATATTACTCTTGCATCTGCACAAAATGACACACATGCACAACTATACGTGATAGTCAAGATGTGTAAATCATGTTGTGAATATGCTCTTTCTGTAACAACACATTTGGTAAATGATGCCATTTTTTAAATTAATACTTAATGTTTGAATATGTTTTTTTGCACTTTCTTGTCAACTAAAATGTTATTTTCGACTAAAATTAGATGCCATTTTAGTTAGAGTAAAATTGACAAAAAGTCATGAATATGGCAAAATATGACAAAATATTGACTAAATTTAAACAATATTTTCGTCAAAAGACAAAAATTATGACTAGAACTGTCTAAACACAATAAAGAAAAAGCAAAATAATACAGAGTGCTACAATAATGCACGTATTTATGCATCAATGATCAAACTTCAAATGTAAATTAAATTAATGTAAATCAAATTCACATGCCAAACGTAAAAATACTATTATTAATAACTGAATTATTAATGTTTTATCGGCATGTGCAGAGTACAGGTATTGTACAATAAACTTGAATTACACTGAAAAAAATGGGATGTGTGGTTGGATAGATTTAAGAAAAAATATTACATATGCTTTACCTATGGATGTACAAAAACAAATTATGTTAATGTAACTCAATTAAATGACATGGAACTGATGTAAGCATTTGAATTAAGTAAATTTAATGAGCTTTTTTTTCAGTGTGTGGACATCTGTGTTCACTTTAAACCAGTTTTTTCAATAGTGAATCTTTAAATCTAAGAAAAGAACAAAAGTTTCCATTGGCAAGAAAAGAGAAAATGAAATTCATTCAATGCTACGTTGAGAAAGGACATTCATATTTACATGTGCACACAAGAACTAATTTTATACACTGCAAAAAAGGCTGTTGAATCCACACTCTCACCTGAACGGAGGCTGAAACCCAGGTTGCTGGCATTCTACAACAACCACATTACCACTACACTATTCTACCACACACAGTTTTACCATGCTAATTAAAATACTATAGTTATAGTACCTGTACCATGAGAATTGATCACATTCACGTTACATAATTCAATCTTGTAATCACGTTTTGATGAGACACATAATATTTTATGTATATTTATGGAAACCATAAGGAGTATTTTTTTCTTAAATCTGTAGGTTCAATGACATTTAATGTGCTCTGCTGCTTGTTGCAAAATGGTTCTGAGAGGGGTTCCCAGAACTGCTGGCCAAGCACAAGCAGGTCAGGGGCTTCAGCACAAGAAACAGCACTGTGTGTTTGGAAAAAGAGCATATGCTGTATACGCTGTATATGTCCTGGCAGAACTAGCGGTCTTGTCTTTCCTGTGCCCACAGCATCCTGAGTGATACAGCATGAAATCGCAGGGTCCCTTTTCATTTGACGTGCATTCTCAATGACCACATCTGTAGGTGTGCAGTGATGACTGTACGATGGTGTTTGACAAAGAGTTTGACTAGTCTAGGTGGGTGTCGGAGGCAGCAGTGTGCTGAGTAACCTGACTGCCTCAGGAAAGAAGGTGTATCAGAGTGTGGTGCTGGTGCACAGGTAGCCAGAGGGTGAAGAGAGGGTTGAGAGGGGTCATCCACAATGCTGGTGGCTTTGCAGATCCCAGTGATCTCCTCAGCTATTCTCACAATCCTTTGTAGGGTTTTGCGGTCTGGGATTGTGCAGTTCCCATAGGAAGCAATGAGACATCTGGTCAGGAAACTGTTGTCCCCCTTGTAGAAAGTGGTGAGGATGGAAGTTGGGAGGTTTGCTCTCCTCAAAATCTACAGGAAGTGAAGACATGGCAGGGCATTCTTGGGTGCACAGATGGTGTTGAGGATCCCTGAGAGGTCCTCTCTGATGTGCACACCAAGGAAAGTTTGACTCTGTCCACAGTTAGGCCATTGTGCATTGAACCATTTTTTGCTACAAGTCCTCCTGAATGAATAATCATCTCTTTTGTTTAATTAATTGAGAGCTGTTGTCTCTGCACCAGTCTGCAACCTGCGCCACCACCTCCCTGTATGCTGACTCATCATTGCTGTTGATGAGGCAGTGTCACTTATGACTAGTTCCATCAGTGAACTTGATGATGTGGTTGTTGAAGATGTCTGTGAAGACATCAGTCACTTGGTAGGGGCACTTCTTCAGCACATAAGCAGGGGTGTTGTCAGGGCCAGCAGTTTTGCATGGGTTTAGCTTCAGCAGGATTTTCCTCATGTCTGCTGTGGTCAAAGACAACACTTGGCTGCCAGGTGGAGCTATTATTCATACTGCTTCCTCTGTTTTGGAGGCTTCAAAGTGGGCATAAAAGTCATTTTATGTGTCTAGGAGGGAGGCATCATTGGTGCTGACAAGTTGATTCTTCCATCTCCAGTGATTGTTTGAATCTCCTGACATATGCGCTGTGGATTATTGTTAGTGAAATGTTGTATCCGCTGTGTGTAGGAGACCTTGGTTCTCTTGATGCTGTTGGCGAGGTTGGTCCTTGCTGCCCTGAGAGCCACACTGTTACCTGATCTGAATGCAATCACAGGCCTTGAGGTGTGAGCAGACCTCACCATAGTGACAGTTTGATTGATCACATCATCCCCACACTTGCTTATATTGCCAGTGACTGATGATGTATACTACTCTGTATGGAACCCACATGTAGTGGCATTTCCAATCAGTGTGAATCAAAATCAAAACAGTCCTGTAATGTTGATACTGCTCCCTCTGGCCACACTTTAATGGTGTTAGTGGCTATTTTTTCTCTTTCAACAGCAGCTGATATGCAGGGATTAACAGCACAGAGGTGTGATCTGAAAGTCTGAGGTGAGGCAGTGGATGGCTTTATACTCTCCCTTTGTGTTCATGCAAACATAATCCAGTATATTTTATCCATGTTGTTGAACCATATAGTACCTTGTAGGCCCTTAGGTGCAAGCTGTCCCATGAATGGTGTGTACACTATATGGCCAAACGTTTGTGGACATCCCATTCCGGATTTAGCCCCCCTTTGCTGTTATAATAACCACCACTCCTCTGCGAAGGCTTTCCACTAGATTTTGGAGCATGGATGTGTGGATTTGCCCATTCAGCCATAAGAGCATTAGTGAGGTCAGGCAGTGATGTCTGGCAAAAAGGCTTGAGGCTCAGTCAGCGTTCCTGTTCATCTCAAAGGAGTTCAGTGGGGTTGAGGTCAGGGATCTGTGCAGATGACTTAAGTTCTTCCACACCAGCTTTGGCAAACCATGTCTTCATGTGGCTCGCTTTTTGCACAGGAGCATTGTCATGCTGGGACATGTTTGGGACTAATTCCAGTGAAGGGAAATTATAATGCTACAGCATTCAAACACATCCTATCCAGTTGTGTGCTTCCATCTTGTCTGGCAACAGAGTGGGGAAGGCTCACATGAGGGTGTGGTGGTCAGATGTCCACAAACTTTTGGCCATATAGTGTACCTCATTACTAAATACTACCTTCTAGACAACAGCAAGTGCCCATCTACACAACCTATGGCCATGTTAGCACATCACAGCACATCTGACTGCTTCTTTTTGGGTGTTCATAAACTTATAAACAAAGATATACTATGTACATGTCATCAGAGTATAATCTACAACAATTTTGTTCTTAATTTAAATACACAGCTCAAACACTGAGTAAATTAATGCCCAAAGGAGAAATATTCTGCCCATGAAGCATCTCAAAAGATGATATATCTGCTGAGTACATTCATATTCATACCCACACCCTGTAATCTTTTACTATTAAAACAGTGCAGTAATTGAAATGCTGAAGACAGCGATGAGATATTGTTACATTTTATCAGAGCATGACAGCATCTAAATCCACTGTGCTTTGAGTGTATATTTTTTCCAAATTAAACTGGCATTAATAAAAATATCAAAAATCTGTCTGAAGTCAAATGAACCCAGCAAACCCTGCCAGGTGATTGTACATCAAAATTCTGTTGCTAAGCCTGTGACACTTTTACATGCAAATTAATTTCCTCTAATCCATGAGGCCTAATGAATAGCTTCTGGGAGGGCTGCTTGATTGAGGTTGAGTTTGAATGTGCCTGAAAGCATTTGCTCCATTCTAAGAAGCCATGTCAAATTTTTTTCTTTCTTTTTTTTAATGCCTTGATTCATTTCCTCCTCATCTTTCCCATGGGAAAAAAACCATCCCTGCTGACAACTAAGCCTTGCTTGTTTGTCGACTTCCCCTCACAATGTTTCAAATATGTCACATACAAGTCATGGACTGTAGTGGGGTGTGGAGTGCACATATGGTCTGTTTCCTTTGAAACACAGAGGCATGTTAATGTTATAATCAGTTAGCTGCCTAGCTATCCACAAAATGACAATGGTCATTAATAGTCTATCAAAAATAGAATACTTTTAACAATTTCCTGAGGTTTCAAACAATCAACAATTAAAAATAACTTATACAGTAGATTGCTTCTTAACGTATGTGTTACTGTTGCTTTTTGTTTGATAACTTACATTCCTTATTCTGTAGATTCCAGAACACATCAATTTACTATTTTACTTACGTAAGATTTAGTCAACTTTTATGATAATGAGATGGTTATGTTCAGTTATCCAGGTATTAGATTAATCCAGGCTGTTTTGCTCTGATATCAACAGTTAATAAAGACTAGAGCAATCACAAGTGTCACTGTCAACCACATTGACTAGTCCAGTGATCTGCTGTGGATTAGGATGGAATTTGAGAGCTTTGAGATCAACAAAATTAAAGACACTTAAAATATTTTCTGAAGTGTCTTCAAACACATTCAGAATGTTATGACAAGATTGTGTTTGTCTCCCTCCTAGCCCTAAAGGGACAGGATGGAATTTTATTTTTCAGGCTACATATAATCTTCATTTGCCTATGCCCACTTTAGCCTCAGATTCCTGTTCTTGGCAAGAGTAGAACCCAGTGTGGTCTTCTGCTGTTTCATGTGTTGTGCATTCAGGTTATATGAGTTACTGTAGCCTTCCTGCCAGTTTGAACCAGTCTGGTCAGAGGAAAAGAGATTTAATGAATATGTCAGCCTCCACTGCACTCCATCCACCCCCTTCATCATTGATCAGAAGGTTCAGGGTTTAAATTATTGCACTGCCAGTTTATTAACCCTCAACTACTTAGCTCAGTTGTAAGTCATAGCATAAATAAATAAAAATATATTACACAATCATTCAATTCTTAAATTTCTACCAAAAGTGAAATTCTCACAATGCATTATGGGTGATGCATGTAGTATTGCATCCTTTATAGTTTTTGGGACCTTTTACAAATATTTCCAAAATACAGGATGTGAATATATGCTGCATACAGTGCATGAGGTTGCAGAAGAGTTGGAGATTTAAAATATTTTCATTCCATATCACAAGTAATACCAAACATGTTTTTAAGCACAACACACATTCTAGTATCATGACTTGGATACATGTTTTTGAGTTACTAACAAGGGACTCACGCGTGATGAAGCTGGTGATCACAGTGCCACTGGTCAAAGGGCCCTTGGTAGCATAGAGACCAATGGAGTAGGAAGTGCTGGGGAGAAGTTGGCTCAGCTGATGTTCCTGCTTGTTCCCTTCCACTAGAAATGTGTCTGCTGTCACTAGTTAAAAGGGAAAGGTAAGCTTCAACACCTCATTCATCAAAGTTAGAAGAAGAAGCCTTTATTTGTCACATGCACATTACAGCCCAGTGAAATTCTTTTCTTCGCATATCCCAGCTTGATAGGAAGCTGGGGTCAGAGCACAGGGTCAGCCACAAAATGGTACCCCTGGAGCAGAGAGGGTTAAGGGCCTTGCTCAAGGGCCCAACAGTAGCAGCTTGGCAGTGTTGAAGTTTGAACCCCCAACTTTCTGATCAGAAAGCCAACGCCTTAGCCGTTGAACCACCACTGCCCTGATGGCCTTTGAAGACATCATTTGTAGATAATGGCTTTTTGTAGTTTGGTGTAAATCACTTTCCACCATTTCTAATTTTAAAGCACATAATTTGAAAGCTGTAAATTGCTGTATACAGTAAAATATCATAAATGTAAATATTTAAGCACAGTGAATCTGAGCTTATCCCAGAAACACTGGGTGCAAGATTGGATGAGAAAACACCCAGGATGGGGTGCCAGTACATCATAGAGCACCATGTACACTCACATTCACACACTCATTCACACGAGTGTGGAGTCACCAATCAACCTACTGACATGCTTTTGGGAGGTGAGAGGAAACCAGAGGTGGGAGGAAACCCATAAGAAACTCACACATACATGGGGAGAACATAGAGAGAAACTCCACACAGAATGTAACCTGAGCACAGGACCAAACTGAGGACCTTGGAGCTGTGAGATGCCAACTCTACCCACATGCCACCCTATTTTGTAAGTTAATGAAGTTAAAATCATTGTGTGCAATGAGCCATTAAGGAAACAAAAAAGTAGAAATTTAACAAGCAGTTCAGAGTGGCACAGAATGCTGCAGAGGTGTCTACTGGCAGTTATATTTCTCTTCATTATATCTCTCTCTGTTACTCTGTTTCACCATCTGTCCCACAATCCTTTCCTTTGCTTTTTTCCCCACTCATCTTTTCCTCCGTTTTCTCCTCGCTCGCGTTCCGTTTTCCCTCTTTCCAGTTCATCATTCTGCCCTCTTCTCTCTCTTCTCTGACATATTTTCCCTCTCTCTGTCTCCTTTCTCCTATGCTGTTTCTCTTTTTATTTCTACCTACCTTGGCTGCGGGTGAGAGTGAGTACATAGTTATCCACGTTAGAGAGTGGAGGAGTCCAGCGCAACAATGCTCCCTGTGGTGTGACATTCAGGGCCATCAGTTCCATTGGCATGTCCATGGCTGCAGGTGAAAAAGACTGTATTTTAGTGTAGTTTATGAAAGAGATGTTTGTAGAAAAGCATTTTTGCATGACTCTGATATTTGCTTTTTTTATGTGCACAGGATTTTCAGAGATGGTTAAATATAGCATATCTCTCCAGGTTGAAAATAATTTGTTTTAATTAACATCCTGGGAAAGATCACAATTTTCTAAAGGAGCAGAGTTTGTGGGAGAAATTATACAGTCTAATGTGCCTGCTCCACACATCTTTATGCATATAAATAATAAGATTTGCTAGTCTGGCTTTGTGTTGTAACAATGTCACAAAGTGATGCATTTGCAATAAATTCTGATGCTATATTTCTCTGGAATGTCAATTCAAGTTTTATTTGTAAACATTTTCAACAATAGGCAATGTCATAAAACAGATGTACAGAAATCCAGATAAGATCTAGATCCTCCATAAGCCAGCCATCAGTGTCACTGGCAAAGAGAACCTTCTCACCATGTTGTTGTTGGGTTGGTGTTGGTTCTGAGAGTTATACGTAACTAGCAGTGAATTTCACTCTCCTAACCAACAGGGAATCACCTGATGAGAATCACTTCGATAATGTCATGAGGAAGCAGACAAACCCAAGGACTCACTGGAAAGGAACACTCACACCACTGGGAGGGGCAAAGTTAACCTTGTAGAACCTGAAGAAAGCACTTGGCAATGCCAAGGTAGCTGCAGCACAGACTTCCTGGAGCAGCATTCCCATAAGGAAGTAACATTTCTCATAGATTGGCATGTCACGATAGGGGCTGGGGGTCCACTACATCTATAGGTGATAACATCCAGACCCAGATGCTTAGATAAGAGTGCTTTCATGTCGTTGTTTACTGGCTGATGAACAGTTGATCTGAGGATAGGATAGTCACCATCCAATCTAAACAGCAATGCAAAAAGGAGTGCTCTGTAGGCTCTCCTTCATGAAATGCTGAAAGGTCAAGTGAAAGTTGGGTGATATAACTTTGGTCAGATATCCTAGATCCATGCAAATGGTGACATAGTCCTCTGGCCTCCAAAGCAATTGTCAGCTCTTCCACTTTTTTTTTTGCTGAAGTGGTCACCAGCAAAAAAACAGTTTCAGAGTCAACTGCTTAGTTTGGAATCTTGCATACTCTTGCATAGTCAGGAGGGGATGTAAGGGATTTCAGAACAAGGGGAGAGGAAAGATTCTATGCTGGGCTCTTAGGGAATTGTTGTCAGCCATGGTGGTGTGATTTAATGCATGTACACTTTTAGCATAAATGAGGAGTAACTGCTATCTAGCAGTCCCTGAGTAAAATGTAGTATTTTGGGAATCATGCAATGTACTAGATCCAGATAATGAGCTGCACACCATTCACAGAAGAATTTGCACCTAAGGGCATACAAGACCTGGACTGCTTTGTTGCAGTCCTCAGTCGGCAATTCATTCTGAGTGGGCAAACCTCCAGGCACAGGATAATTGGCTGGGGGTGCCAGATTTCTCTGTCCATTAGGCCTGATCAGATCAGATTTGGCAATCCTGGTGTCTAGTATTGTACGGTATCAATAAGCTTCTAAGCAATACTGTTTCCACAATATAATATTTGTGACCACTAAGTGAATATACCTGTAAAGACACTGGTGCTGATGACCTTGCTCTCCTGGCTTCCTCGCACAGTGTTTAACTTGAGCTCATATTCTGTCGCAGGATGGAGTCTGGTCAAAGTATAGTTTGTCGCATCCTTGTCAATCACCACACTGTCCACTTGACCTGTAATTAAAAAATAAAACTTTCCATATTGTCTTTGCAAATTGAAAAGGGTTTCTATACTAAGATGCAGTGGGATTGCAAATGACCATACCTCTAGCAGACTTGTAGGACATTTTGTAGTAATCAAAGTGAGCAAGCGGCTGAGCCCATGATACAGTTACTGAATCCTCAGAGATGAATGATACCATAATCTCTCTGGGAGGGTCCATACCTTTAAGCAGAGATAGCTTATGAATGTTAAGTAAAGATAACTGTGGGAACTTTTAAACTGGTATTTTAAAAGTTTTACTAGTATTAAAACTAGTATTTAAAAGGCTTTATGACTGAATTTATGAATACATAATAATATGTAAAATTTGAAAATTATAATTTTTATTGAAACATATAAAGCTCTAAAAACCCATTGGAAATATGAAGTACATTCTATAACATGTTCTAAACATGTTCAGTGCCACACCTCATCATAATACCATGTGGATATTTTTCTACTGTCATATTTGTTATGGCTTAGGCAGAATTATGAAGAAAATTTAATAGTTACAGATATTTACTTAAACTAAGAACATTTACAATGAAAAAAATATGTTTCCGGTAAATTAAAGACACACAATCCAAACATACATTTTCAAAGTGTATAATGCACCAGTACTTGTCCAAGTTAGCATGCTGCTGCACCTACTGCAAATAAATAAATAAATTTTTAAAAATGCCGAATAGTGGCATTTACATTTCAATAGGTTTCTAAGCAAACAGAGAATTAATTACAGTACTCTTTATTTGAGTACTGTTCATGAAAGTACAAACAATGATGAGCACATTCTGTAAACAGGTTACATGTTGGGCCACTGGTATAAATTCTACAACTCTCTGGAACTGTACTGGAGAAATGAACACCATCCTTCCAAAAGACCCTCCCTTGGTGTTTTGATGATTTTGTAGAGCGCTGTCTAAAATGTCATTCCAAAATCGCCTCTTCTTCTTCTTTCGGCTTTTCCCTTCAGGGGTCGCCACAGCGAATCATCACTCTCCACCTATCCCTATCTTC
>CM075006.1:22345748-22356960 GCA_037576675.1 Pangasius sanitwongsei | reverse complement strand
CTTGATTGTTTTATTTCAAATCCATTGTGGTGGTATATAAAGGCAAAATCACAAAAACTCTGTCATTGTCCAAATACATCCGGACCTAACTGTATATACATACACACACACATATATATGGCTAAAGGTTTCTTTCAGTACCAAACTGAATCTTCAAATCTGCTTTTCTGTCAAAGCATGATTGGCCATGGTCACCTTCTGTATGTTTGTCCTGGATGACAAATGGCTAGCAGATAGAACCTTATATAATCATATATAAAGTTTAGCAGTGAGTTTGGAGATTTTTGATTTTTTACACCAAACCTTTGCATGATAAAATACTACAGGAGAGTGAAATATCCCTCAGTGATTATCTTTATGTGGTGAGCTCATTTTCGATCATAATTCCTGGTAGAACCTTATCTCATGATTTGTTGGGTTGCTTTTCAAGAATACATGTAAATTTATATTTATGTTTATGTTCAATGTAAAAGTGTGGGTATGATGATGGTTATAATGTGCACTCCTTACACATCATTTCCTGATGTCTAATCATCAGGCTGAAAGAACACTGTGACTTGGTTTGTGTTCCACCAGGTGACAGTAATCATTTCATACTTTCATATTCATATGAGAAGTCTGTCTCAACCAGTTATTAAATTCAACATTGCATAAGGCTGCCTTCTTTTAAAAGTAAAAATAAGAGAGACAGGCACACCTCAGTTATTTTCTCTGTACTTTTAGGAGATTTAATATATGATTGTGGACTCTAAGCTTTGAGAGCACATCTTGCAATCTTATTATTTTCTTTCATTGCACTGGAAAGGAATGCACTGACAAATGCTTCAATCATGCTCAATCCTGGCCATGAGCCACTCTGATTAGTGATGCATTCAGTTCCTCTATTTGCGGTCTGCTTTGAGAAATGGGCACCTATCACCTCTGAGTGGTTCATACAAATATAACTCAGAAGAAATTGAGCCAGTCAAACCAACCACCATTTGGTTTAAGGTGCAAACATGAGTAAACTTGGGGTTGCTCTGCAGTTTAGACAGTCTGTTTCTGTGTCTTGATCAAGCAAAAATCATAAAATCTATTTGAGAACTGACAGATTGTTCCCTCGGGTCAGTGTCCCATCGGTTAACCAAGACTTCGTCAGTGATATTCTTTGGGATGTGCTGGGAAAATTCATCATTACTTACATACACTATTGTACATCCCAGTATACTCCCACTCCCTAGAAGAACAAACACATCTCTGTATCTTGCAGAGACTGTCAGAGAATCACATATACCGTATACCTTAAATGTGAATTCCAAGTGCCACTCCAATTTCATTCCAATTTGCCACTCCTTGGCTACATCAGTCAGAACAGAGGGTGGTTAATGGGTAAATCGAAGGTTTGTACATTCAATGAATGGTCCATATCTGAGACTGTCATGCCATATCAAGACTGTCAAGGCATGTATAAATTTATTGCCTTTGTTAACTTTTAGAAGTGTTCCTTTTTTATAGTGGTTCCCTTTTGAGTCAGGTGCCTCTTAAGGTTTCTTCTTCATGTTGTCTCAGGGAGGTTCTCCTTTTCTTTGTCAGCTCTGGCTTGCTCATTCGGTGTCTAAATCTAAATCCATATCTGGATTTCTGTAAACCTGCTTTGTGACAATGTCCAAAGTTAAAAGTGCTATATAAATAAGATTGAATTCACTTGAATTTAATTTATTTGAATTGAACTGAACTGACTTGAACTAAGACTGATTCATTCTCCTACCTGTATCCAGCTCCTCCCAGAGAACTCACTAATCTCCCGAATCTTGTTTCATAGGTACCATTGCCTTAGGCATTGAAAACAAAATCACTCAAGCACGTGAGCATCATCCCATACCTCTTCAGTGTCCCACAGGGAAAACCTGTGTGCCTCTTAATATCTGTTATAAATTAATCACATGGACCTATTTGTCCCTAGCCACTGGACAGCCAGCAGTGAACAAAGCATACCAAATTCTCCACACTAAGTACTAATGGGACTCCATGCTTTCAGAAAAATTCATGTTCCACCTGCACCCAAATAGGCTGGTTCTTACTGCCCTTTCTGACCAATCATCAGGAGGGATTAGTTGTCCCATTTTTTTCAAGGGCCAAATATACATAGAATTCATTACATCACTCAGTGATTCAACTCAGGAATGCCTTTCCAGTGTGTCCTGGGATATCAGTCCCCACTATTTCTCTGAAATGCTCGCATCATTAATGCCCCTACAATAGATGTGTGGTTTTTAAAAAAGTGAGGTTTTGGAAATGGCCCATAGACTCTTGGAACTAGAGGTGAGGTTTAAGAACCAGGAGGCTGAGTATGGCTCTCATGTAGAGACCTACATTTATACTGAGGCTACAGACATTTCATGTACCATTACATTGGAATTTGGTGCATCCAACCTGTCTGTTGTCTGACAGAAATATGTTGTCAAACAGCTAGGCAAACTAATATTGTCTCCTTCAGAGAAGGTCACATCTCAGTCCATCCTTAATTACTTGATAATATCCAGCTGCTAATGAGATTTATTATCCATTGCCAAATCAATCCTGGTCAATTGCATGAGTCATAACTAAAAGCAGTATCAGAAAGGCTGGGCTGAGGATCATCCATCATATCAATGATGCCATAGAAATACAACGGATGTATTAGTGTGCTTTCAGAAATGTAGGATGCTTCACCATGCTCAAGTAGATACGTATAGTTATGTGCAAAAAGGTGATGTTTATTACAAAATACAATTATGATTATCTGGGTCACAGCTAAATAAGGTCAAAAGTAATTGAAAATTATTTCAGTGGTGGCTGTTTTCCATCAACAAAATGTCACATACATAATTAGGACAAGGGCTGATTAGAACTTGCATATGTCTGTATACAACCTATATGTGTTATGTGTTATATGTCGGTAAACAAGCTACATTATTTAAATATACTGACACCAACCATAAATGTGTTCTGATCCGCATAAAATCCTGTATTACTTGGATGACTCTAACATCTGTTTATGTACATTTGTGGATGTAGATCTTTTGCTTATCCATGCAGCACATATTTTCCAGTGTTTATTTTTCAATGTTATTTATTTTTCAAAGATTTTCCTGTGGTTCTTATTTTTAAATTATTAATCACAGCATACAACAACTTCACCCTGCTGCTTGTCTTATGCTACTAACTTCAGAAAAGTGGCAAACTGCTTGGGCCTATAACCGATAATTAGACCTGAATTATCCACTTTTTTTTTTTTTTTTTTTTTTTAGCAAAGCATCAAAAGTGATGTTAAAAGCAAAAGCAAGATTTAGAAGAAGAAAATGAAATAGCTCTTTTCCCTTTTAATTTTAAATATATACAGCAGGATATTTGAAATTTATTCAAATCCTCTATTTAGAATGTTATGTTACCTTTGCAGTGAATACTCTAGCTAAATCTTGTTTGATATGAAAATCTGTCAAATGACTGTCTAATTCTCTCCTGTCTAGACACTGTGTGTTATTTCTGTAGCTGACCTTTGGTTTTGGTTGTGTTCTGTCCAAATCTACTTACTCATCATAGCTTTTTGAGATTTTTTTTTGTGATAGGGAACTATTCTAAGATCCTTTTTAAAGTTTTCCCTTACTGATGATTTATTTTAAATGTGACTGAGCAAAACACTCATGGCATGATATCACCCCTGTTATGTACAATGAAAGCACCCTGCACTTATGTTAACTAATATATTAATTAATATATCCATGTATAAATTGATGTATTATATGTATTAAGGTGGCATGGTAACGCAGTGGGAAATGTTGCTGCCTCACAGCTCCAGAGACCACAATTTGATTGTGAGGTTACTGTCTGTCTGGAGTTTTGTATTTGGTTATACCAAATTGGCACAGGTGTGAATGACTATAAAATTTTGTATGTGCATGGTTCCCTGTGATGGTGACTGGTATATGGTCACCAGAGTGTATTCCCATCTTATGCCCAGTTACCTGTAAAATCTGACTATTATGGAAATAGATATGGAAGCAGATCATCTCACCACCTTTTTTTATTTAAATGGACTGATTAGTCATATTACAACAGAATATTACAACATAATATGTCACTCCATTACCATTGTCTATCTATGGATTACACTTTAAAAGGCCTCTGAAAAGTTAATGGCAATTAAGTTGACAGATAATTTAGAGATGATGAGAGAAAAGGCAAACCACAGCTTTCTCGGGGGGGGGTCAAGGCTGACCAAAGACAAAGCCCAGTGGATTGAGGCACAGAATGTGCATTTGAATGCTAAATGTGTCAACTAGTATGACCTGTTATCATAAGCAGAGAGAAATATGTAAGCTCACTTCATTTCAATGGTCTATTGCATTTGAAGATTAGAGAGCCATTTGTAAGACTGATCTACTGCAGTGCTATGTGCCCACATGATGAAAGGCAGCAAGCTAACTAAAGTGATGAAAGCAGGTTACTGAATATCTTGTTATTTCTTCCAGGTTTATTCATCTCTACAGACCATACAAACTGTAAACTTATGAGAATATCTCTTGCTAGCATAACCTTAAACCAGTTTATTTTAAGGTCTGATTATATTTTGCAACATAATTCTGAAGTACACTAAGTCATGTTACCAGTGTGTAAATATAACTAAATATTTATTTTATAAGGCCTTTTTCAAACTTTTGTATGTATGCTTAAAATCCAAAGAACAATCACAACAAAATAGTTAATTTTTATCTTTTAAGTTTTAAAGGCTATATGGCATATTACATATGCTATATGGCCAAAGGTTTGTGGACACCTGACCTCACGCCCATATGTGGGCCTTCCTTAAATTGTAGCCACAAAATTGGGAGCACACAACTGTGTTTATATACTATAGCATTACAATGTCCCTTCACTGAAAGGGGCTAAAACCTGCTCCTGTGCACAAAGCAAGGTACATGAAAACAGGGATTGCCAAGGTTGGAGTAAAAGAACTTGAGTGGCCTGCACAGAGCCCTGACCTCAACCCCACTGAGCACTTTTGGATGAATTAGAATGCCTACTGCTCCCCAGGCCTGCTTGCCCAACATCAGTGCCTGACCTCATTAATGCTTTTATGGCTAAATGCGCACACATCCCCACAGTCACGCTCCAAAATCTAGTGGAAAGCCTTTCCAGAAGGCTGGAAGTTATTATAACAGCAAAGGTGGACTAAATCTGGAATGGGATGTTCAAAAAGCACATATGGGTGTGATGGTCAGGTGTCCACAAACTTTTGGCCATGTAGTGTATTAGACATGACCAACAATGTATGAAACATATTTGGCAGTTCTCATTAACTCAACATATCAGCAAACAAAGTCCACTAGTAAAGGTGATAAGCTAAGTTATGAAATAAGAGCTGTTTTGTAACAACAAAAATCAAAGCCTCAGCAATTATCTCCCAGCAATTTCATACCTTGTAAAGAATTTATTATTAATGAAGGCTAAGATAAAAAGCCTGCCAGAAGCCACTCCCATAAATTGGCCAGGAAGCACAATGACAAGGGGGAATTAGCATTGTTTTTGTGTGTTGTGGAGAGTTTTAATCAATTTGCTGCTTGAGAAATAGGTAACCATTTATTAATACTGAGCACAAATAATATGCAATCTTTTTGGAAGCATTTTAGAAGAAGACATGCAATCATGAAGACATATGTGTTCAGGCTCAGACTCACATTAATTCGTGGATAATATTTGCATGTGGTTCCAGAGCTTTAGTCTGCTACTCTATTGATAACACCCAGGTCTTTCAATCACAAAATTTCATGTTGGTACAATATAGCTACAAAGCATATTATTATACAAAACATATGCACTGCTGCTGTGGATGTGGGCACATTCACCATTTCTCAGCACAGCTTGGGACAACCCCCAAATGTTTCACGGTATTACTTTAACTGTTCTGCTTATATACACAGTTGACTTCACACCACCATATAAACATAAGGAGGAATTCTAATAACTCATTTTGTTAAATCTGTGCGCACTAACTGTATGTTGTCAGTTTCTGTCTTGGTGTCACTGTTTACTGAACATTATTTATTAGTGAAGTTTGTGTTATGAAGTCTATTAGGAGATAACACTCAACTAAGAATTTCATTGTACACATCAAATCTATTTGAGACTGGTCCTGCAGGAAGCAACAAAAAAGTTGAGCAAGTATAGATGTTTTTACTTTCGTGTGCATGCTCAAGCATGAAGCTCATGGAACAAAGAACCTATTCATTAATGTGAAGGACTGGCAGCCCTTACTAACATTGTTGTGGTGGTTTAACTTAGGCATCTACTATAGGCATCTCATGTGGAGGCCTGACCAAACTGTACCATTAGGCTGGTCAAGCTTCAATGAAAATGTCTATATATGCATGTCCATGCTAGATTGTACATCTTCCAGAGAACAAAGCACCATGGTGTGGTCTGGGAATCAGGTACATACCACTATGGTGAGACCCCATGGTGGAGTTTGGGACTAGGCTTCCACCAATAGGGAAGAGACAGAGGTTCATCCTATTACCACCAGGCCTAATGAAAGACCCCAATAGACTAAATCTGCCCTTATGCTCTAAGTGATGTATGAATATGTTAAGTACTGGCAAGGAAACTTGCCCATCCAGAAAAGTCCTGCAAACACATTGTTTAACCTGTAAGGTTACTAGGGTTAGTACGGGTAGTCAAATGGGATTAGGAACCCCTCCTAATCAAGACATTTTCATGACAGCAGTATTATAAGGTTCTATCTGGATTAAGCATGAATGGTAGATAGAACTATATAATATTAGGGTCATACTTTGTCAACTCTAATGCTGGGGTAATGAGTAACAATGTAACCATTGATCAGAGCGCTGATATTAGTGGTCAAAATGATCCCAAGATGGACTTAGCCTTCAGTAGTGGATGGGTCCCATTATGGCAGAGGACACAACTGACTGCCATCCACCCGTGAGTGGGGTTAGAACTGACCAGCACATTATCTGAGAGATTTGTAATGTAAATCCAGATATCCAGAAAAAATTTGCTGCCTGTCGGCTCAGCTGAAGTGACATCGGGGCCTTGTGAGCAAGCTGAACTAACTATTCTGTAACATGAAAAACATTGCAGCTGCCTTGGTAGAGGCTGAGAGTCTTGAATCTGCAGTAGCAGAGCTGAATTTAAAGGAGAACAGTATGACTGTAAACATTCCTTATAATTCATAAAAGAATAGGACAGGTTACTATGTTGACCATCACTTCACATTGCAGACTCATTAGCAATCTGAAGTAATGCACCACATCTTGATCAATTTCATGACTAGTATTCACTATCCACCATAGGCAAAGTATTTGCAGACCAGTAAGCCTGCATAGGTAGATTGCATTCATAATCATTCTAGATTAACTTGCAGCAACTCAATTAGAGGCCCACCTTAAAGATTTAGCAACTTCTTACAAAACAGAACTTTTGCCCTCACTTGACTCATTACAGAGGCTGTCAGTAACAAGCCAGACACTGACAGACATTGTGACATTCACAACAAGCCCCTTTCCCTCAAGCACTGAAAAGGCTTCAGAATAAAGTCCCATGAGGAATGTAAAGCATTTTTCAAAGAGAACTGGATAAACTTTAGATACTCAAGTATCCTGTCCCGTGCTTATCAGAGACACGGAGGCTACTACATACACTAGAACTATGGCAAAGGGACCAAACAGCGAAGCTTTATTTCCACCAAAGAAACGCAGACAATAATCGTACCAACAAAATCTATAATCGTTGCATCCCTACTATGGACACAGCTATAATCACTACTTTAGGGAGAGACTGATTGTGGCAATGATGCAAGGCTTTTTGTAAAGAAAATAGCAGAAGTCTTGGCATTGTCTGAAAAAGCCAATAATCTGCTGGACAAAGCTCAAGGTAAATTTGCTACTTATAATCTAAGGCTCCACAAGATTATAAACTTAAAAACATTAGTCAACTCACTTTACAGAATTACCACAGGTACGGACGTTATATAGCTACATAGCTAAAGTGGACTATAAAAACTTGAGTTCCATAAGGAAAAGATTTTTCTTCTGCTAGACCAAGTTAAGAGTACAGAACACTGGAAATCAGGTAAGTGTAAGTCTGCAGAAGTTAGAGATTTCATAGAAAAAGTGTCAATTCAAATTATTTTACCATTGTCAAATTTAAAATTTGAATTTGTTGCAGCCCTAGTAATGATTATTCTAGCCAGACCAGAGAGCTGTATCACCAGGAAGATTTATGCAACACAGTCTGTGGGAGGACAGCAAAGTAGAGGATGGCTGATCTCGCACCTTACTGCCTGAGTGCCGAACCACTTTTCACAAATGTTGGTCTAGACATATTTGGCACCTGGAATGTATATCTTCAGCCAATCATGAGGGAGCAGTAAACAGTAAAAATGGGCAATCATTTTCACATGTCTAAGTGTCAGTACTGTGCACAGGGAACTAGCTAAATAGATGGAAACTACCAGTTTTATCAATATTTTATTATGCTTCTTTGCCATCAGTGGACCTGTGAAACAGATTTGTTTAGACTACGGCACTCATTGTAGAGGAGTTTGCAAAGAAATATAAAACATGAGCCATAATGTAGCAAGAAGAAGGCTGCAAATGGATTTTCAACTGATTTTATTCTTTACATTTGGGTCTGGGAAAGGAACACTGGAATTTGTTGAATCTTGAATTTTAAGTTGTCATTGATCAATTTCTACTATCTCACTCATAAGGCACTTTCAACATTTTAGGTAGCTGTAACTGTGATTATCAATCCAAGGCCTCTCATACCCTCTTGCCCTCTATAAGAAAAGTATGCAAGGAAAGGAAACAAGGACTGGAGAGATCAAGGATAAATGTCTTGCTCATTGAAGAGATGGAGCATTAAACCATGCGTTTATGCCACTCAGTACAATGATAAAAATAATGTTAAAAAAAGAGTTCCATGTAGGAAGCACCTGTGTATCCCTGATTTACAAGCCTTCTATCTTATCGCTCCCTGATATCTCTGAGCACATTTAAAGAACTGATATGTCCTTAAAGATTTGATTGTCTTCCAGGTCACAGTTTAAATCAAGGAAGCATTAATTAGACTTTAGGGATGTATCAACTTATTAGAGCTGTTTGCATTTCTTTGCACTTCTTCCCTAAGGAATCTCTGCAGTGAATTTATAATGTCCAGCTGTGTTTATTTATTTATTTATTTATTTGTAAACTCTAGAGACTGATTAAAAAAACCTGACCTCAACCCCTGTCAAAGGTCAATAGATAGGCCAATATCAAACCTTCCCTTTATCTCCAAGATTCTAGAAAAGGTTGTTGCACAGCAGTTATGCTCATACCTACATAGGAATAGCATACATGAAATGTATCAGTCAGGATTTAGGCCTCATTATAGCACAGAGACAGCGCTGATTAACGTGGTAAATGACCTACTACTAGCCTCTGATTAGGGTTGTGTCTGCTTGCCTGTGTTGCTTGACCTTAATGCAGCTTTGATACCGCTGATCATACTATTCTCCTTAACAGACTAGAAAATGTAGTAGGCATTAAGGGAACAGCCCTCTTCTGGCTCAGGTCTTATTTGACTGATCGTTATCAGTTTGTAAACGTAAATGGTGACTTCTCTATGCATACAAAGGTAAAGTTTGATGCTCCACAAGGTTCTGTTTTAGGCCCACTGCTCTTTTCTTTATATATGCTTCCTCTGGGCAAAATTATTTGTAAACATGGTATTAGCTTCCACTGTTATGCTGATGACACACAGTTGTATGTTTCAGCAAAGCCAGATGACAGACACCAGCTTAATAAAGTTGAGGAATGTATAAAAGACATTCATTTAAAGCTCATGTAGATAATATTACTAGGATAGCCTACTTTCATCTCAGAAATATTGCTAATATAAGAAATATAATGTCACTACATGATGCAGAAAAATTAGTTCATGCTTTTGTTACCCCTTGGTTGGATTACTGTAATGCCTTACTGTCTGGATGTTCCAGTAGGTGCATAAACATGCTCCAATTAGTCCAGAATGCAGCAGCGAGAGTCCTTATTAGAACCAGAATATATGACCACATCACCCCTATCTTATCCACACTGCATTGGCTACCAATCAAATTTTGCATTTATTATAAAATACTACTATTGACCTATAAAGCACTGAATGGTCTCATGCCTCAGTACCTGAGGAAACCTTTGGTCTTTTATGACCTGCATGCCTACTTTATTCAAAAGATGCAGGCTCTTTGTTGGTACCTCGAATAGTGAAGGCTACAGCAGGGGATAAAGCTTTCTCTAACAAAGCCCCACAGTTATGGAACAGACTTCCAATTAGTGTCCGGGGCTCAGACACAGTCTCAGAGTTTAAGACTAGGCTGAAAACATATTTGTTTAGTCAAGCCTTTTGTGAATAGTTTTTCTTATGTAAAGGAGCAGATCTAGAGGGTTCACAGGGAATAAAGTGTTGTGGTGAACCGGGATATTTGGATGCTGTCACCCCCCCACTCTCACGTGTTCACTCAGGTTTGCTGATGGTGGCTGGCCTCTTTATGTCCCAGGGTGCCCTCATGTCTGTGTTATCTTCTGGCTCTCCCTTTTAGTTATGCTGTCATAGCTCTCTCTCTCTCTCTCTCTCTCTCTCTCTCTTTCTCTCTCTCTGTTGAGTTACACATGCTACTCCTGAGATACCAGTGATCCTGACCCCTTCTGCTCACCGGACCTGCCTGATCCATCCTGATGCCCTACTTCTGGTTGGAGTTCTCATCGGTTGAGTTCGCTCGCTGCTGCTGGGAGTGGCCCCACATGGATGGCCTAAAGATCATTGGGATTGCTGGGGAAGGTGCCACTTGGGGACCGTGGAGATGGCTTTGGACTGCGGTTGATATGGGCAGTTGTACTGTGATGGCTTGGGGCTGTGCTTAGCTACCTGTTGGATTGTACATGGTGACACACATTGTGGCTAGAAAATGCTGTTTTATGCTATAACCAAAAGTCTAAAAATGACACATTTTCACTGTGGATTCTCCCAAGATCAAACTCAGCTTTAACTTTTCTACATTTTGATTGTCTGCACATTACATCAGAGACAGACCACAAGACAGTAAGGGTGGGCAAACATGTTTCACCCTCCCTCACTCTCAGCACTGGAGCCCCACAGGGTTGTGTTCTGAGCCCCCTGCTGTACTCATTGTACA
>CM075006.1:22324233-22345648 GCA_037576675.1 Pangasius sanitwongsei | reverse complement strand
CATATTTTTGTGGAACCTCTTAAAATAAAGCTGAAAGTCTACACTTCGATCCCATCTTGATTGTTTTATTTCAAATCAATTGTGGTGGTGTATAAAGGCAAAATCACAAAAACTCTGTCACTGTCCACATACTTCCGGACCTAGCTGTATATTAATCCCTTCATATATTTTTTATGTATATATTTTTCTTTATATTTAATATTTTTCAATATTTTCTTATTTTATGTTGGAACAGTTGTATAAAGCATCTCACTGCAAGTCGTACTGTGTATGGTTATGCATGTGACAAATAATGATATTTGACACTCTTCCTTACCCCAGCATCTCATGCATAAATCCCCAACACACATACACCTATTCTTCTGCTGAGCCTACAGCCATCAGCAGAATCCATCATGTGGACAGAATTGCTGAGTAGCTATTACTTTTCTGTGGCCACCATAAAACCAGGCAATTAAATGCTATTGGACATTTGGCTCTCTCTTGAACCACAAAAGTCCTGTCATAGGCTGTCAATGGAGATGGAAAGGACCTTGAGAGCTACAGTGAAATTGCAACTCACAAAGTAGACAAGTCAGGCCAGTGAATTAGGGTTAGTTAACTATAAATATACTGTGGAATTAGTCTGTATTGACCATCAGATTACTGAAACTGGAACTGCTCTTTGAACCTTGACTTAAGCTTAGGAAAATACAGATTGGGCAGTGTGTCAGCACAAAGAGCAGGTCATATAAGATGTTAATGTAAATGCAATTTTGAACCCAAGTGAGTTAAAAAAAAAAAAAAAAAACACTGCTGTATTGGCAGATTTTTAAAATCATGTCCTGTGTCACTCCACCAACATCAGATCTGCAAATCTGCACAAGAAAATATCAAATCAGGGAGTACAAAAATAAATGACTTAAGCCCAAACAAACTAGTTATATGCTGGCATTCCATCACTAAATTGCACTTGCAAAAATAGTTTTCTTTCAATTTTTAAATAATCACTACAAGACTTCAAAGGGCTTAAAGCCCATGTATATAGACAGTATAAGTTTGGACCTTTTCAATGTCCTAAAAGGGGGCTCTTTTCAGATTTAAACATAGCAGCTGGATGGCTGTTCAATTTTATGCACTTTGTTATTGTGATACTACTACTTCCAGTAGAGCTATAGAAACTTTTCAGGATTTTCATGAGTTGCTTTGTGAATAGATGTGCACCATAAACTCAGTGAAATTCAGTGCAAAATATATAATATCTTCGAAGCAGAGAGCTTAGTCAGGAGTTTTAGATTACCATCATACTCTATATCCCACATCTCCCAGAGGATTCTACATTCTAAAGCTTTAGTCACTGTGACACTTAGACATTGCCAAATTATACATTGTTGAACATGAATGGCAAAGGGAATATCACAAAATAAATCCAAAATATCATGTTTATATCATAAACAATTTCATCAGTGCTTAATAAATCTGATGTAATCTCTATTTTATTTGTTTTAGAATTATATTAACCTATTTTAATATTATCCTGAGATCATGACAGGCAAACACAAACACAAGCATTATAATCTACTTACAGTATGGAACTTTCTACTTTGTGATTATCAGCATCATCCATGTCAGTTTCTCTAGTCTCACCTGAGGTAAAAGTCACTTATGGCATTTAAACACAAGCCTGATTGTTGCTCTTCACACAACCGATAAGTTGAGAGAGAGAACGAGAACGAGAGAGAACTATAGCCTACCAATCAGAAGGTTGTGAGTTCAAATCCCAGCACTGCCAAGCTGTCACTGCTGTGCCCTTGAGCAAGGCCCATAACAAGTCCCTCAACTGCTCAGCTGTATAAAATGAGATAAATGTAAGTTGCTCTGGATGGGTGTGTCTGCCATAAATGTATGTGTGTTTTCCAAAAACACGATTCAAAACAAAGCCAATATGAATACATATTTTGACACTAGAGAAAACATTTCTCTGAAACATTTGATTTTACTTCGCATGACTGCCACTTTGCAACAGTTTTTCCAGCATATCACCAAGTCCAGATGTTATTTTTTGCAACACCTTATGTGCAAATGATGGTTGTGGCAAAAACCATGACAACGCATACTTACTCAATTTATTTGCTTAATTCATAAAGCACTAATATTTGTACAGAGAGGTGTGTGCAAACGTTTTTGGGAAGTGCTTCTTTATGGTATAATGTACATGTGGGATCATCTACAGAAAAGTGTTTAATAATGCTGCATTTAAATACATAAAAATAAAAAAAATTAATCTTCACAAGAAGCAGACAAACAGTTTATAAAAACTAGTGCAGTGTGGGACACTACATTTTACATCATCTCCTGCCCTGCAGATTGCTGCCAGTCAGATCATATCTTGCCATTTATTAGTACATGCACCTTAACTCTTTGCCTAAAAATAACCAAACACTTAGGGAAAATGTAGGTATATAATGTAACAAAATATGACAAACCTCATAAATCTAGCAAAACATTCAATGCTATCATACCTATTCTATTAGTAAAGTCAAATGTATCTCTTTAGCTGCTACACAAGTGACTTTATTTATATGAATTCATTCTGTTTGCAGATTCATAATCAATAGGTTATATGTATCCTGAACTGGACAATCTGTAGACAATTTTCATTTATACACAAGTTACATGTAATGCATTCAGAAATAAGGATGCTCTGGTTGTTGAAAATTACATAAAATGCACACATTTTACTTTTCTACAACTGAATATTGTAATGATTTATAATCACACTATCTAGTGTCACACAGAAAAGGATGGGTTCCCTTTTGAGTATGGCTCCTATAGCTTGGAGTAGTAGTAGCTGGACTAGTTAATTGCTAAAGGGATGAACTGCACCCTTTACACATTCTACAATTCTTCTTCCTGACCTCCTGAACTTGATTTAAGCAAAAAAGTATTTGCTAGAAGTATACTGCTCTTATGTTGAATCCATCTAGAACCTTCATGAAAGGTGGTACTCAAAAAAACTTTGATTTGTCATGTGATGTCATCCACTGGTTATGAAGGGTTGCACAATTCTCCAGTGCATGTACGTGCATTTTCTCTGTCAAATCAACAGCTCCTGCTCTATGCTTGGATTAACCGAGTGGCCTAAGGGAGTGCCCAACTCAGAGATGCTATTCAGTGTAAGAGTCCAGACACCTGACTTTTTAAAATCCACCAAATTAATGCATACTCATGGCAATCAATGGCCCCTTCCTATTAGGAGTAATTAGGAAGCTGAACATGGTGTTACCTAGTCTACCATGTTGTGGTCTATTGCTCAGACCATGTAATAGCATTATCTGTGATTTACTCAAGACTTTAAAAAATCCTTTAGCGTTATTCCTGTGTTGTACTGAAAACCACTTTCTTCAGTTTACTTTTGAAAGACATATTAGGAGACGCCTATAGAGAGGCCTATTTGAAAGAAGTGTGTTGTTTCCATCTGGACCTAGAACCATGGCTATTTTTCTCATCAGGGTTTTCAGACTGTAACATTGTTTATAGTGTTTATATAGTGTTTGGCTTTGGTTACTTTATGATGTTATATGTTATAACTTGTATTTTATATAAGATGCACAAATCATATTTCTAGATGAATTACACCAATCGATGTATATTTTTACCACTCTGAACAGACAAATATCCCAGAAATGCAGTATTTTCTTCCCACCATTGCTCAGTCCAAATTTCATCATCAAATTATACACATTTCTTTCCAAGATTTTTGCTTTGGCTTCTTCCATCTGTCTTTCTGGAGGCACAAGATGATTTGTGTGATTGATTGTATAGTAAATGGTAGTGTAATGCACTCCACCTTTTTCCATACTCAGATCACACAGACTGCCTTCTTCTTGATGCACAAATGCTCTAAGAGCATTATTCGATGTGCTCAATTCTGCATTATAAAGGGAGCACAAATGTGTGCTTTTCATGTAGATTGAGATGGGCTTTGTGAATGATAATGCAAAATCTGTGTTTAATTTCACAGTGGAATAAAAAAGAACAACCTCATCAGTGTGTTTTTATGCATAGGTAATAAAATCAGAATCTTCATAAGAAAAGAAGGAATGTGCTGTTGAAATTCAAACTGCATTTATCTTTAATAATGATTGCAGGAGAATGTGCTGAACAACCTGAGGTGAACAGGAATGTTAAATCAGCCAAAATATCAGCAAAAAAAAAACAAAAACAAAAAAAAACTATAATGCAGATTTAGTTAAAAACAAACAAACAAACAAACAGAAAAACTACGGGACAGGCAGAATGGCATTCTAAAATATTAGTCTTATTTACCGAACAGTCTTTGATGGCAAATAAGCAGCCCAAGTAATTAAGTAAAATAACCCTTCCACCACCCCTCATTAAATGTTATTACTTAGCTGCACCTCACCATACAATGAACAAAAAACCTGCATCTCCATATATATGTACTTTTAATAGTGGTACCTGCCACCACATACATGTGCATACACCATAACAGTCAGCCATAACATTAAAACCACCTGCCTAATATTGAGTAGGTCCCCCTTGTGCCAACAAAACAGCTCTGACCCATCGAGGCATGGACCCCACAAGGCCTCTGAAGGTGTGATGTGGTATCTGGCACCAAGATGTTAGCAGCAGATCCTTCAAGTCCTGTAAGTTGTGAGATGGATCGGACTTGTTTGTCTAGCACATCCCACAGATGTTAGATTAGATTGAGATCTGGGGAATTTGGAGGCCAAGTCAACACTCTTTGTCATGTTCCTCAAACCATTCCTAAACAATTTTTGCAGTGTGGCAGGGCGCATTGTCCTGCTGAAAGAGGCCACTGCCATTAGGGAACACCATTGCCATGAAGGTGTACTTAGTCTGCAACAATGTTTAGGTAGGTGGTACGTGTCAAAGTAACATTCACATGAATGCCAGGACCCAAGGTTTCCCAGCAGAACATTG
Organism: Pangasius sanitwongsei; assembly: GCA_037576675.1. Lineage (NCBI taxonomy): Eukaryota > Metazoa > Chordata > Actinopteri > Siluriformes > Pangasiidae > Pangasius > Pangasius sanitwongsei. Next base: position 22,340,698 of record CM075006.1, on the reverse strand, counting down.
CCCAGAGCATCACACTGCCTCCTCCGGCTTGCCTTCTTCTTATAGGGCGTCTTGGTGCCATCTCTTCCCCAGGTAAGTGACTCACACACCTGACCATGCACATGAAGTAAAAGAAAATGTCATTCATCAGACCTGGCCACCTTCTTCCACTGCTCCATGGTCCAGTTCTGATGCTCACATGTCCATTGTAGGGGCTTTCAGCGATGGACAAGGGTCAGCATAAGCACTCTGACCGGTCTGTGGCTATGCAGCCCCATATGCAACAAGCTGTGATGCACTATGTGTTCTGACACCTTTCTATCATAGCCAGCATTAACTTTTTTAGCAATTTGTGCTATACTAGCTCTTCTGTGGGATCAGACCAGGTGGGCTAGCCTTCATTCCCCATGCACATCAGTGAGCCTTGGGCACCCATGACCCTGTCGCCAGTTCACCAGTTGTCCTTCCTTGGACCACTTTTGGTAGGTACTTACCACTGCATACCAGGAACACCCCACAAGGCCTGCCGTTTTGGAGATGCTCTGACCCAGTTGTCTAGCCACCACAATTCGGCCCTTGTCAAAGTCACTCAGATCCTTACGCTTGCCCATTTTTCTTGCTTTCAACACATCAGCTTCAAGAACTGACTCTCCACCTGCTGCCTAATATATCCCACCCCTTGAGTGGTGCCATTGTAATGAGATAATCGATGCTTTTCACTTCACCTGTCAGTCGTTTTAATGTTATGGCTGATCGATGTACATACCTTATACAACAGAATTTGTAGTATTCACTCAGGTCATATTCAGTAAGCCTGCTATCTGATAATGTAGTTCCTGCTAACTTTCAAAGTCAATTTTCTGCTTGAATAAAAGATTTATTTACTTGCTTGGGGGATATGCATTAATTTAGACAGTTTAACAAAGCTGAGAAGAAAGACTGAACCAAAAGTTCATGCCCCACCATACAAAAGGACTCCTTTTTTAAACATTGATGGAAGGTGGTTCAGCTTCAGAGCAGCCTAATATTTTTTACTGTACTATTTCTCAACAATAGCACTAATAACTCAACCATGATAGAAGCAGTAAGAGGTAATAAGACATAATCAGTGAATCATGTAATTACTGTTCTTCATTTCAGATGCATGGTTTCTAAACTTATGCTGGCAATTAGGACTGTAAATGATCGCTTGGAAGCAGCCATACTTATTTTCATTAGTGTAGGTGTTTATATAGCTTTGAGGTAACTTAATATAAACAGGTTTTTTTTGCAAATTCTTTTGCAATATGTGAGTCTGCCTGCTGTTGCGTGTTGCTTCTCTGCTCCTCTGATGATAATAATAATAATAATAATAATAATAATAACAATAATAATAATAAAAGATTTTTATATAGTGCCATCCTTGGGCTCACTTTATAACCATAATCAAAATAATAAGCTTAAACAAATGCCATGTATATATACAAAATGAGAAATATATATGAGATGAAACAAGTGATCAGATTAAAAAAAAGTGAGGAGGAAGGTTAGGAAAGTGTTAAGCTTATGTGTGGGAGACAAAGTGAGAGAAAAACATGTATGTCTTGAGTTTGGCTTTGAATGAGGTTTTGAATGAGTTTGGTTTTTAGGTGAGGTTTGCAAAGCCTCTGAGGTGTCAAGGCAGAGAACTCCAGGGTTCAGGGGCAGTGATACTAAAATATCTCATCCATTACCAGCTGTCAAGAGTTGTGTGTGAGGAGTAGTAAAACCAGTATCAGAGGATTCTAGTGACTGGGTTTGGATTTTGTATAAGGGATGAGCAGGTAGGAGGGCCTAGTCCAAAGAGTGCTTGGAATATGAAGATTAGGATCAGCATTAGGATTAGGATTTGTATATGTGTAATTGTTTGATGGAATGTATAATTGTTTTAAAGATGATTACAGGATTTTGAACAGCAGTAGAAGGAGTTACAATAATGCCATCTATAACAAGATAGAGGTTGCTAACTTTAGCAAGGGCTACACTGATTCTTACCAGCATAATCTCTGATTTATATGGGAAAGTTTGAAATCATCCAGTGTGTTATGCTCTGTAGACAGTTGTTTAAAGCAGAAGGTGAAAGAGGAGCATTAGGTTTTGTTCTGAGACAAATTTTTGAATCATCAGGAAAGAAATGGAAGATAAGACCATGTTGGTGTATAATGGGGATGAGGGGAAGTATGTGGATATTAAAATAAAGAGGAACCAAATGCAGTACTGAGATCTAAGAGTATTGATAAGGCCAGGGTCAGCAGAAAGCAATCTAATTTTTGATGCAATTTTCACAGACAGGTTTTATTTATAAAATATTTTTATAATGTGTTCACTGTTCTTTGATCTGTGCACACGTAATCTGGCCTCTGTTACACTTTGTGTTCAGGTCAACCTTGCAGTGAAAGAGATGCAATTAGCATGCACTTAATGTCAATTTTCTTTTATTTAGTATTATAGTATGTTTAAGAAACTCCCTAAGAACATTAGGAACACAACTATCTCCCAGTCAACACTGAAATTGCAGAAGGAAGAATACAAGTACAGAGTTTAAAAGTAAGTGAGATTAGCAGAGGCAGTTTACCCCAACTGAGTAAAGATTCAGACTGATACAGAATGATAAATGAATGTGAGATCAATGGAGGTACAGCATGGAAATGAAATTAGTCCTGAAATGGTTGAAATTTCAGACAGGGATTGGAAGCCAAGCTAATTTGAACCTAATTTCAAATCATAACATAGCCGGAGTTTAAAATTGAAGTGATGATTTAATGATTCTGATGAATGAAAATTTAGCCCAGCACTATAGAGAGTTCACATATTATTTACATTATAACAGATTATTTATAACAGATTACACCAAAAGTGTATTATTATTATTATTATTATTACTATTACTATTATTATTATTATTATTATTATTATTATTATTATTATTATTATTATTTTGGCATGCTTTTTTATTCAAATACTGGCAAACTAAATATAATCACTACCATATCTGGTTTGCAACTGGTTACCTACCCTGGGTCTATGTGGTCTTCAGGCAGGTTTAAGCATCATGAGAGTGAATGTCAAGCACAACTGTTTCTAAAGTGGTTTAGTAAGTAAGGAGAGCAGGGGTGACCAAAGCAGGGGCATCACCTGAGGATTTTGCACTGACAATATCATAGACAGCAGAAGATCATATATAGCACAGCAAAATGCCATAACAGACTGCTGTATTTGATATATCACATGTATGATAATCATAATCATACAGTATGAGACTGTGGCACACTATACACTATAATAAAAACTTAACTAAAAACTGGAGAGCCTGAGTGTAGCACAGGCATAGAGATATCACCCTGAGATATCAGCACACTTTTATCTACATGGAAAACGTCTAAACACTGTCAGCAAGGTTATACTACAGCCAGGGGTTTGTTAAAAAGATCATAGGTACTGACAGGGAGTTAGCAGCTTGCCAATGTACCTTCCAGCTAGCAAGGCATTACAATAATCTAGAGATACTAGGTCAGCCTGGCATGTTGTAGTTTCTCTGCATCATGAAATGTACATTTTATAGCTTGGCCGTCTGGGGAAGCCTGTCCTAATAGTGTGGCTCAAGTATGCAAAAACCTGTGGAACTGAAATCGAATTCTTAAGGTTTTTGCATACTTGGGCCACACTATTAGGAATTGGGAGGAATTGAAAACCCATCAAGTTTTAACATATATTCAGTGAAGCTGGTTTCTACCAGGTTTAGCAAGAGCAGCTCTGTTTAAATAGTAAAACATTGCTTTACATCCAAACCTTATGCAATCCACAAGTCTTAATTACTTAATGACTCATTCAAGTTGTGTACAGTCAATCTGATCATAAAACAAGCATACGCAAATTCCACCAAGAGTTTCCTTATTTATCAAACTCATCTGTGGTGTATCTATATAATCAAATAATAAAAATAAATATTGTCAATAATTATATCAAGCAAATGAAGTAGAGTTAAACAAAAAATACAAATATAAAATTATGCTAATAATCTCATTCACATACACTGTAACCTCATACTAGACTATAAGTAGGATAATGGGGTTCAGTATCAACCTGTAATTTGTAACTGTATATTAGAGGAACTCATTCACCATTATCTGTGTTATAGCTACATTTGGCCACAAGAGGCATCAAACAGGGTTGAGGTTGAGGCTGAGGTCATTACATAAATATTATATTGGAGAGTTATAAAGTATAATTCACTCTGACCATAGATTGTATCAAAGGGAGACCTTCTTAAATTATGTAATTCAGCACACTACAAATGACAAAAACGATACAATTATAGTCTCTATATAGGCTCTAGATGCAAGCTGGAATTATCTCAACTTTAAAAGTATTTAAAGTTATTTAAAGTTGTGTAAATAAATCCTTTGTTAAATAAATCCTTTATTAATTTAGTAAAGATACTTTATAACAGTGAGGATGAACATATTGTTTCCATGCTTCCCTTTGCAGAGAGGAACCAGACAAGGTTGCCCCCTCTCTCCATCAGTATTTTTCCAACACTACAATCTTAACTGTACAGTTAACTGGACACTCGTTATAAAAAAATGCATAAATAAAACGTTCCAGATGGGTCTCACTGAATCTACTACATGCGTAGAATCCGTTCCTAATGCCAAATACAATTTTCCTAACTCATTCTGGCATAGCCCACTGACTCTGGCAAGAAAAAATAAATGAACTTTAGACTATTTACTTCCAATCTTCCTGTTGTTATATCTTCTAGGCATCCTGTCCACAACCTCTGTCCTTAACCACCTCAGAAAGACTGTCCTGATAGCCTTATTAATCACCAAGAAGTGATTAATAATTGAATTAAGTGATTAATTGAACTGGAAAATGAGGGGGAAAAAACAACACACTAAACTGTTCAATATTCTTTGAGTATTGAGTATATTTCTTTGGGAAAAATATACAACCTCTGATAATATTTCTTATTCCAATATTATAATATTTTAATATCTCATAAATATTTCAGCAAACTTGCCATCCATTCATCAGTACTATTGTTACAACCCAGTCTAGGGTCAGGCCAGCATTTAAAAAAAAAACACTAAGATTTAGATAACCCCCTGTGTACTCTGCAGATACCCTATTCTTACTAAATATACAAGTAAATAAATAAAAGCAATTGCAATGTGGTCCTCCTTAGAGGGCTGGAGGTGGTTGGGATTTAAAAAAAAAAAGGTATTGCTTAGATCCAGAGTATGTTCATCCTTTCTTTTAGATGGACCACTTGCTCCATAGCTAATAAAGCAACATTAATGATGATCACTGATACTTAGACTTTCTTTCACCGACTGAAATTGGCAACAGCCACAAGAATATTTAGGGGAGTATTTAGGAGAGTCCTTCTTAATATAAAATCTGCTCTGTTGAGAGTTGTCATTGATCACCTGTGGGCTATTGATGCCGGTTTTCCGCTTGTCCTTGACCAGAGTGTAGAAGGTGATGATACTTTTTTTTGTTACTAAAGTACTTGTCCACATACCTCATATATGATTATGTCCCACCCTCAAAATATGAAAAACCATGCATATATCAGTACTTCTAATCTAACAATAGGTTAATTTCTGAAAAATTACGCCTACTCTACGCTCCAACTGATTCCTTCTGGTACAGATAGGTTTAATCAGTATGTTTAATCAGTCATGTTCATTCTCGATTTACTGAAGGAAAGGTGGTTACGAGGTTCCATCCCTTTGAGAGGTTTACCAATCATCATAGAGAGAAGCCATGCATCCAGGTGGGACAAACAAAGAACATATTGTCCAATAAATGTTGAGATGTTTTTTTTTCCAGTCCAAAATGCACTGACCCACAATCTTTTCTCTCCCAGGTAAACCATGTGTCCGGGCAGGACTCAAAATGACATGTTAAAAGCTTGTTGTCCAAGGAGTGTTAATGTTTCTTCCCATTAAAACAGGAAGTACACAAACAACGAACACACACTAAATGACTGTGGGGGCAGGGGCATAGTTGAGTGTCAGCTATGGATGGAGAGGAGGCGGGTCGAACCAGCAGGTAGTACATGATGATTCTCACCTTTGTTGTATTAGCCCAAGTTATTTACATTTAAGTCCCTCTCCAGGATCCACCAGACGCAACACCAGTTCCTCCTTGAGCTGCGCACGGAGAAGGAACAGCACGTCTAGGCCCTGCTCCAAACACAGGCAGAGGATCAGCAGGGTACTCCGGCAGCAGCCCCATTCATCCACCTCTTCGAGCATGGGGAAGTGTGGGGCTGGCCAGTGTCACAGTCCATGGTCTGCCTGTTGTTGCTATTGTCAGGAGAAACCCAGCTTGCAGCCCACAAACTTCCGGTCATGAACCTGCTAGAGTACCCGCTCCTAAAGCAGGCCATCTTGCAACGGGTCAGCTGCATCCCTGAACAGCACCGTCAGCACTTCTTCATGCTGATGCTCAGTGAGGTTGGTCACCCATTCACATTCTCCCAGCAGCTCTGAGACACCTGCCGAAGATGGCTGCTGGCAGAGGAGTGCGGCACTGTGGATGTGGTCAACCTAGTGGTGTAGGGTGTGGTAGGGTGTAGGTGAAGGGTGTGCGCAGCATTGGCTGGGGAGGCATTGCCTGGGCCATTGACCTCAGCTCTGCATCACGAAGACACGGAGGATGGGTAGGGCTCCGCCCGCCCGCCCTTCAGGGGAATTCCCCTTGGGAATTTCTCTCTGGAGCAGGCACACGACAAAACCCTCAGGCACACCTGAGAAAGTAATTGTAATTGTGAAAGTAATTGATGATCAGCGCGTTCAGACCAATGTTGAGAGAATGTCAATCCTGGCTGTATAACAGGGGTACTTGGCTACGGGAATTTGCACCAGGAGATAAAGTGCTCGTTGTGCTATCCCCATCGAGCTCTAAATTACTTGGGAAGTGGCAAGGACCCTTTGAGGTCAGCAGGCAAGTCAAGGAAGTTGACTATGAGGTCAGGCAAATGGATAGAGGCAATGCACTTCAAATATACCACCTCAATCTCCTAAAACCATGGAGAGAGGCAGTTCCTGTGGCTCCTGAGAGGGAGGAGCTGGGAAGGGAGGCAAGTTAAAAAGTGCAGCCCAATTGATGGACAGAATCCTCCACCCTCACACACATATGCCTCTGCTTCCTTAGATGACACAATCATTTATAATAATGATTGGCAGTGGCATTTGCAACATCTGAGGGCTAGCCTGAGATCCTTGAGATGGGCGAGACTCACAACAAACCCAAAGAACAGTGCAACTGGATGGGTGGTATTATGGTATCTGGGCCTATACTTGGGTCATGGGCAGGTGCATTCCCAATTTGATAAGAAAGCAGCGATTGTGGCTTGCCCAGGACCTAAGACCAAAAAGGAGATTAGGCAGTTCCTGGGGATGGCTGGCTACTATAGAAGGTTTGTACCTAATTTTTCAGATGTCACCAGCCCTCTGACTGACCTCACTAAAATGGAGGCACCAGATCTGGTCCAGTGGAGGGAGCCAGTTTTTCTGCCAGGTTAAAGCTGTTTTGTGTGGGGGTCTGCTGTTGTGTTCACCTGACTTTACACCTGATCTAAAAGCACAAGCACAGCAAAATCACTGGAATCAACAGTCAACAACACATCATTTAAAACTTTTACAAGTGCAGTCACAGTATAGTGATATTTTCTAAACTCTGACTGAAAAACCTTAAAAATCTTATTTTCATCCAAAGAAACTCTGCAAATGTTGAAGGACCATTTTCTCTAAAAAATTTTTTAAATAAAAGAGACATTTTTTTTAATAAAAGAGACAAAACTGTCTAAATTTGGCCTTTTAAGAAAGGGATGAATAATGGCATGTTTCAGATCATTTGGAACAAAAGCAGTTTCAAGACATTTATTAATAATTAGAATAAGACTAGATCCAACCACATCAAATATTTGTTTAAAAAGAAATAGGTTCAAATTGGCTTAAAACACCAACACAAGTAGGGGAACAGAAGAATCATAAGCAGAGGGAACAATATTCAGTCTAATATCCCTAATCTTGTCCACAAAAAATTGAAGAAAACTTTCACAAGTACATAAAGACTCAACTGGGTAAACACTAACAGAAAGATTCACAACAGCATTTACAGTAGTGAAAAGTATTCTTGGTCTATGAACATTTTTTTTCAATGAGATAGAAAATCTGCTTAGACTTAGTGACTCTCACAGCTCTCTGAAATTGAGTTAAAGTCTCCTTTAAGATTTCATAGGAGACTTGAAGCTTGTCTTTTTCCATTTTCTTTCAGCTCTCCTACAGGCCTGTCTGAGAGCATTGGTTGTGTCATTTAGCCAGGGCCCAGACTTAGGTTTATGATGTTTAGCCTACAGTGAAGCCACAGAGTCTAAAACATTAGTACAAATAGAATTAAACAAACTAAGGTGCTCTTCGGTACTCAAGTCGTGAGGAGAGAGATCAAGAGACTGAGATACCTCATTGAAGGCTGCCGAAAAATCACCACTGGTGATAGTCACATACAGACAAGCCATAGGATTTCAGTGTCACAAACAGATAAGCCATAGGATAACACAAGATCAAGAATATGTCCTTCCATATGAGTGGTGGCTTTCACCAGTTGAACCAAACCAAATGAGTCACTAAGACTTTAGCCAAAGAATTTTGACATACATAGACATTAAAATCCCCTTAAAAATGAAATTAGAATTAAAAATCTAGCAAAATTAGTAAAGATTCTCCCTAAAGAATTCACTGATAAAATCTTTTTTAGGTGGTCGATATATCAATGCAATCACCACTGGGCTGCCCAGTTCCAGTACAAACAAAACTACAGTAGGCATCAGTCATTAGCCAGCAGAAGAAGTTTTGTTTAAATATAGAAGCCAGCCCTCTGCCACGACCCGAGGTAAGAGGACAACTGAAATATTAGAGGGTACAAGTTCAGAAAACGGGCTTAAGTCCCCAGCAGTAAAAAATAAAAAATCCAAACCACGAGAAGTAACAAAAAAAAAGTCATTAAGAATAAACAGAAGGGAGTCAGCTGCAGGTCGGATGGCCCCCCGGCATGAGCTGGGCGGTGGGAGTATGTGGCAGCGGAGGCATGGTCGAGCATCAGCTGTGGACAGAGAGGGGGCGGGACAAACCGACAGGTTGAACTCGCAGGAAACGCATGATGATTTTCACCGGTGTTGTATTAGCCCAAGTTATTTATGTATGTCTTTTTCTGCCTTCAGGAGCCACATAACCAGGGAGAGACAGAGAGAGAGCTGAGCAGTACAAAGCCATGTGTGTGCATGTGTTAACCATCAATCTGGCGTTAATCAAAGCCATCCTTATCCACATATAGCTGATAGCTAATATAACTCCATCTTGATGACTGCCACAATTTTGTCTGAGTAGACCAGAACATGTCAAAGAACTGGCAAGAAGGACTTCAGGGCCAGATGGACCACCCTCAACTCCAGCTGATTAATGTACCTTGCACTAGGGAACCTACCACCCACAGTACCGCTGTGGTATAAGGCAGCCCCCAGTTTATGGGCTTGAAGCATTTGTAGTGATTATTGTTCTCCAGTGGGGAACAACTCGATTCTTTCTGCTAGAAATGCTCTGTACTGCCATAGAACTAATAGTTGCACTCTCTAGTGCCATGGTTCTCAAAATGGGCACCAGGGACCACAAGAGAACATTTCTGCTGAACATTTGTTCACAAGAGAACAAATGATTCATCACTGGAATTCCCTCAGTTCTAGAAATTCTAGGGGAATTACTGATGCAGCTGGAGTTAACTTTATCTACATAAAATTTAGTCCTTGAGATAAGATGACTCTGATTAAGATTCTGTGTCTTGTGGTCTCTTTCATTTAAAAAAAAAAAAAAAAAAAAAAAAAAAAACCTTCCATGGAGATTATACAATTAAATTAATACTGTCATATTTATGTATTTGCAATATTTAAAATTGCCCTCAAATGGCATTCCATAGTTTTTTGAGCCCAAAACATTTTTGGGAATTTCAGGGTGACATATTGTGGTTACAGCTGGGACTTAATAGTGCTCCTTACTCCTTACAATATTGCACAATGAAAGGTTGGAATTACATGTAACTGAGACATGCCTCTGTTTTTGGCAAGGTCACATCCCCCCACCCCTCTCTCTGCCTGTGCACACAAGTCCTGTGGAACTGTCCAATTTTTGGCATTAACTTCTTACTACGAATACTCTGAATAACTCTGAATATGGCTTCTGAGAGCAACTCAGACTGGTTTGAGTGGGCGTCTTCTGATATTTTCCGGTTTTCACTGGGACTGGAAGCTGTTTAGTTTAAGGAGCTTGGGCCAAATTCAAATCCACCAGGCAAGTATGTGTGTCAGCACTGACATTTATGCTCAGTCATGGCAGCAGATGTCACAGTGTCCATCAGATGATCACTGCCAAGGCAATTTTTCAAGAAATTTAGACACTCTCACATGGTTAGCACCCTACACATTACAGTGTGGTTTATGGGTCAGTACAACTCAAGTTTAGAAAAGCAGACATTTGTGTAGACAGAATACCCACGCCAAAACTAAGAGTGGCAAATTAGTGGGAATTTCTCCTAATAATTGCAGACTAAGCAGTAACAGTGCATGGTATGTAGAAGGAGTGCAAACTCTATGATTCTTAGCAGCTCATGTTAGCCACAGGGTCCATTAGCCAGTTAACTAACAGAATCCACCAGAATATTGGACACTCTAAGGCTGAAAACACAGAGGCAGGACCAGCTCAGTGGGGAAAATGAGTGGTCCTATGTGAATGAGGTATAACAATGGGCTTAAAAAAACAGAAGGAGAACTTAGTGGTAATGGTAAATAATATCCATGTAGCGCAGGCAAAGCAGAGAAAGTGCTAAGCGGATAGCTCTAAACTGTGTTCACATAGCCTGAAGTGAGCATGTGAGATAGAAAAAGGGAATGATTGTTGAATACTATTTCATACGTCGTCACATGACCTTTTTGGCACAAGAGATTATAAACACCACCCCTGGCAGACAGGAGGGATGAAATACAGCATTGTGATCAGAGGAGACAGCATCTTAATCTGAGACATTGCTTATCTAATGTTGCAAGTAGTTTACTTGTAGGCAATTCACTGAAAGAATTTCTGTCATTTCTACAATGTGTTCAAACCAGGATAATCATTTAAATTTTTTACAGTTGGATACTGTAGCTTGCTTGGTATTCTGGTAACTACACAGTAAAACATACAGTATCATTAACATTTCTCTAAAATGAGGCATTAAAAGTATACCTGAAGCAAACTGGCATTTTGTTTTTTCATGTTTCATTTCCTCAAAATTTAGTAATATGGTGGCCCTAAAGTGCAAAACACATTATCAAAACAAGAATGCAACAGCAAATAAAATAACAAAAAAGCAAAACCAAAAACACAACAGCAAAGCCAAAACACAACAACAAATTCAAAACCACAACAGCAAAACCAAAAACACAACATTAACTCAAAATGGAAAGGGTAGGTCCTTATTGAACATCACATGCTCGTTTCTGATTGGACACAGGGTATGACTATCGAAGTGAAAAGGAACTATGTATTCATGTCATGTTATGTCATATTTATGCATTTGCAATATTTAAAATTGCCCTCAAATGGCATTCCATAGTTTTTTGAGCCAAAAACTTTTTTGGGAATTTCAGGGTGACATATTGTGGTTACAGCTGGGACTTAATAGTGCTCCTTACTCAAGCCAATATTGCTCAATGAAAGGTTGGAATTACATGTAACTGAGACATGCAAGGTCACATCCCCCCACCCCTCTCTCTGCCTGTGCACACAACTCCTGTGGAACTGTCCAATTTTGGCATTAACTTCTTACTACAAATACTCTGAATAACTCTGAATAACTCTGAATATGGCTCCTGAGAGCAACTCAGACTGATTTTTCAACAAAATTTAGTATGACTAGACTGATTACTTAAGTAAACCAAATGGAGATAAAGATAGTAAAAGCCTGGTAATGCTAGCCTAGCTAGGTAGCTAACATATGCTTCCTGCCTATTATTTTAAATAGATAACCCGTATACTATAGCTTGCTTTTAATTACCGTCTTTTTTTCCTGTGATGTTCAGAAATGTAACCCCTGATTCTATCACAGTACTTATCACTCAGGTTTTTACTGTGTAATTTGAAATGTTATGTTTATTTCTAAAGTGAACTGAAATGATTGCTTTAATACACACATTTATATCAGATTCGTTTGTTAGGATTTTTGACTATTTAAAATTTATTCAATATATTAAATCAACAATGCAGCCATGCTTTTTATAGTAAACACTGCTACCAATTTTGCAGTCAGTATGATGTGCCATTGCCGTAAACAAACATCACAGTAACTATGCTGTAAATATTAATTACAGTAACAACTTGACAACTCTGCTGCTAGAAAGATAATGTAAGTATACAAGATTATTATTATTTTTTTTTTACAGTGTAGCCCTTTTCTCAACCATGCCATGGGGAGGCATAAAGATTGGTTTCCAGGTGATAATTAAAAATTTCATTGCTGACAGGCAATGGTGCCCTGAGGATTCAACAAACTTAACAGCAGCTTGCCTCTCTATGGGGGAGAAAGAGTAATGTGATTATGAGAAGGTGTTCAGGTCTGTTCCAGGAGTAAGGGCTTTTAATCAGGCCATTCAATCAGGCCTGAAAAAACAAAGATGAGTATATGGTTTTTAAGCTTCCTGTTTTATGTACCATGCATCTGTCTTTTTAGCATCTTTATAGCTCCTGCATTTGCAGTACCTATTGATTAGCAGAGAGATTAAGCAGTTAGGCTTACCCTGCATAACCTCTGTCTCCCTAATATGCAGCAGTTTTAATAAGGATAAGTCTTTTAGCTAGCAGAAACACTGCTCTAATGAAGCTTTCCTCCCTAGGGTGGTCTTGTAAAAGTAGTGCAATGGCAACGTATATGTCCATTTGATTTCTAATGATACTGCAAGGTCAAAAAACTGCTAAGGACATGCTTCATACCATTACATATGACGTTTAATCCCACAGCCTGGTACTGAATGGAAATCACAGGTAGACACTATAGCTGTAATATTTAATAATGAACTGCACAAATTTATTATTAAATATTACAGCTATAGTATATAGTACAGCATGTACATAGATAGGTAGACAGATGAGGCATTTGGATACTGTGTACTCTTTGACGGAACATTTTTAATAAATAACTGCTATAGTTTTACAGGGTGTGACCTCAGAATCTGTCTGTGCTTTGTAATATTGATCTCAGGTGAAAATATGTAATATTGTAGACAAACATTTTATTTCCTCAGTTCAATCTGAGAATTTAAAAAAGGTAAATATTTTCACCCATTCTTGCGTTGTGTCTCTTGATGTGTCTTGTGCTAATGAGCAGAATGGAGCAAATTCAAATCCCAAAACTGCCAAAGAACCACCACTGGACCTCTGAGCACTGTCCTCTCAAATTACTGATCAATAATGTGAATGCGATGATTAACGATAAGACAGCATAAAGAATTGAGTGGAACAAGAAGTGCAAAATTCTTCTACACTATTCTTTCTGTCCTTTATAAACAGCAGCTAAATAACTTTCATTGGTGGCTCAGACCTATTATTGGAACATGACATATTGCTTCAGTGTAGCCAAACCAAGCCTAATAAACATTTTTAAGATAGACTGCTTTATCAAAAGTTTGAATAAGCAGAATGCTTCATTGATTCGGTGCACACAGCAGTGAATTTACACTTTCTCACTCTCTCAATGCAGACAAGGCTATTGTTGTGCCATGTGCATGCCAGATCTGACACTTATTCTATGACAGCTGTTCTGTTTAGTCTGACTCTCCTCTGATTGTTTTCACAACTGTCTCAACAGTTTTTTAGCACTCATTAAAAAAGGTTTACAATCAAACGTTTAATTAAGGATTTTGGGCAGCTTCTTTCCTGGCTATCACTCTGCTGGCAGGCTACTTTAAATAGATTTTGTGCAAGGAAAAACTGGGAAGCATTGACACTTTTTGGTGTTATAAGCAGCAAACACAACAATATACCTGTTTACCACAGTAAATCACAACATTGCCAGATTATACTGATCTGACCTGCTAATAGGTTTCCATTTCACATAGAACACAGTTTAAATAAATAAATAAATAAATAAATAAATAAATAAATCAAGCTGTAAGCAGCAATTATGTGGCCAAGCACAACAAAGGCAAAATTTGCTGTGCTGCTTGCCACAGATTTCTCAGGCACCTTCAGGGCAAGACAATTTGAGTTAAAATAGTAATGACTATTGAAGTGATGTGACAGTAATGATGATTTTAAGATAAATAATTCACAAACCATAAGGAGAAATACTTGACGTGTATAATTTCATATAACTTTTGCCAAACTGATATGGTTACAATGGCACATATAAAAATTCATCACAATAAATCAAACAGTTGCACAAATAGAGCCTTGGGTTTCTCTGAAAAATACATTATATAAAACAATTCATATGCATGTACAACATGACAGCGCCACCTGGTGACTGATTTTCTTTTTTTTTTTTTTTCAAAAAACTGCTAAGCCCAAAAGGCAAATATGTCCATAGTTTTGTTTTGAGCAGTCTTTGGTAATGTTGTATAAAAACTACTGAAATGTGATTGGCAGATGATGCCCATGTTCTTAAGATACACAATTGACAATAATGGACATCCATAACTTATTGCTGGCATTCACTGAAGATGATCTGAGTCGAATTTGGTGAAAATCAGATGAACAGTCCGAAAAGCCAAAATATCCTTTTTTTTTTTCCATATTTCATGAGCACTAGGTGGCACTGTTCTGTCATGATGGCTAAGACATATACTAAGTTTGGTCTGAATATGCTAAAGTGTTAAGGAGATATAGCCTCACATCCATTTCAGCATGCTGATCGTTGAATTTGTTTAGACATCATTTGAGAATGGTTTGACTAAACTTGACTTCGATAACTCTTTGTCGGCATGGTCTGAGGATGATCTGATTTGATTTTCATGAATATCAGACGAATGATCTAGGAGTTTGAAAAAGTAGGTTTTTCAGAAAATTCTAAATGGCGGAAATATTTTCATGACAGAAAATTATGCCATAGTGTGCATCTGACTTGACACAAGCCAAGGAATCGGAGAAAAAAAATAATTTTGTTTCTATCCCTAGTTATTAGCATCAACATGAGTGCAAATTTGAGGGTTTGAGATAGCAAGTCCAAATTTGCTATGGTAACATTTCAGACTGCCTCCTATCTGTGAGCCAAATTTCGTAACTTTCCTATGTATGGTTCTGTGGGCTGCCGTAGACTCAAAGCAGAAGAAGAAGCAGAATAATAAATATAGCTGCAAGCAGCAATTACGGGGCCAAGCACACAGAGGCAAAGTAAGGAGATAAGCAAGCATCACAGCATGGTCATGATTTACATATCATGTTTCAGTGCAACAGGCAACCCTATGTCAGTGCCTTATACGGAAACAGTTTGAGATATCAAGACGTTTTTTTGCCAGCATATTCTGATGATGACCTTTGTGAAATTTTGTGAAGATTGGATAAATGGTCTAGGAGGACTCCAAAAAAGTACATTTTTAACATGACTCAAAATGGCAGACAGATAAAATGGCCTACTGAGGAAAAATGTATATCACTGGTTTTGAACCAACATTTCGGTTTGGTCTAGCAACACGAAATCCATAACTTATTACTGTCATGGACTGAAGATGATCGAATTTGGTGAAAATCGGACGAATGGTCTGGAAAGCAAAAATTAGCTTTTTTCATATCTCGTGAGCATTAGGTGGTGCTGTTCCGAAACAGTGCAGGTATAACATGACAGCTATAACATATATGAAGTTTGATCTCAAGTTATGATGGCTATGATGGTTTGGTCTGAATACGCTAAAGCGTTACAGAGATATATCCTCATGTCAATTTTGGCATGCTCATCATCAAATTCATTTACATGTTACTTGAGAATGGTTTGACTAATCAACTGGAATTTGTTGGCATGATCTGAAGATGATCTAATTTGATTTCCGTGAAAATTGTACAAACGGTCTAGGAGGAGTTCGAAAAAGTAGATTTTTCAGGAAATTCAAAATGGCGGGCAGCAAATTCGGCCGACCGTGGTGTAATTGGTATCATTATTCTCGGCATGACCCAAGGGATCTAGCGAGACTAGTGACATGACAATAAGCAAAAGGAGTCAAAAGCTATTAGCATATTTTTGAAATTGCATTATAATTTTTAACAAGATGGCATTGTTCTGAAACTGTGCAGCTGACTCACCATGGCTCAACTCACAATGGCTATGACATAGTTTGGTCTAAATAGGCTAAAGCGTTATGGAAATTCAATTCAGTTTTATTTGTATAGCGCTTTTAACAATGGACATTGTCACAAAGCAGCTTTACAGAAATAAATGG
>CM075006.1:22307332-22324133 GCA_037576675.1 Pangasius sanitwongsei | reverse complement strand
AATAAATAAATCCCTTCTATTATTGTGCGCTATAAGGACAAGTAGTGCAATTGTGCAACCAATAAATTCATCACAGTATCATCACAGAGAAATATAGCCTCACAACCATTTCGGAGTGCTCGCCATCAAATTTGTTTGCTTATTATTCGAGAATGGTTTCACTGATCCACTTCCATAATTTTTTTCAGCATGGTCTGAAGATGACAGCTTTTTTTCAACAATTTCAAAAAAAAATTTCAAAATTTTTTTCAACAATTTCATCAAAATTGGACAAACAGTCTAGGAGGAGTTCGGGGAGGTAGGTTTTTCAGAAAATTCAAAATGGCAGAAAACCTAGTCAGGCAGAAATTGAAACTAAAGAATCAGAAGAAAAAAGAATTTTGTTTCTAGCCCTTAAAGTTCAACATGTTACAGCTTACAGCTATACCACTCTGAGAACGCCCGATCTCGACTGAATTGAACATGTTCAACATGAGTGAAATTCTGTTGGTGAGACTAGATGGTTTGAGATAGCAACTCCAGATTTGCTCAGATAACATTTCACGCTGCTTGTCCTCTATCTCTGTGCCAAATTTCATAATTTTCCTATGTACGGTTCTATGGACTACCATAGTCTCAAGAGCGGAAGAAGAAGCAGAATAATAATAATAAGAACACTAATGAAAACAATAGGTGTCTATGCACCTTTGGTGCTTGGCCCCTAAGAACACTAATGAAAACAATAAGTGCCTACGCACACCTAGATGTCCGAACAGCTGAGTCACTGGCAGTCTTCAAACGCCGTCTAAAGACTTACCTCTTCCTAAAGTACTTAAATTAGCACTCTAAAAAAATGTATTGTCTGAGCGCTTGTCTATTACCTCCCCAACAGATTTTTGGACTGATGGTATTCCTAGTTCGTGACCTAGCGAGCCAGTATGAGAATTCAAAGCACTTTTGTAAGTCACTCTGGATAAGGGCATCTGCCAAATGCCATAAATGTAAATGTAAATGTAACTCTCTTGTCTCTTTGCTGTTATAGTGTTAAGCAGATACAATATAGTGTTAACAGTACTACTGACCATAAGAAGGCTACCAAGTTATTGACTGTTTATGAAATATTAAGGGTGTGGGGGTGTGCATATGCAGATTCTTTATTTGGATATGCACCATAGATATGGCTCAAATGTAATGTAATGTAAAGGGTCCCATTGTTCTGCCACTGCCTATTCACATTTTAAAGACAGTAATAAAATGACCTGTTTGAATTTTTTTAAAATAAACAATGTAAAGATAGGCAGGTGATAGTTCTATTTTGTCTCACTTCAACATCATATGACAGACAGTGATAAATTACCCCAGAAAATGGTCTGATGGTTTATTCACGTTGGCCTCACCACTAACTTATCAAGAGCTGGTAAAGCTATATAAATATTACTTACAAAATTGCAGTTTTGGGCACTGTCATGCCAGGCCCTGTTGGGAGACACCACTATGCTTAGAGCACCTTTGGTGAACCAAAAAACAAGGCCAGTGTCCTGCAAAGTGCATTTGACTGCACATCAAGTAATGATTACGTTTACATTTACATTTATTCATTTAGCAGACGCCTTTATCCAAAGCAACTTACATATGAGGAAATTACTCGGTGCAGCCCTGGCAAGTCAGTCCGAGGCACACAAAAGAACTGCACACCAGGAGATTAAGAGAAGAAGACAAGCGATGCTATAATGTCATTCTCCCTTACTAAGGGGACTGGATCAGTGCATTCACTGACCTAGTACTCAGTGTACCCATTAAACACCAAGAACACAATCCTCACACAACACTCCTCTTTTTATTTCCAGCTAAATAACCCCTCACTCCCCATTTTGTTGTACATAGAAACCTGTGTAGAAACTATCTGAGATCAACAAGGGATCAGCCAGAGTTAGAGCTGAAAACATGACTTTGATGTTGTTGAACAGATATGTCAAATCTCTGATTTTACACAAGCTGCTATTTGGCTAGTTGTCCATTGAAATGTCCTCGGGTGTGCGTTTAAAAAACACAGAAGGATCATACATTCATTAAGCATCTTTAATGGTATAGGGTGCTGTGAGTATCCTGTGAGGAAATGAGTGATGTTCTAATCTAAATCTAAATCACATTAAGATCATCAATTTCAGTGGCGTTTGACAGAGGAGAGTACAATGCTGCTAAAGAAGCAAATTTCTTTTGCTCCTGTTCCTTATTCATCGACGGCTTTCTGGATTGAATGTGCACTGATATTCTGGATTGCATGTATTGAACTTCATTTTGTCACATTTTCTTTATAAAGGACATTGTAAGCTTAATGGAATTGTGCCTGAAGAAATAAAAGACACATCCATCAATAAATAAATTTATTGTTTGCTAGTAACATGTTTAAATATATACATTCAGTCTTAAATATTCTTACTTATATTTATTAAAAATAATATTATGTCTAGTTGTTTTAAAGTCACCTTTAGAAAATGTACTGTAGTGGTAAATATATGGGAAGACTCTGTTATGATGATGCATTTCTGCATGATGTGTAGTTTGCATGATGCATGATGCCTTTGCACCATAAATCACCTGGATACCATTTAGACATGTACTAATCAAGATTTAACCAATCAGTTGTTTTATTTATTTTTGGTAATGCAATGAAGTGTTTCTAGGGATTTCCCTTGTTTAGGGAAATATCGCTAGCATGATTTAAGCTTGAGATTAGGGTGTAGTGGAGGGTAAACACCATTAATATACCACTTTAAATATAAAATAGCACTGACGTTTACTGACCTTTTTATAGTTTACCCTCACTTACTGTTGTTGGATTAAAAAGAAAAACAAGACTCCTCATCCTTCATTTGCATAAACTGTTTAAATTTAATGCATTGTTTGACTCCACCCACATTATTGACAGCCACTATGCTTCCTGCTGCTCCAAATTACTATCTCTAATTAAAAAAATGAATGTCATCTGGCAGATTATTTGCATTGTGTCACTGTGTGATCACTACAGCAACATTTTAGCAGCTGGGCTAAACTTAACCATCAAAACAATATATTCTTTATAAGTTTTCTGTTCATTATATTAAACTAAAATGCATTAATTTTCTACTGTTTAAAAAGGACAAACTGTATTGTTAATACAAGTAATTTCATGTCTTTACTAAACTGCATTATATACAATAAATCAAACATAAAAACAACATATAAAAGTCAACAGACCCAAACACTTACATAGTAGGGGGTCTTTTACTGGCCTTTTTTAATAATGTGGATCAAAATAAAGATTAATTGCTAATCATTTTTATTATGACACATCTATATGCTTCCCACATTGTGTTTCTTGTAGTGTGTGGTGCCAGAAAGACACACCAGAAAGTAAATGAGTAACAATAACCAACACTTCTGTAGCTGTATTAATATTAGCATCCTTATAATGCATTCACTCTACCATGTGAGGATAAACAAACCCAATCTGTGTGTAGTGCATTTTGGATATACTGTAGTTTTAGAAATTGGGCACTTTATTTACCTTTTCTAATCTTCTATAAGAAAGGATATCTGTTTTTCTGACTTGACTTTTGGGGACCGCACTATAAAAACAGCTCTGGTCTAGCACTCCTTCATGACTTTTTTCTGTGTTTAGCTTTACTGCTGCAGCTACACTCAAATAGCAGTGCAATAAATAACTGTGCAGGGTAATTTAATCAATTTCCTGAATTATTTATGATCTTAATTTATTATTTTGTTTATGTTTTTATCCAGGCTGAAATTTCACAAGTCTTCAGTCTCAAGTTCAAATCCGAGTAAGTCACTGTGCAACTTGAGTCCCCATGTGTGGCTCACAACCCTCTGCACATGGGTTATATGACAGGAGAAACTATGCAGAGCTTTCTGGGAGTGCATGTCTCTGTAGTCCATCTGATGCAATGTTCGGTATCAGGCAGTTAGAATGAGAAGACTCTCCATCTTCTTCCTATAAAGAACATTTACACCAAAATGGTGGATGTATAAGGAAGGTCTGCAGAATTGAGATAGCTGATTCTCACACCACCAATGATCTATTCACTAACCTCCCATCTGAATGAAAGTTACAGATCATCCAAAGCAAATCTTCCATATTTATGAACAGCTTCTTCAGGTCATCAGACTACTTAACTGATCTGCATGTTAGACCTGCTGACTTACCCCTACAGTTCATCTTTTTATGTCTGCCTACTATACCAAGTCAGTTTGCATGAGAGGCATTGCCTTTCACATACACAGATTATTTCTTTTTGTTCTATTGTACACACTGCACTTTAGTATTATCTGCTGATAATGAGTTGAACATTAATGCAATACTGTTATTTATGCTAATAATTGTGTTGTCCTGTACTGGAATGCTGCACAGTTTTTTTATTGTTTAAAGGGCTTGTCGTCAGCATATAATAGAGTCAGTAAATGTGTAAAGAAAGACTTAATATTAAAAATACACGCTTTCCAATAACTGAACACTCTCTGGCATACATAAGCATTAGTGGTTGAGTGGCTATGTTTACATGCACATCAGTATTCCGATATTGATCGGAATTGGCCAATATTCTAAATAGTATTGAGTCATGTAAACGCCGCAACCTGATTGCCCGATTGATATTAAGAAAATATTCTGATTCCACAAATTCCGATTCCAAACCCTAGAATATGCCTTTTTTAATCAGAAATTTGTTGTATGTAAACACCTTATTCAGAAAATCCACCAAAAGGAGACATATGCACATGCTCAGTCCACAAGGAATTGTGGGCGCTAACGGATACTTAGCTGTAGGCTAGGTATTTAGGAATGGCAACTCAGGCATACAGGAATATTCAGATGCCTGTACACATATAAACATTGTATTCAGAATATGGCTGCAACCCGAATATAGACCTTAAACAGAATTTGATGTGCGTGTAAACATGCCAATAATTGGTGTCGAAATAATAATCATAACAATAATAAGCTATGCTGTATCCATCTGTATCCATCTATCCATCCATCCATCCATCCATCCATCAAGGTAGGTGTACATAAGCTGAAAAATAAATGTCTTGTTTAGTACCTGGGTTTTCTTTAGTACATATTTTTAATATCACTATGCCCATTACTCAGTCACAAACCACACTATTGCTAAGCTTTTATTGCTAAGCTCACAAGTTTGGCTTTGCTTCTTAACAGTGACATTCTACTTGACACATCTAATATTAAAGTTAAAAAATAAAGTAAAGAAAAATTCTGGTGACTCTCATGCTGTGTGAGGCATTTTGCTGACATAGTTTGGGTTCATTTCTATCCTGATGGGAGTAGTCTCTCTTATTTTGTAACTCTTATTTTGTTACAAAGTATTCTTTACTACTAATTAAGAGAATATCTTTTAAAAGAATAGTGTTCCAGTGTACAGTACAGAGCCAGAGATGTGTTGAATCTGTCAATGTGCAATAAAGCTGTTCTGGTGGCTCATGGTCATATAGCATTGTACCATATAGGGACAGGTTATAAGAAAACAGCTATATTTAAACAGCTGTGCTCATCTGCTACATCTGCATTTCTTCCCCTTGTTCCCTCTCTATATTTACAAGTGTAGATAAGTATTGATCAGAAACCCCTATCCTATCCATCTATTCTATTATGTTTGCCTGTCTTAAATGTTTCCGTGCAAGGAACCAACAGCTCTTGGCTGGTTAATTCTACTTCCTCTATTGTAGCAGGATTAATATTTGTGAACCACTCAAGTGTTGTGTAATGTAAACAGGCTATTTCTCTGACCCATGTTGAGTGAATGACAAAGTGAAGTCTAACTTTGCCCTCTGCCACCCCTACGTCAAATATAAGCTGAAGAGAAAGAAGGTTAGTGCACCGATAATTGATATACAGTATGTGTTATTCCACACCTACTGTGCAAACCAAAATATCTGCATCTCAAAATATTAATCTCTCTATCACTATGTAGATGTAAAGAGCTGATCTCAAATCAGCACTATTGTTCTAACATATTTCATATATTTGAACCATCCACTAATAAAGTTCATTTTATTGTCATCTCATTTAAATACTGTGTTAAATTACTGCACAAAACAAGTGCAGACTGCATGTAGCCTATATTGTAAGAACTGTGCAATGTTTGATGTAAACCTAAATAGCAGCCTATAAAGAAGATAGATAAATAGGTAAGTTCTGAAAACAAAGTGTACTGTCAGGAAGTCTAATACACCTTACTTGTGACTCTTCAAGCTTGTTCTTGCCTCTACAGGAGAAAATCGCAATGATCAGACAACAGCAAATTTGACTGTACTCCATCATTTACCACTTATGTTTTCTGCTATTTGCTGGTATTTTATTTCATTTTTATTTCATTTAATTAAAATTTTACAAATGACATTGAGGGTCAGGCTTCATTTAAAAAAAATGCTTATGCAAATGTGTGACATAGTGGAGCCAATTACAAGCTTCTGGGGATTTATTGGGATGCATTTATTTATTTATTTATTTAGGCTGTTTTTTAGCTCGCAGCTACACTTAAGTTATCCGCACCTGTAATAATCCAATAATGCACCTGCTGATTTAATGGATTTCCTCACAGATAAATTAATAGAATTTTGGTGCCAGTATCACTTGCACAGCTACACTAGAGGCATGATGCAAATGTCAAGCCCATAATGCAAATGTCAAGCCCAGTTTTCTGTTAACATTCTCTGTACTATTTCACTCCACATACTACTGACCATCTCACACTTCTAGGATGTAATTTAATCAAATTAAACAAAGATAGGCAGAAAAAAATAAAAGTGGCTTATTTCAGAAATTCAACAGCTATATAAAAGCATCATCAAAAATTTTAAAATTGAACCAATACTTAATATCTAGAAACTCTCCTTCACAAATGTCAGTGTGGAAAGTTCATTATTATAACCTTCATTATTATTTAGTTGTTTTGGTGAAACAGAGTTCAGATAGCTGATCCATGTTAATTAATTCCACTGTATAACCAGCCCTGAAAGTGTGATTGACAGATGCCTAATGCAATATTGTGTCCTTTATAGAAAGAGAAATGTACTGATGGAAAATGCATTGATGTGAGTACAGTTGGAAAAGGATGCAGGCATATATAGTTCTTGCATGACCCATTTCTTGGAGGAAACAAGCAGGAACCATGAAAAATCTGCTCTCTCTGAAGTGTCTAATCCTAAGGTTCTCCATCAAAGGTATGTCAATTCAATGTGAAGCCCTATGTGAAGAATCAAACAGTGTTATTCAAACAGCACTTTTATAGATGAAAGCCTTTTACTAGATAAAAACAACTGAGATTTTTTACAGAAACAAAAAGGAAGCATATATCGTACCTTTGCCATATTATATAAATTAACTGACCAATATCAGTAGGGTAACACTTTCTGTAACATATGTTTTTTGCATATGAGCCAAAGGTATCTTCAGTAGAAAAGCTAGACCATTAGTTTTTATTTTCATTAGATGACAACAGATGAATTAGGGGCTTGAAACTGTTATCAATCAAATAGCAGGAGTGGCTCTTATAGCAGTTCCATGTTATGTGCTGCTCCTACAACCTCATACCATGTATTTCAGGTAGCTGAAGAAGTACAGTTACTTCAGGCTGTGAGACTATGTTAACTGAGAAGGAAAGGGAAGGCTTGTGGGGTGTTCCCAGTATTCCCAGCAGTGGTTAGTATGTACCAAAAATGGTCCAAGGAAGGACAACTTCCTTTGTGAACCAGTGACAGCTTCATGGGCACCCAAGGCCCATTGATGCGCGTGGGGTCTGATTCCACAGAAGAACTACTGTAGCACAAATTGCTGAAAAAGTTAATGCTGGCTTTGATAGAAAGGTGTCTGAACACACAATGCATCCCAGCTTGTATGGGGTTGTGTAGCAACAGACCAGTCAAAGTGCTCATGCAGACTCCTGTCCACTGCCAAAAGCGCCTACAATGGGCATGTGAGCATCAGAACTGGACCATGGAGCAATGGAAAAAAGTGGCCTGATCTGATGAATCATGTTTTCTTTTACATCATTATATTCGTGGCAAAGATATTCCAGTGTTCAGCAGGATAATGTACCCTGCCACACTACAAAATTGTTCAAGAATGATTTGAGGAACATGACAAACAGTTCAAGGTGTTGACTTGGCCTCTAAATTCCCCAGATTTCAATCCAATCAAGCAACTGGGATGTGCTGGACAAACAAGTCCGATGCATGGAGGCCCCACAACTTACAGGACTTAAAGGATCTGCTGCTAACGCCTTGGTGCCAGATACCACAGAGATCTTGTGGAGTCCATGCCTCGATGCGTCAGAGTTGTTTTGGCAGCACAAGGGGGACCTACACAGTATTTGTCAGGTGGTTTTAATGCTATGGCTGAATGGTGTATATGCAGAGCATAATATTTAAAATATTAGTAAAACATCAAAACTGTCATGTAGCACATATAGAATTATGCAATTATTAACATATCTCATTGTTTTGTGTAGTACCGTGTCATTACCTATGTTTTCCTGTGTATGTTTTGTATCAAGCTGTTTTTGTCTATGTAGAGGCAGTGTGTGTCTATGTAGACTCCATAGTCTTGGAGTCACACTGTTTTAGTCCCAAAAAATACTGACTTAAGTTCCCAAAGATCTTGCTTGGTAATGAGCAGCCCCATGTACCTGCACAAACACACACACACACACCAAGCCAAATGTCCCCACAAGGTCAAAAACTGTCAAATATTTATATCCTTGTGGGGACATTTGGTCACTACCAAGATATAAAAACAAAAAAATAATAATAATTCTCATGATAATCAGCCAACTCTTAAGAAAGCCTTGGATAATTTTTATCCTTTTTACCTGCTTCCTTTTTTTTTCAATAATTCTGGTTTGACAGTTTAGTATCTCTCATTTTCTCAGCATGATCATACTTGTAGTGTAATAACATGCTCAAAGCCACTATTTCCACTATCTACACTGCTGGAACTTAATGACACAATCAGTAGGTAAAAAGCTCAGATTTTATCTCATGGCACATGTCCACCCCAGGCAACATGATCAGGTCAAACTACATCTACACAAAAATGGTTATAGATTGTCACATGCTCATCCTGTGCAATCATCAGCAAAACAAACAAACAAACAAACAAACAAATAAATAAATAAATACATACATATTAGAAATAGATAGTCACAAAGACAGATATCAAAGATAGAAGCCACAGCCTTTGTGGCTGGTAATTGGTAATTGGAAAACAGGAAAAAGCTGGCCAAAGAATGCAGCAAGGACTCAATTCAATTCAATTTTATTTGTATAGCGCTTTTAACAATGGACATTGTCACAAAACAGAAATAAATAGATTCAAATTAAATTAAAACAAAATAAATTGTAAATATGTGAATTTTTCCCTAATGAGCAAGCCACAGGTGACGGTGGCAAGGAAAAACTCCCTGAGACGATATGAGGAAGAAACCTTGAGAGCAATCGCAGTCCCAAGCCATCATAGTACACCTCCCCATATGAGATCCCCAAGATATCTCCATGGCCCCCAAGTGGCACCATCCCCAGAAATCCCACTGATCTTCAGGCCGTCCATGTGGGGCCACCCCAGCAGCAGTGAGTGATCAGCAACCAGAAGTAGGGCATCAGGATATATCACCGGTATCTCAAGAGTAGCATGTGTAGCTCAACAAAGAGAGGGACAGAAGGACCAGATCAACCATTCCGTTTTTTGTTTATGGCAACCTTGTAATTAATAACAGTGTAGCTGGGGATTATTGCTTTGCATCCAAAATGTCACTGATACTTTGAGGGACCAGAATTAATTCAGCCGAGATCCAGCCATGGCACTCACGTTGTAAGTACAAATCTAGCCATGGGCACTTGCAAACATGATGCTAATAAATTATGGAATACAAGAGCAATATTTTTTCTCTCCAGTTGTTGACATGCGGTCATGATTTGATTTTATAGGTTTTATGGAGTAAATTCTAGTAGTCTCTTCAAAACACAGCTTTATGTAACGGAGATGTACATTACAAACAAACTAAAAGGTCTCCATTTCTGGTTCAGTCTTGAGCTTGGGTTACTGTCTGTGTGGAGATATAATCTTCCCATGTCTGAGTAGGTGTCCTTCAGGTTCTCTGATTTCTTCCACCTCAAAAAAGGACACCAGTAAATGGATTGAATGAGTGTGTGTGCTTGGTGCCCTACTGTACATGGACAGACGTCCCATTCAATGTTCCCAGGAGAGACTGCGGTTCCACAGCAACACTGGCCAATATATAGCAGTTAAAAAAAATTAATAAATGAATGATTTTTTTTTCAGTCTTTTAACTTCCCTGAAGCTTTTCATTTGAAGCATGTGTTCAGGTTTTAAAATGTCTAATTAAGAGTCTCAAGTTCACAATTGAGTGTTTGCACATTACATATAGGAGTCAGTTCAAATGAATCAACTGAATAACGAAGCTGAGGTGTCATTTGCCATCAGCAGAAAACTGCATTAATATATGAGAAATGTGTGTTAGTGTGACATAGTTCCTTTAGGGTAACAGATAACCTGGGGATTTTTATGGTTATAAAATGTCATTTAGTATACCATGTCAAGAGCAAGCATATAGAGCACTCCAAATCCATAATTCAGCCATAACTGAATTCAGGAAAGAGATGTACCCAGAGGAATCTGGCACAGACAAGGGGAAAACATGCAAGACAACTAAAAAAAAACAAACAAACAAAATATAAATATATTATACAATATAATATAATATAAATATAACAAAATATAAAATGTTAACTTCCTATATAAAATGCTTCACTTTTTCAGAACTCTTCACAAAGTTGCTCAGTGCAACAGTGTTCAATGTGAACTGTTTTGACACAAACTCCATTCCTAATAACATAATTTTCACTCCTTCAACCAAATAGGAGTTTGGATGTCAAATGTATAAGAATTTAGCTAAATTACACACAATACCACCTGAACTACAGTCAAAACACTAAAAATGATAGAGAGATGGAGAAAAGGGCCACGGTGAGTCAAAGAGGTGCCAACAGCACAATACGTGCAGTAATATCATCTCATAAATCCTGAATCAGGGCTTCATTTCGTTTTTCAGATCTCTGTGGAAGGAAACAGGAAAGAAAAAGTGCAGACATTTCCATGGGCCAAAAAGGCATGCAGTTATGCAGTCACATACTGATTTACAGTCCAATAAAAATGAAGTCACTTTTTCTCCTATATAATTTACTATTAACTAAACTAAAGGAAAGGTAGAAAGATTATGATCAAGTTTATTTTTTTCTGTAATGCTAGTATTTTTTATTTTCTTTCTAGCACATTTCATTTTTTAACTGATGTTTTCCTGTTGTATATGATATACAGTATTCTATGCAGTCAAGATGCTATTCTGTTTGTTATTAAAATCCAACCAAGGGAAAATCAACAATTAATATACAAACTACACTATAGTGAGGTAAAATGCTACATCATCAATACATACTGTACTTATATAGTGCACCTACTGTAATGTCACCAGTTCTTAGAGGTTCTTTTTGTGCTGACACAACAAAGTGTTCTTGTTAGTAGAGCTGCTGTTTTGATAAAATGTTCTGGCATGTTTGTGTTCTAGTAGTGCATTTTAGTCATTAAATGAATTGAGATGACAAGCTTGTTTGTCCAAGCTGGTTTGAAATGTGTCTGTACAGACACAATGTATTGTAAAAGTGGATAATACTTGTTAATAGTTAAAAACTACTTTTTCTGTAACAACATGACCTGACGAATGTATACCTATATAGCTATAGGATACACACAGTCTTGATAAATGAGTGCTGGACTGTATATTTAGTGTAATTTATTTCCCTGCCAGCTAGCAGTGATTCTAACTATCTATTGCTAATTGCTTGCCGAAAGTACGTTGCACAGTCCATGGACTTGGACAGTCCATGGATGGCTATAAAATTTGCTCAGTGAAGCAGTCAAATGGGGCTCTCTCAGTATTCTATTCCTGCAGCCACCCACGCAATTAACAAAGCAAATTTCACAGCTCTCACTGCAATTTATCACCAGCCATTCTCCCTTCACACATCAGCACAACTCCTACAGAATTGGCATCTAATGGGATAGCTGTTAAAATTGCATTACACTCCTACTTTAAAAGAACTTTTTGCTTTATCGATGTTGGGTATTAAGACGCATCACCAATGAGTTCTGTCTGTGGGAGGCATTATGGCAACCCTTTCCTATTTTAATAAAAGTGAAGGAGAGGCAAATGAAAGCTGAGATGGAGAGATAAGTCACAAATGAGATGGGCCAGAAGGTGCAGAGGGAGACACACCAGCTGCATTTCACACACCAGCCCTCCAGTGCACATTGCCCACAAAGCTATTGCTATGTCCTTGAGGGAGGAAACATAAGGCAAACACACAGAAAAAAAGTAAGGATGGCATAGCAGCCTTGGCAGTGTTGCACAAATTTTCAGTCTCACTTACTGCAAAGTTATAGGTGGTCAGTGGTCTCCCTGATGTGATACCAAAAGGGAATAGCAGCACCAAATATCTTGGAGTTGACACACTGCATTTTTCTTATACAGTAGCTCAACCTGATGTTATCCTCTCTTTCTGTGTCTGACACTGGTGTTGGCCATTGCTCACATACCTTGAAAAGCAAGTGCTCTTGACTGTTGTGGTGATGAGGCAGGTGGTGGGTCATTCAGTCATAGGTACCAACACTGCACACACACACACTGTTCCAGCAAAACTGCAATTGGACACTCAAGTAGAGCAACTGCCCTGCAGGCAGAGAGGTAATAGTTTGGTACATTTTTGATTGTTACATGTTATTTTCTTGCCCAGTCAGCTCATTTGTATTCAGGTTGTCTCAGTGCCATAACTCTAAGCTCTATAGATTCTGTTTATAATTAGACATAACAAAATCAGCAGGCCATACCAAATAAGAGACATAGGGGAGAGGCAGACCTCAGAGACCCTCTCCACCTCCACCACCCTTTCTCTCCATTACACTGTTTCCCTGGCAACCATGCCAGCAGGAAAAGAGAGGTTGCAGGGGTCACAAACGAGAAGCATCTGACATGAAGGGAATAAAAGCAAACTATTTATGCAGGTCTAGACATAGCCAAGTTTGTCTTAAAAGCTTTTTGTCTCACACTTCCATGTCTTCGAAGCTCACACTGTATTCTCTGCTAGTTTTCTGCCTAATGAAAATTCAATTTATTCATTCTAGAGTCATTCCTGTTTTTACTTTGGCTCAAAGAAATTTACAAAGATGCATGAGGGTCTTCTCTTCTTGTTCTTCTTCTTCTTCTTCCTCTTATTATTATTATTATTAAAATCCAAAAACAGATAGATATTATCCATCTTTCCAATTATAGATATTATTCATCTTTCCATTTACAGATGGTGTATGAACTGGGTAAATAATCACAGGACTGTGTTTATCTGCAAATGCTGAAACAGTGACAATAGATGCCAAAGACTATTATAACTCAGTGAATGCTGTTTGTTCCACTTTTGAAAGAGTTTGTGATGAGTTCAGTAACTGGCATTAGACTTTGTCTGGCAGTGAAAGTGGAGCAGTGACACAGGCT
Organism: Pangasius sanitwongsei; assembly: GCA_037576675.1. Lineage (NCBI taxonomy): Eukaryota > Metazoa > Chordata > Actinopteri > Siluriformes > Pangasiidae > Pangasius > Pangasius sanitwongsei. The sequence goes on along the minus strand of CM075006.1, from coordinate 22,310,523 downwards.
TGGTTGCATTTCAAATTATGTAGCTTTGGGTCACTTCTGCAGGAACTAACTGAAAGAACGGAAATGCAACAGAAATCTACATTTGAAGCCTGAGAAAATATTGAGATGATTATGTGACTAATTCAGAGTTCAGTGTGGGTAGTGTTTACATGGGTAGTGTTTACTTTGTAGTTACCCATACTGCCCTACCCCTCTTTATGTTGTCCTGTTATCTTATCTCGTTCTTTACGTTCGGTGTCTTATAATGCCGTGTATAGTTATATTATTTCATTATATTGTTATATTTTCTTGTGTTTATTACTGTTGAAAGCTGCTCTATGAGTGTTGCCAAGTAAAATTTCGTTACATGCATGTTACAATGACAGTAAATCTTCTTCTTGTCCTTGTCCTACATATCAGTTCTATATTGTCATTTATGTTGCACCATGTTTCTGAATGCACAGTACATTACCCACTCTATATTTGTATATTGATAGGAGAACGATAAAAATAGACACAAAAATAAAATTTAAAAGTGAACGTCTTCACTATGTCTGAACTGGTAGATTTTAAATGCCACATCCTCTTTTACTTCACTCCACCCAAGTTAGTGCTTCATGTTAATTTATGATCACTAAATGGTAACAGATCATAAACAATTCTGAAATTATTTTAAAAAACGGTTTGCACACAATCAAAATAGGAACATGCCTGTGTTAACGAGTGCTGGTGCTGACCAGTGCCTGTGCCCCATTGTGAGGGATTTCACTGAGAAAGCCTTATTCTATTTGTAAAAATAAAATAAAATAAAATAAAATAAAATAAAATAAAATAAAATAAAAATAAAATAAAATAAAATAAAATAAAAGAAAGAAAGAAAGAAAGAAAGAAAGACATTTACATTTTGTGCAGTATTGAGAAACATATTGCTTTTCATTTTGGTAGTGAAATACTGAAATAGGGCAGAACACATGCCTTGTACAGGGTATGCAATAACTAAGAGATTTTGCTTTTCTATTCGTAAACCACTTTTAGTACGACATGGTTCATATTACTGAACTGTAAAACAACATCAGCAAATAAGCAACAGATACAAAGAGGTCTTACTCCACTTGGTTCAGTTCTGGAAAGATGTAGTCAGTTAATGTTAATGGGCATACACTAATTTATATAGCACTGAAATAAATAGCTAAGATTGTGATTTTGCTGCAATATGAATAATAATGCTTGTCATCAATGCCCATTATTTCACATTGACTGATGCTAGCTGTTAGGCTAAATTTCTGAGGTCAGCTTTCATGCTCCAAAACAGTTGCCATAACATAGTTATGATATCACTGCTTAATCACATTAGTTTAGCATAAAATGCTCAGTACCTAATGCTATCACTTCTGATCACCCTCTCACCTTAACAAGCTAAGTAATCAACAATAATTACCAAAAAGATAATGCTACTCGCCTTAAATTGGTGCATAAAGTTTTGGATGTAGATAATATTTTAATTTCTGGTTTCCACAGGTAAGAAACAAATGTGTATCCATTACCGTGTGAATATTTCGTGCTCATAAACATTAATAATTATGGCCAAGGATGTTCAATAATCATGTTTTTATCACTAGTAGAATCTATCCTCTTTAACTGCAGCGCAGTGGTGTTATTCCCAGACAAGAGGTACTCAGACCTACTCTCACAGGACTGAAAATGTAGCTACTTGTAGATTAGCTACTACCCAACACTGCTGATAGAGTCAATAAATAGGACACTGATATAACGAAAAGATTTATGACCACATGAATGCAGTTGGAGATTTCATTGTCTAGTGACAAAACAATTATTTTTTAAAACAAACGTCACTTGAATTTGCCTGTGCAAATTAAAGTTCTTCAAAAGGGATTTTAAAATATTTGAGTAAAGTGACCCCTTACTATTTCATTCTCTGTATAATATGTTCTTCTGCAATTACCTGTTCAGCATAAACTTAAAGTGTGATTTTAAAACTGTTGACCTTTGACTTGTGCCATGTGAATACTATTAGTCTCCATTTTAGTGGTATAAAACTAATGGTATAAGGACAAGGTGAGTGGCTGTGCACTGACAGGTTTGCATGATCCAAAATGTTCACCTGAATATATGATTCCACTCGATTTTAGGAATGACTACACCAACATAATTTGTGCATTTCTTCAAAAATGTATGTCACACATTTATTTGATCATTTATGATGGCTTTATACTTACAGTAGGCTCCCTCATGAATACAAGGCTAACAGCAATGGTATAGAGCCATTCCTTGTTTTATCCAGTTTGTATGGTGAATTTAATTTGTTGATACTTTTAATTAAAAAGAAATTGCAATTTTTAAGAATAGCTTACAAGCATTAGTCATTTAAAAGTTCACTCCAAAACTCTGCATACATTTCACTGTACAAATACGCAGCTTAGCATATTGGCTCATTTCATGATTAGGATTCACCACAAATAACAATATTCCAAAAACATGTCTCAAAATTAACCCTTTCAAAATACACCAACACCACTCTATTCTAACAAGAACACTTTGTCAGAACACAATAACGAGAAAAAAAAAAAAAAAAGACTAACAACTGGCATTGCAGGAGCTATACTATATCATGTATACTAATTTAACATAGCAATTTTATTTCTTTAGTTTGTTTAAGTATTGTAATGATTGATTTCCCCTTGCTTGGTAGTGCTGTAAGAAAAAAAATCATTCTAACAGTAACACAACAAAATATTATAAACTTGATCATAAACTCTCCACTGCTTCCAACTCATTCAAACGCAGATGGAAATGTGACTACAATTTTAAAAATCTAATTGACTAAAAATCAGTGACTGACTGTGTGAAAAATGTGTACATAAGACTGTACACACAAGACTGTGTACATAAAAATGTATTTACAATTTGGTCAACATAGAGTGCTGTTGTGCTAACTGTGTGAAGAGTTTTGATTTTGCCTTTATACACCACCACAATTGATTTGAAATAAATCAATCAAGATGTGATCAAAGTGTAATCTTTCAGCTTTATTTTAAGAGGTTCTACAAAAAATATGGCATTTACCATTTAGGAATTACAGCCATTTAAGCAAAGTACTTCCATTTTCAGGGGCTTAGAGGTATTTGGACAAAGTGACATAATTGTAAATATAACCATAATTTTAATACTTGGATGAAAATCCTTTGCAGTCA
>CM075006.1:22264788-22307232 GCA_037576675.1 Pangasius sanitwongsei | reverse complement strand
AAAATAAAGCTGAAAGTCTACACTTCCATCACATCTTGATTGTTTTATTTCAAATCCATTGTGGTGGTGTATAAAGGAAAAATCACAAAAACTCTCCAAGGGTATACATCACAAGTGTTTTAACACCGTTAGCTTAATTAGCAAGATTCTGCTGTAATCATAAATACATGTGTCTTAATGTGTCTTAAAGTGTTTCGATATGCATGAGTTAAACTGCTTTGTCCCTCTCTCAAATACTCTTTTCTTTTTGCTCCCCAAGAATGGACAGAATTAATCTTTCATTTAAACCATAAATGATCTGATTGAGCAGCTGGGAGTGAGAGCAGTTGCAGGCTTTGAGCTGTTCAGTGTGCTGGAGGCTGTCCAAAAACAGCCTGATTAGAACACAAGTCGCTTGACAGTTCCATCCGCCTCCTCATAAGAGGCTTGTCCAGTGTTCCAGAGAAAAAGGTCACTGTGTATTCTGACTAGGCTCACATGCTCAAATAAAACAAGAACTTGAAGTTTCTTCCATTGAAATACTACAAGTAAAATTTAATTGACATATTAACACAATAAACATTGAGATTGAATAGACTGAACATTCTTCTATTGAATAGAAGAAACTTCAAGTTCTTGTTTTATTTGATGTGTGAAATGTTGACATTTGAATAGTTTAAAAACCTCACTACATAACTGCAAAATAAATAGGCTTTGTCCTACAAAAATTGACATTTAACTACAAGGCAGAATGGGTGGAAATGGTACCTGAACACTGCTACATGCGAAGAACTAACTGTTGAAACACCAACATGTCATAGCCTGAGCCTCTTTTATTTAAAATCCCACTATAATAAAACAGGGATGAATGCTGGACATATTTTCAAACTGCACCCCTCATCAATGGACCCTGGTCATCAATTAACATGAGGGGAAAAATCTAATTTTAGCAAAGCACCAGACATTATTTTGACCTGACCATTATCTAACTTGAATTGACTACTTGTTCATTTCACAAATTGAATTTATGTGATTGGTCTATTGCTGCAGGTGGAACAGGCATGGAGAAATGCATTATGGGAGTTTGGGAATGGCTTTGACTGCTGGGCTTTGTCACTGGGAAATCAATGGTTTTTTGTTTAATCAGATTGCAAATTGATTGCAAATGCAATCAGTGCCACTGCTATAATTACTACCACTGCCCAAAAGTAATTACAAAATCATTTTTATCAACATATAATCTAAATTAATTAATATAGGCTCTATTAATTGTTTCTGAAACAAATCAAAATTTACACAAGGTGTCACCACTTACATGTGTGACACTTAAATCTGAAACAGATATGATATGTGGCAATGCATCCTCAGTCTGAGCAGTCACAATGGAATTCACTTATCCTTTATATTATTCCAGTTTGGCATTGGTAATAAATTCAAGCAGGCAGAAATTAATCTTAGGTGGAATTTAATTCTCGAATCATGTGTGTCATGTCTGATGAGATTTCTGACATTGACCCTTATACATCAAATATGTGTAGAAAAGAACACAGATTTGAGCATATAGATTGACATGATCCGATTCATGAAATCTTCATACAACGTAAAGACAATGAATCATGATGAATCATCTTATTCATGGATACAAGCCCCCACCCACTAGTCACTTATTTAAATGTCACATGCATACAACACATCCTAATTTACCCTCATATACCATAGCCTTCATTTCATTTACATTAAGTGTGCCCTAATTTATGCAGATATTGCTATATGTGGAAATAAAAGGAAGGCATTCAGCAAGACTATCAAGATCCAAGGAACATTTGAGGAAACAGTGGAGGGGAAAAAATTAATTTCAGTGAAGCTGAATCTGAGGTTGCTGCCAATAAAAAGGCAGTTATAAAAGTGTGTTCTGCTTAAAGCTGAAATCAGGTAGAAAACTAAACCTTTTTACAACCTCACCTTCAGGTAGTTATTTTATGTGAACTCTATTTGTTGTGGTTAGAGTTATTTCATTATAGAACTTAAATAGGTCATATTTAACTAAAATCAGATTTAATTAAAGCTTTAGTTTACAAATGCATGCGAGCCAAATTTCACGAGCAGATGCAAGCAGACTATGTGAATGTGAAAGCAATCATTAATTATACATTTCATCTGGTTGTAATTCATGTCATTTCTGTTAATGTGGCTAATTAACAAGCTAGATTTACATTGAATGACAATTCTAAGTATGATCAGCTATTTGTTATTTTCCAAATGTACAATCACTTTGTGATCCATAAACTTGGTTTTTATTCATAGTCTCACAAGTCTTGCAGATGTATACTAAAATCTGTCAAAAATATGAAAATCTCCATATCATTAGCCATTTCTCTCTTCTATCATTTTAAAATTCTGCCATAAACATCACTGTTTTGAGCATGGGGGTCAGTTCAGGAGCACAAGCTGGTCAGAGGGGAATAGATCACTAAGCACTTGCAGTCGAAATGCAGCATTAATGTTCCTCTTCTGACAGATCGATTATCAGCTGAATTTGACATGGACATTATATCAAAAGGAATAATTTCCCATTTACTGGCGGTGTGCATATAGGTATTTTTTTATTATTTAACTTCATCTCTGCAGTAATTGTAAAGGTTAGAACTATTGGCCATAAATACAACTTTATTAAGGATACAGTTCCAGTATTTCAGTATGTTCAGAGAAAACAGTCATTTTGCCCCTTAGTTGAATAAATGTTAAAATATTAAAGCACTATACTTTGGGCCATCAGTAACCAAAGGATGCTGTCCTTTCATTGACACGGCATCTCTTCAATTAAAGCAACAAATCTTATGTAGCTTAGAGCCTCTAGACTTAACCTTTAAACCACCAATTCCCAAGAGCTGCCACAAGGGGCCATTTTGTTGTGGCTATAACACTGCTGGCGTTATGGTTGGATGGCTTGCACAGTGGAAGTTGGTGAAGGCACCACCAGCACACGTCTTTGAAAGGTACTTAAGGAATATTTGCAACGGAGCTTAATTCTCTCTTATGAGATCTCAGCAGCTTCCCACATTTGGATTATCCTGACTAATTGTTTCACCTACAAAGCTTACTCTTAAGTCATCTCTCAGTCTAAATCATTTAATACAGTCTCTTTTGACTTGAAAATATTTATGAGAGGTTTGGCTTCAAATGAAGTATGAGTAAATACTAATTAGGAAACTTCCACATAAGCATATTTTATCACAAAGGCTTGTACTATAGTGTACAAGTGTTCACGCTAACAATTATTTGAAAATTGCAGATGCAATTGAAAATTTTGTGGATGTCAGCAAGTGTTACCTTATGGCTGGTTGAAATTTGACATTGACATGACTGATTGATAGGTGCCTATAGCTCTTCTGTAAATGGCAAAACAGCTCTATCCTGCCAGCTTTTACAGCTTGTCACTCAGTTCATCAGATATGGCAGGAGCTATCCTTGGGACTACCTGATCTCTTGCTGTCTTCTCTCCTGTTATTTTTTCCTTATTTGGCTGAATACTTAATTCAGTACCTCATCTTCCCAATTCAAAAGGGTCAAGAATAATCTGGGCTATTGTCTGAATGCCTGTAAATCTCTTCTGATTTATTTCCTTCCTCCATTTCTACAGCATTAGAGAGCAATCAACTACCCTGTTGGTCTGCACCCCGATCAAATGTCAGCTGATAAGACAAGTGTTCTTTGTCACTGGAATAGTATATAACAGGGCTTTCTTGCTGTTCATCCTTGATGATTTTCTTTGCCTATCAATGTTTTTCAAAGCCATGGGCAGTTTGGAATTTATCTTATCAACCATCTCTCTTGCTTTGTTTTGCTTGTTATCTTGCACACACATATACACACAGCACAAAGCAATGTTTTGTGTTGTTACTCACACTGTGACAATGTTTTATGAATCGGTCTTATGACTCTATTGAAGCCAAATGCAGCTGTCTTGAACAGGATCCCATAAGTCCTTAAACCCACAACAGAAGAGGCAATGTTTATTTACTTAGCCTAATTAACAAATCCCATTAATGCACACTGTTATGTTCAGCTGCAATGCTTTATTCTAGTATAAAGACTGATGCTAACCTGGCACTGACAATGATGTCCCCCACATAAAAATGTTATACTGTCTAGGCCATCTTGCACATTATCCACTATCTCTTTATCTATATGACAACCTTTTCAACCTCAGCCAGATAAAAAAACATGTACATTCAGGTCCATAAGTATTTGGACAGTGGCACAATTTTTGTAATTTTGCCCCTGTACACCACCACCACCACATTGGATTTGAAATGAAGCAATCAAGGTGTGATTGAGTGTATACTTTCAGCTTTAATTCAACAGGTTTAATAAAAAAAATTACATTAACTGTTTAGGAATTACAGAAATTTTTTACATAGTCCCTCCATTATCACAGGCTCAAGAGTAATTGGACAATTGACTGATAAGCAGTTTAATGGCCAGCTGTGGCCTGTTTCCTCATTATTTCATGACAAATTAAGGAGATAAAAGGTCTGGAGTTGATTCCAAGCATTGAATTTGCATTTGGTAGCTGTTCATGGGAACTCTCAATATGCAGTCCAATGAGGTGTCGATGCAAGTGAAGGAGGCCATCATTATGCTGAGAAAATCAGAGAGATAGCAGAAACTTTAGTAGTGGCCAAATAAACAATGTGGTACATTCTTAAAAAAAGGAATGAACTGGCAAGCTCAGCAACACCAAAAGGCCTGGAAGACCAGGGAAGACAGCTAAAGTGGATGATTTCAGAATTCTTCATTGTTGAAGAAAACCTCTTCACAACATCTAGCCAAGTCAAGAACACTCTGGAGGAGGTAGGTGTATCAAATCACTTTTGTAATCAAAAGACGCCTCCATGAATGTATATACAAATGATTTACCTCAAGATGCAAACCACTGGTAACACTCAAGAACAGAAAGGCCAGATTAGACTTTGCTAAAGAAAAAAAAAACTCTAAAAAGGCCTGCCCAATTCTCATACAAGATTATCTTGTACCAGAATTATGGGAAGAGAATAGTATGGAGAAGGAAAAGGAGGGTTCGTGTTCCAAAGCATACCACATTATCTGTCAAACATGTGGAGCCAGTGATATGGCATGGGCATGTATGGCAATGGAACTGAGTCACTGGTGTTTATTGATGATGTGACTGATAGAAGTAGCAGGATGAATTCTAAAGTGTATAGAACTATACTTTCTGCTCAGATTCAGTCAAATGCTGCAAAACTGATAGGATGGCACTTCACAGTACAGATGGACAGTGACCCAAAAAGTACTGAGTAAGCAACCCAAGAGCTTCTTAAAGCAAATAAATGGAATGTTTTTAAATGGGCTTGTCAGTCACCTGACCTCAACCCAATTGAGCATACTTACTGAAGGCAGCTGCAGTAAATGCCTGGCAAAGCATATTAAGGGAGGAAACTCGGTATCTGGTAATGATTGGTGGGTTCCAGATTTCAGGCAGTCATTGACTGTAAAGGATTTGCATCCAAGTATTAAAACTAATCCTAATATTTATGATTATGTTAGTTTGTCCAAATACTTTTGAGCCTTTAAAAATGGGCAGTGGGGAGTGGGGGGGCTATGTAAAAATGGTTGTAATTCCTAAATGGTTAATGCAATATTTTTGTTAAACCCCTTGCATTAAAGCTGAAATTCTACACTTCAATCACATTATGATTGCTTCATTTCAAATCCATTGTGGTGGTATACCGAGGCAAAAGTACATAAATTGTGTCATTGTCCAAATATTTACGGACCTGACTGTATATTTTAGTTATTTAGTTAATTACATTTTTGTTTTACTCTCTAGAATTTTCATGATTTCTTATGTACAAATTAAAAATTCTGGGTGTGTAGTACTGTAACAAATGTAGTGGCTGAGAGAGTGAGTTGAAGTTGAAAAAAGGGTGCAGTTAAACACGCCTACAAATGACATGGGCTTAATTGGTTCAAAGCTTGGACAACACTTACTTGTCAAATCCTATAACAGAGCAGATCATGGTTGTTTAGCAATGTAAGGCTGACAAAGAAGAAATGGATCATATATTCTGTATCATTTTCTAATGCACTGACACCAAACTTCTTACTCTAAAGTTTTTGAGTCTTAAATCAAATTATCTCCTTGTAACAATTTTGAACCAAGAATCATGTTTAAAGAGATACACAAAAGCTACAGTGGAAAACAATGCACAGATATATGCATATGCATGTATCTATATTGCAGTGTATGTAGCAGCAAGAGCTTTGATACTGCACTGATTACCATAAAGTTGCGAGCTCAAGTCCCATTGCTACCAGAGAGAAACTTGTTATTTACTATGGTTAAAACAGTGTGTTGAATAAATAAATGTACACCACAATGCCATTGAAATATAGTTAGCACAAACTCCAGCCACATCTCCCAAATGTAATGATAGATGTAATTACTACACGGAAATAGTCAGTAACCAGTTGTTCCAGAGCATTCATTTAAGTTACACTGGTCCTTGTTAGTCCATATTCCTGTTCCAATCTGTGTCATGAGGCTCCACCTACACTAATGTAATCATGCAGGGCATCTTAGTCAAATTATATCAGCTTTGTGACAGTTATAGCAAAAATCCTGGTATAACTAAATCACTGTTGTGTAGTATGCAGAGAAACATTCCAGAGTCCGAAACATTAGGTAAATTATTAATTAACACATTGAATAATACAATCTTGTTGTTTTGCTGAATGCTAGCACAGGGTTAAATATGAATTATTCATACAGATTTGAATTCAAGATTTTTTTTAACGTACTCTAGCACCACTTGTGCTTCTACTGGTAGTGAATGCGACATTTGCTGTTTTAGCAAGAGTGGAGATTTTCACATCTAATGTCTGTCTGCCCCATTATTGATCTGTATTTGCATAAATTTCAATGTTAGGCTTTCCTATATGGTGTGCTTTAAGAGATAGGACTGCTTCTTGGCAGGGGAGACAGATAACATTTTGGAGCACTGAATATATGCCTAAGACTAATGTCACAGAAGAAGGAATGGGGGGGGGGGGGGGGGATGGGGTTGGGACTGAGCAGTGGAGAGGTGTTGTATACCTACAACTAGATTAAAGTAGAGCCCCCAAGCTCTTATATTACACTGTATGACAGCATTTAGAGAGAGGAGAAGAAAAAGCTAGAATTGCAGAGCTGCTAGGATTTTATATAGCACAAGACATTTTGCACCATTTTTAAGTAACATGCCAATACCCAGTTTTGTGCCCATAGTTAATACCCTCATCTGATTTTCATCTAAATGTATTTTTTTAAATGAATGATAAATAATACAGCTGGGATGAAGCATTTGAAATAAAGACATTATTTCTGAGCAGTCAACCAATGACACCTCTCACCATTCTGTAATTTCCTTTCAGATAGTGCGGATGGGCAGTTTTCCCATCTCTAATTTTATGTTTGTGCATAAGCCTATTTTTCTGTCCATTCTCAGCTGCTGATCTAAACTCATATTTCATAGCAAACAGTGGTGTACAAGTGGACATGTGGCAAACTAAAATACACTAAGTATGGATGCCCATCTATAATGCATCTATCTGAATCTGCTATTAACTTGGAAATATATGCACTTCTCTCAGAAGCCTTTCTGTTTGGGTGAAGAATTGCACATTCATTTTGTAACTGCAGTTACAAAATAAATGTATTCAAATTTAATAAAAAGTACAATGCTCAAATATATACTAGTATGAGCATAAGCGTGGAGAGGTGTATACATGACTAGGATTGAGGATCATACATAGGACCAATATTTTGAAAACATTTAAACCTTTAATATGTAAATATTACAGGGGGATATGGCCCTTTCACCCACCATTTGAAGGGCATTGGCATAATGATTGGCAGGTTGTGTGTTCAAATCCAAAAACTCAATTCAGTTTTATTTGTATTGCGCTTTTAAGAATGGACTTTGTCACGAAGCAGCATTACAGAAATAAATACATTCACAATATAAATTTTAAATGTATGAATTTATCCCTAATGAGCAAGCCAGAGGTGACTGTGGCAAGGAAAAACTCCCTGAGACAATATGAAGAAGAAACCTTGAGAGGAACCAGACTTGAAAGGGAACCCATCCTCATCTGAGTGACAACGCATAGTGCAATTATAAATAAATCCCATCTATAACTGTGTACTACATGGTCAAATAGTGCAACTGTGTAACCAGGAAATTCATTACAGTTTTCACATGAAGTCTGTTTTTTTGTAAAAACACCAATTTAAAAAAAGTATTTCAAAAAAGAATACATGTGAAAATATGGGTGTGACACCAGCAGTGGTGGAAAGAGTACAAAACACACTGACTTGAGTAAAAGTACTGCTACTGTAGTAACAATTTATTTGAGTAAAAATGAATGAAATGAAATTACAAAAGTAAAGTTGTTTGGTAAAAAAAAACTTTTATGTCTACTTTTATTTTATGTCTACAACTGACACAACAAATCCAAAAATGTTCTATATCTGAGGAATGCACTTTTGAACAATTATGTTAACTAGCCATGTGAGCTATGCTGTAGTGAACACCACTTCTATTATCAACAGTGTATAAAGAAGTGTAACATTAGCTGGCTAGAAAACTCAGCCAAATGCTATTGGGGTTTCAGTAGGTTGCTTGGCCTGTTAGCTAGCTAGCTAGCTGAATTCATACATGTTTGTGAATACATGTTCACCTATAGGCTGTAGCAGCACTTGGCTATATATAACACAACAGACAATCACTGCAAAATAATGAAGAGACATCTAAAGTTTAATACAGAGCTTTCATACTGAGAAACATAAAAAAATCTGACTTGCTAGTGTAGCTCAATCAGGCAGCTAAAGCCTTACCTGTACATGTTTGTGCAGTTTGAATGATGAGCTGTGAAATGTCTTGGTTTGGCCTGCATAATTTGCAGATCATTATCACATTTCCTCTGAAGCATTTAAAACTGAAGATACATTACTTGGTCAAAAGTATGAAGTACCACACCCACATGTGGACCTTCCCCGAACTGTTTCCACAAAGTTGAAAATACACAATTGGTAAGAGGGTTTTTGTATGCTGAAGCTTTAAAATTCTCTTTCACTGGAACTAAGTGACCCAAATCTGTTCCAGCATGACAATGCCCCTGTGCACAAAGCAAGCTCCATGAAGACATGGTTTGACAAGTTTGGAGTGGAAGAACTCGAATGACCTGCACAAAGCCCTGACCTCAACTCCACTGAACACCTTTGGGATGAACTGAAACATCGACTATGCACCAGGCCTCCTTGCCCAACATCAGTGGCTGACCTCACTAAAAATCTTGGGACAGAATGGGCAGAAATCCCCATAGCCACATTCATAAATCTAGTGGGTAGTCTTCCCAGAAAAGTGGAGGTTATTATAAGCAAACAGGGGACCAAGTTTTGAATGGGATGTTCGACAAGCATACAGTATATGGGTACAATGGTCAGGTGTCCTTTCGTACCATACTTTTGGCCATAGAGTGTACCTGATAAATTGGGCCAGGCATGCTCATCTGTCTCCACTTTCCCAGACATTGCTGACTAAGCAATCGGTGACTGAAGTGAAGAATTTCAGCAGGAAACTGCATTATTTCAATCAAGTCAAATCCAAATTGAATTATTTAAAATTTGCATATGTCTTTTAATTGGCTTACAATCTTCCAGCATGACAATGCATTTTTTTTTTGCTCTGTAATGGTAATCAATTTAGTAAAGCTGAATATTTCATATATTTTTATTATAATTTTTAAAAACTCATGTCAGAATACTATGATTTTATTATACTCAAAAAAGTGCCATTACAGTGAACCATATACTGTAGCAAGTACTGTAATGCTAAAATTCAATTAAACATATCTTTATATTACTACTTTATTTATCATTTGCTGTTTCTTTTATTTTTCATATGTCTCACTTTTGCTATTTTATCAATTTCAGCATTTGTTCATTTACCACTTACACAATTTATTCACACAGCATTTACTAATCTCCTTACCTTTTCAATAATGTAGTATCTGATGCATTAACTAATTATTGTGCACAAGCAGTGCTTCACTAATACTGTTTATTAAAGCCATATTAAACGTCAGCGAGACTATAGCTGGGTCGACATATTTTAGGAAGGTTTACTAGCTGAGAGACATTTTATCATCAAGAAAACAAACATAGGAGAACAAAAATGTAAAAAATCATAAAGCTAAATCTCTGTGTCTGTATAAAGTGTAATCATTTGCACAAAGATACTGAGCCTAAAGCATGTGCATAGCTTAAATATTACAGTGCACAATTAATTGCTGCATTATTAATTGTTAATAATCCCCCAGAATTTATAAAGCATAACATTAAAGTTCTTTCACCCTGAATGTGAGCAAACCCTGGGGCCACAGCTCAAGTCAAGTACGTCGAGCCAGTGATTAATAATGTCCTATAATTCTTCACATGTACAATTCTGTTCGGCATCTTGGTCTACATAACACCATACTGCTAGTAATATAACAATATTAACAGAACACTACACTTCATAATGTTACAGATGTTTGGAGCAGGTTCTGCCATGGTAGGCTTACATACACTATGGGCAAAAGTTTGTGGATGCCTGACCATCACATCCATATGTGCTTGTTGAACATCCCATTCCAAAGTATGTCCCCCCTTTGCTGTTATAATAACCTCCACTCTTCTGGGAAGACTTTCCACTAGACTTTTTGAGAAAGGCTGTGGGAATTTCTGCCCATTCAGCCACAAGAGCATTAGGGAGGTCGGGCACTAATGTCGGATTAAAAGGCCTGTTTCACAGTCAGTGTTCCAATTCATCCCAAAGGTGTACAGTGAGGTTGAGGTCATGTGCAGGACACTGTTTTTCCACTCCAACCTAGGTAAACCCTGTGTTCATGGACCTCACTTTGTGCACAGTGGCATTGTCATGCTGGAACAGATTTGGGCCAATGAAGGGAAATCTTAAAGCTACAGCATACAAAGACATTTTATATAATTTTGTGCTTTCAACTTTGCAGGAACAGTTTGAGAAAGGCCTACATATGGGTGTGATGGTCAAGTGTCCACACACTTTTGGCCGTACAGTGTATATAAAGTAAGCACTGTGCATTATTAGTCGTTGATTTGACTCAAAAGCATAAAAGACAACTAGATGTCAATGTCGTTTACATTGATAAGAGCGTCAGATAATTTAGAAGCTATCAGATTTCATCCACATCAAAAGGGTGGTCGACAGACACACTTTTGTTTTCTCTAGTCTTCATTACTATCAGTAAAAGACTCAAACACTTTGAATCAATCTAACGCCTGGGTAGGTTTGAACACATTCCTCTCATTATCATATAAGTAGTAAGGAGATTAGGAAATATTGTGTGAATAAAATAGAAAATAGTTAAATGACTAAACATGCTGGGGTTAATAAAATGGGAAAAGTGAGTGATTGACAATGGAGTAAATTATTATAACTTAATAGGAGTATAAATAATTTTTGTTTGTGATTGATGCTTTAGAAAATAATTACAAGCATTTTTTATTTTTAAACTGTCTCAAAATGGTTGTTTTTAATTACTTTTTTTTGACTTATCAGATAGCATTTATATAGCACTTTTGTCATTTTGGGAATTATATAATATTTGCTCATCATATTCATAAACACACTGTTCAAACCAAAACTGCTGTTACAATAAATTAATTAGTAAAGTAATGCAATAATAATAATAATAATAATAATAATAATAATAATAATAAATTGTCCCACCACCTACCTTTATCTGTGCAGGAAAAAAAACAGCCCAGGAGCTATATTTAATATAAAGCTATATATGTATCTTAAGTAAAATGCAAGCAATGCTAAGAGTAGTTTCAGTTCAGTAAAGTAACCCTGTGTGGAATTCAGTATGTGGAACTAAGTGTTCAGTGATATTTTGTTCATTTATAGTTCAGTGATAGTAATATTTAGATTGAAACTGAGTTCACAAACCGATTTTACCAGATAGCCTTTATAATAAACCACATAATTCTCTAGTAATCCCAAAACCATACATGCCATGTGATAAGATTAGTAAAAAAAAAAAATGAGTAGTGATGCTGAGCTTACCCACTTAGAGAAACCCAGCTGATGTCAGACTCTTCACTGCTGTCTTTTTTTTTTCCAATGTGGTCCCAAAATGCCTGTTTCTGGCAATGCCTTTCCAGTGATGAAGTAGCAATCTAACAGATGTGCTACAATATCATTTAGTCTTTTGTTCACAAGGTTCAGATGCAAGCTCTTCTCAGGCTGTCTGTCATGGCTGCAATGTGCAAGCTGAGCAATGTATGCACCTTGCTTCTCTCTCTCCTTTTCTCTATCATTCTCCTCCCCCTCACACAATATCTCAGTCTTCCTCTCCAGTGAGGGGCTCTCTCACTCTCTCTCTCTCATTGACATCATTTGCCTCTTCCCTTCTCTCACCCAGTTGATTCTCTGCCCCCCACCCCACTCTTGTTTTCTCTTTGCCTCGTTGTAATGGTCTCTCTCCTCATGCAGCCCCTAGTGGATATTCCAGTAGCTGTTCCAGACTTCATCTTTTAAGAAAGAGAAAGAGAGTGTGTGAGAGAGACAGAAAAGCTAGAAGGATGGATCCTTTGTTTTCCTCTCTCTCTCTCTCTCTCTCTCTCTCTTTCTCTGTGTCACTGACCTATTGACTGTCTGTCTGTCTGTCACTCTATCGTGTTCAAAGTGCAATCAGCACCATTGCCTGTGTGGTAGGACCACTCCTTGGACAAAAGAAAGAAATGCATAAATGTATAAATCAACAGGCAGTTCAAAGTAAACAAATACAAATCGGGGACACCAATATCTCATTCCTGTTGCATGTCCCTTCACAAACCTTTGCAGCCGCCTCCCCTAGTGTTTTAGTGCATTCATAGTCTGTGTTAGGCTGGGTATGAAAAATGATCATTTTTCTAAACATGAACTTGTGATAAAATAACACAATATTGCAAGGATTATTAGCTTTTTTTTTTACACTGCTCAAGCTGTTTGCTTTCAATGACTGCATTATCAGGCTGCACATTTGGGCAAACCATGCAACTGAATGAATCGTTTAACTGAATGGACTGAAATGACTTAAAAATTTCACCTTTATTATTGAGCACAGCAGTGAAAGTATCACTGGATTAACAAACATTAATTGATAAATACAATGGTAACAATGGGCGCTAATAATCTAATGGCTATTACTGATGGAGACCACAGAAATAAACACTCCTTGTGCTACCTACATTAACACACAATGTAAATTGCTTCTCCATATTCATGGTTTGAATCATATACTCTGGAAATATACAGCTCCGAGGGACTGAGAGTGAACAGGACAATTTTTTACACACAATGTAAATTGCTTCTCCATATTCACATCATATAATTAACAAATGCCAATGCTTTAAAAATTATTTCTGTCATTTTTTACCTTAATATCATCAATTCCTTTTTTACGTTTTGTAATACTGCAATACTTGATTGATTAATTGATTTGTATTGCATTTCTTCTGGCACAAGAAAAGATGTATTGATTGATGGATGTTATAAATCTTTGTATGGATGTTATATATAATAAAAGCCTTCAGAGAAAAGGTCTGCCAAATGTATGTCAATACATTGCAATAATAATTTATAATGGCCAAAATATTGACAAATATTTACATTTTACACTATAATGTGTAACAGATCACTTTAACATTAAAAACTGTAAATAATTTATAAGCTGAGATCTACTTGTCATGTAAAGTACGCCGAGACAGATGCAAGTTCATGTAAAGAGGCTTTAATAAGAGACAGTTAAACAAAACGTTAGGCAGAATCAAGGTCACACAACAGGCAGAGGTCAGGCAATTGGTAAATCGGCTTAACTAGGCAAAGACAATAACCATGACTAACCAGAACAGCGAACAGAGGGAACAGGTGTGGTATCGTCAGGTGCACAAAGACAAGACTGAGTGTATGCTTTACAATGTGTGGGTGAGTGAGAGTCTCCTTTAAAGATTTGGTATGTCTGGTTAATGTGAACAAAGCAGAGTAAGTGAGTTCTGAGGAATGTAGTCCAGGGCAGCCATGTTTGTAGGCTGTGGTGTGTGTTGGGAATTGAAGTTCACTGACTGGGTTGACCTGACAGAGCCCATATCCCCAACCTCCACCCCGCAAATTGTTCACTCTGTGAGCACTACTGTTCCTGGGCCTCCTTGGTCGTGGGCCAGGGCATTCAGGGTGACTTCATAACACAGGTTGGGGTAAAGGATGTCATGTGTGTTGTTCCTCTGGCCCGCATCCCCTCCCACTCGATGAGGTAAACCAATGGGAATTGAGGATTGACTTGACCAAGTAGGCCGGCTGGCCCACAAGAGAAGCAAGTGGGGTGGTGGGCGGGATGTTGGTGGCTAGGGGGCTGGGTATAATTGCTTCAAATGGGAGACGTGGAAGTCCAGTTTATAAGTGACTTCACTTATTTGATTAAGGGTCTTAAAGGGACCATTGTACCTGGAGCTGAGTTTTTTGCAGGTGTGCTCAAGACATTGGTGCATGTCCTCTCAGACCTGCTTGCTCCAACAAAACCAGTAATCCATGCCCTTGAGTCGGTGGGGTTCATGTTCCAGGGGAACAACGGGGGCTGGTACCCAAGTACCCAGGGGCTTACTCCACCCATGGCAGGAACTGGGCCCAATCCTCCGGGTTGGCTGGGCATAATGTGCAGAGGAACTGGTTGATGATCTGTGGGTGAGGTCAGGCTTACAGCCACTTGCAGTTTCTCCATGAAGCTGGCCCACACGCAGGAGGTGAACTGAGGGCCCTGGTTACTTACTATGTCTTCTGGGATCCCAAAGAACCAGAATATGTGGCTGAACAAGAGTTCCTCCATAGCAAAGGTGGAGAGGAGGTTAGGAAGAAGAATCAGGTGTAGTGACTTTGAGAAGCGGTTGATGACTATTAGGATGGTGGTGTTACCCTGGGACTTTGGCAGATCCGTGAGGAAATCGATTGCCAGTTGTGACCAGGGTTCTTGGGGTGTGAGCAGTGGTAGGAGTTTGTCTGATGGCAGGGCTCAGGGTACTTTTGCTTGGGTGCAGACAAGGCAGGAAGACTTGACACAGTGCATGTCTGCGAACATGTATGGCCACCAGTACTTGTCCCACAGTATGTGCTAGGTACGCTGGGTGCTAAGGTGGCCAGACGCTATATATATGTGTGGGCGCAGGTGATCAGTTGGCTCTCAGATGCTTGGGGACAAAGAAATTGAGATGCGTGAAATGGCCTGATCCAGTTCTCAGTCAATAGCACGCACGTCGCAGGAGGGGGGATGGATGAGCTTGGGGGTTGGCTGTGCGGATGTGCAACTGCGCATCCGCCTTGGTATTTTTGGAGCCAATATGATAGGAGAGGGTAAACTGGAACTGGTCAAAGAATAGGGATTAGAGGGCTTGCCGGCAGTTCAGATGCTTGACCGACCAGAGGTAGAAGAAGGAAGAAGGTCATGGGATGGAGCTTGGGCTTCTCCCTGAACCATTGTGAAAGGATGGCCCCAGATGAAGTTCTCTGCCAGCTGAACACCAAGAAATTTGGTGCTCTTCATGATCTCTACCGAGAAACCATCAAAGTTCAGGGGAGAGTGGTCGCTCTGTGCTCTCCTGAAGTCAGCAACCATCTCAACAACCATCTCTCACTGCAACTCCTCTCTGTATGCTTACTCATCGTTCTTGCTGACGAGACCCACCACGGTCATGTCATTGGCGAACTTGATGATGTGATTTGAGCTGTGCATTGCTACACAGGAGTGGATCAGCCGATTGAACAGCAGTGGACTGAGCACACAGCCTTGGGGGACCCCAGTGCTCAGTCTGATGGTGTTGGAGATGCCGTTCCCAATCTGGACTGACTGAGGTCTCCCAATCAGGAAGTCCAGGATCCAGTTGCAGAGGGAGGTGTTCAGGCCCAGCAGGTTCAGCTTTCCAATCAGGTGATGAGGAATGATTGTGCTGAACTGAAGTCTATGAACATAAACTTGTCCTTTTTGTCCAGGTGGGTGAGGACCAGATGGAGGGTGGTGGTGATGGCATTGTCTGTTGAGTGGTTGGGATGATATGCAAATTGCAGCAGGTCCAGTAAGGAAGCTAGGTCTTGATGTGCCTCATGATGAGCCTCTCAAAGCACTTCATGATGATGAGTGTGAGTGCAACGGAACGGTAGACATTGAGGCAGGGCACTGATAACTTCTTTGACATGGTGATGATGGTGGTGGCCTTGAAGCACGTTGGAACCACAGCACTGCTCAGGGAGATGTTGAAGATGTCATTGAGAACATCCACCAGCTGGTCTGCACATCCTCTAAGCACTGTCAGGAATGTTGTCTGGTCCAGCAGCCTTCCATGGGGTTGACTCTGTGTAGAGTTTTCTTCACATCAGCGATGATTAGCCACAGCACCTGGTGGTTGGGAGGAGGGGTGGTCTCGCTTATCATCATTTCATTTTCAGCCTCCCTGAGCATGTGCCAGTCAGTGTGCTCAAAACAGTCCTGAAGAGCAGAGATGGCTCCTGCTAGCCAGGTTTTCACCTGCTTCAGAACCGGTTTGGAGCATCTGATGAGCGGTCAGTATGCTGGAATTAGCATAACAGATATGTGGTCTGAGTAGCCGAGGTGGGGGCGGGGCTCTGCCCGGTAAGCTTGTGGGGATGTTTATGTTAAAAAGTCCACATGCGTATGGAATATTGAGATTTGCATGATGGAAATCTCTGGAGACAATAAACAATTGGTCAGGGTATGCGTTCTGCAGTTTGCTAATAGCCCCGTACAGTTCACAGAGCACCTCCTTAGCATTAGCCCTGGGGGGAATGTGCACTCCGACTGTAAGAACAGTGGTGAATTCCTGTGATAAATAAAATAGTCTGCATCTAACAGTCACAAACTCCACCAACAATGAGCAGTAACTAGAAACTAGCACCGAGTTCTTGCACCATTCCGTGTTGATGTAAACACACAAGCCACCACCACAAGCCTTACCACACAGAGCTGCATTTCTGTTGGCACGAAATGAGGTGAGCCTGTCTAGCTGAATGGCTGTGAAAACAAAGACACGGCAGCTCTAAACTCATGCTGCGTAGTTTGCTGGAGTCAGATGTAGTCCAATTTATTGTCCAGGGAGCAGACATTGGAGAGCGGGATGGACAGGAGAGCTGGCTGGCTAGGGTTTCTTTTTAGCCTAGCAAGGACCCCTGACTTCTTGCTGCACCTCCACTTCCTCGTACACCACTTATGATGTCCCCTCCTCCAGCCACTGGCATCAGGCAACACTGAGGACTGGAGGCCTGGAGCAAGCCAAGATCACGTAGCCTCTCCAGCAGATCATCATGCAGGTTGGTTGTTGCATGATTTCTGTACTTTAGTAGTGTCTGGCAATGGTAGACATGAACGCCGGTTGCTCTGATGTCCATGTACCGTGAAAAAGTCAAACTAAGAACAAAAATAGCGCCATTTTGGATCTGGAGCAGCCAATGCGTGCTATTGCTGCACCACCATGTTGGATCAACTTCCCCAGCATGTCCCTCAAGACATCATTAATCAGGCACTGGAACACTGAGGGGGAAAAAGAGAGCACATATGGCATCACGCAGTACTCATAGAAGCCAGAGATGGTGCTAAAGGCTGTTTTCCATTCAACCCCCTCTCTGATACACACCAAGTTGTATGCACTGCAGAGATTTAGCTTGGTAAAGATCCAGGCAGACAGGACAGCAAGAACTAAGGGCAGAGAATACCGGTATTGGATGTTGCGTTGATTAAGCCCCCAATAGTCATTACAGGGTCTGAGGCAGCTCCCTGTTTTCCCCACAAAAAGAACCCAGTCAACATGGGGGAAGGGGATGGCCTGATGTACCCCTAGTGGAGCTTCACCTGGATGTACTCCTCCATCACCTGCTGCTTGGCCACGGACAGGGGATAGACTGTGAGGGGCTGTGAGGGGGAGTGGCTCCAGGTAGCAGCTCAATGGCGCAATCATATGGACAATATGGGGACAGGATGGAGGCCTTGGCCTTGTTGAAAATCTCCCTCAAGTCCTGGTATTCGGGGGAATCATGAGGGGAGAGTGGTCCTTGGGGCTTTTCACTGAGGTGGAGGCTAGGGAAAACTCTGGGACAGTGGCTGAAACAATACAAGGACCAGTGAATGAGCTGCTTATCTGACCAGGAGATTTGGGGGTTATGGTGCTGCATCCAGAGGAAGCCCAGGATCACACGATGTTTGGGTGAGACTGTGACCAGCAGTGCAATGCGTTCATGGTGGAGCACACCGGCTAGAAGTGGGAGCATATTGAGCTCCTTAACATTCTTAGGTTTGCCTATGCCTTTTGTTTGTCTTCAAAAACAGTCAAATCCAGTGACTGAGATAGCCATTGCAAAACATTTATATTGTGTTGCTGCAAGTATGCCCTTGCTGTTTTTTTAAAGGTCTATTCATGGCCATGTCTTAACCACCTAGCAGAGACAAACAAGTCTTGGGCTTTTACTTGTATGCAGCCCCCATTATTTGTCAAACATGCCAACTATTTCGACTAAGCTTCAAAGTCAAGACGATTGCGTGCGAAAAATGAATACATCCAGAAAGCATGTATTATATTTGTGAAAACCTATTTCTTCGATTTGACAAGATGATACCAGTTACTAAGTTTTAATAATGAGAAAGTTCATCTAAATCAGCATCCACCCATAACCATAGATTTTGGTGGGACATGAGCACAGTTATAATGACACAGCCTTAAAGAAAATTAAGTTCAGATACTATCACATTTATACTGTAGGCTACTAGCTAGTAAATTTTTTAGAGTAACCCCATAATATGCAGCTGAGAGTTAACAAAATACAGTCATCCAGACTTTCCCTCTCCCAATCTTTGCATTATATCTTACAATAGAATGTCTGTACACATAGTGTGCACTAAGATTTTGTCATTGCTGAAATTTATACATTTATTAGATTTCACGCCAATCATTTCTACAATCAATTTGCTACAAAACAAGATCTTGGTGGCAAATTTAGCATAAAATCTGTAACTCTCTCCTTTACTGTCCTGTCCACTGCTCCTCTTTCACGGAAAATGGCAAACAAATAGCAGCATGGGGCAGTGTGATTCCTGGCTCAATGGGTTTCTGTTAGCGCTTGTTGCACTATAGGTGCAATAAAAACTGCAATTAAAAAAAAGAAGCTAAATGATGCACTAAGCATGCTGTCCCATGATTGCACATCATCTAGAAAGGTGAGCAAATCAATCAAACATCAGCTTTTTAAAAAAATAGTTGGTTGTTCAAATGAAGTAATTAGTGTTTCAGCAGAATTTAAAATGAATGCAGATTTTATGAACATTAACATTTGTGGAATGGCCAATATACAGTATATGGTGGGGCAGAAGCACTGATCTAAATTATGCCTAGTAAAATAATCAGAAAGTTATTTTAGCAATTAGTTAATTTATATTTTTTATTTTATTAAAATTTATTTTATATTTTTTAAATAAATATTTAAGTTAGTTATTATTTAATATTACCACATTAAAGTTGGTTTCATATTATACAGTCCCCTCCGAACGTATTGGAACATCAAGGCCAGTTCTTTTGTTTTTGTTGCTATACACTGAGGACATTTGGGTTTGAGATCAAAAGATGAATAAGAGATGATAAATCAAAATTTCAGCTTTGATTTCCTGATATTTACTTCTAGATGTGTTAAACAACTTAGAACATAGCATCTTTTGTTTGAACCCATTCAAAGAACTTTGAGATCAAAAGTATAGAGTTTATAGCACAAGGTAAATTCCAATCAGATTGGAATTTGCAAAGAAATATAGAGATGAGCCATAAATGTTCTGGAACAAAGATTAACCTCTACCAAAGTGATGGAAAGGCCAAAATGTGGAGAAAGAAAGGATCTGTTTGTGATCCAAAACATACAAGCTCATCAGTCGAGCACAGTGGAGGTAGTGTCATGGCTTGGGCCTGCATGGCTGCTTCTGGAACGGGCTCACTAATGTTATTGTAACTCATATGTAACTCATGATGGTGGCAACAGAAAGAATTCAGAAGTCTACAGAAACATTCTGCCGCTCCAATACTTTCAGAGGGGACTGTATATTCACCATACATTTGCATGTTCAATGGCAACATCATTTAACCAGAGCCTTTGAAAAGTTTTTCATTCACTAAGATGCACACTCTTGTCTCTTAGTCAATATCATCTCATTCCTCCCTCACTCATGGTGGCTTAACGGTTAAGACTCTGGGTTACTGATTAGAAGATCGGGGAGTTCAAGCCCCAGCACTGTCAAGCTGCTGCTGTTGGGCACTTGAGCAAGGCCCTTAACCACATCTGCTCCAGGGGCGCCATATCATGGCTGACCCTCTGCTCTGACCCCAGGTTCCTACCAAGCTGGGATATGCGAAAACTGCATACCATTGGCTCTGTACTTGCACTCTGCACAATGACAATAAAGTTGAATCTAATCTAATGTTTCTACTTTGATCTGAGCATGTCCCATTGTGAATGGTAGCTCATCTCCCTATCCCAGCAACACTGAGCAGTCATATACCCCTAGAGATACATCCTCATGTCAAGCGCTTCATTTTGCAAGTGAACTCTTTGATAACACCATTTGACATACCGAACTATGGACAACCAGCAGTCAGTCTCCGCTCTTGTTGCTAACCTGATACAGCATTGGTTTACAAAATCAGGAGGATCCAATTGCTTTGTTCCCTACATTGGCTTCTTATAGCTGTCTGCATCAGATTTAAAACTTTGAATGAACTTTCCTTGGCTATCTTTCGACAAAGACCTAACTCTTAACTAACTCTTAACTAAACACTTAAGCAGGTGCTAAATCGTCACCTAATAAATATATATTTGGTCTTCTAAAACTTTTGAATGTGTATTATTGATGTTATGCAATCATTTGTGTGTATTTTTGAAGGATCCCTATAATTGTGGAGTTAACGGTACATATGAACAAATGAGAGAATACAATCCCAAATATTGCAATTGTTATGTTTACTTAGTATGAGGAAACCATTTTTAAAGGTAGTGACCAATTCAAATCAGACAAATTTGGTCAAATCAAACATGTGAAACAAAACAGACATAGATAAGAGCAAGGAGAGAGGTTAGAGAAGAGCCACAGCTTTTTTTTTTTTTTTAATCATACATTTTTATAATGTTTGCCGAATGTGTAATGGGTCCAAAAAAAGAAATTGGTATTCTACAGTCAGTGTTGCTACATGAAAGCATTATCTACCAAGACCCTGGTAAATGTTGATAAGCAACCTCACAACTGCAGTGAGATTATAGCCTCCAGTCAATGAAAACAGGAAGTAATACTGTTTCAGATGCAGGTCTGCCAGTGTCAATAATCCATTTGCAATTGCATCCACAAATAGACTATGGTTAGGAGAAAGAGGTACAGGGAAAATTGAATGGTTTAGCACTACTTACAATCACAATAAACTCAATAAATTGCCACCCAGTACCATATCCATCACATATCCTTTCAGAAAGTTACGTTACCCACCTGGTTCATAAGAGGCAAAAGTGAAGCCTGTTTCCCTAACATGCCTGCAGCTTCAGAGTATTTAAACAGGAAACAATTTTGGTTTGTAAAATCAAGAGGGCTAATTCATGTATTATTAACACAGTCTTGATGCTGATCACAGCATTGTATTTTGTATGTGAAATAGTTTTTATGTCTTTCATGCTTGTAAAATTAAATACTTTATCTCTAAAATTAAGATTATAGAGTTATTTAATGATGTTATTTTATGTACCACATGGGCAGCCGCAAAGAGACTGCACCAAGACCAAACCCGGACTTGATGACCTATGTATGCCGGTCACGTGTTTGCATAAACCTTTTACGTGCGAAAAGAGCTCGCCGTCAAACATTACTGTATGGAAACAATGTGGCCACCTGTTAAATATGAAGCCATTTTGTCCTGTTTTATATGCAAGGGTACACTCATTGAAATGTAAGATATGATTATAAATGTATTAATGAAATACATAATCATGAAATACAATCCACCTACCTAGATTATCCCTTGTGTTTCCCAAAATATGCTTTGCACTTGCAGCACCTTGAAGCAACAAGAATAACTAAAATATAACAGAACTATGGTTACTTTCCAAAATGTTTGATGTGTCACATGTATTATTTTCATTTGTATTTAAATAAAATGTGCAGCAGAGAGAGTACTCCAGGACCAGGAATGGGAACTTGTACATACTCTTATATAATATTTTCACTTAGAATCTTAGAAACATTGGTAACATTTTACTAAAAGGTCCACACAAACACATATATTAATAATTATACAGTATGTATTAATGCTTTCATAATGATGAATTAATACATGCACTAATTATTACCACAGCAGGAAATAGTGATGTGTATACATTAATAGCCTTTGTGTTGCATGTAAATAGACATTAATACTCATTGTGTTTTAATGCCTTGCAGTATTAATAACAATCATTTACATTATTAATGTAATACTTATATAATGGTGGTAATATTTACATTATTAAAAGATAAAGTGAGAAACTTTGTACACTCACACTAGAGGGTAGATGCACCAAATAAGACAAGTGGGGGCCTGATATTGAACAGTGGGCTCTAACAGATAAAATCCTTTAAGTATTTGTTTTAAGTATACTCTGTATTCGCTTCAGAAATTCCTGTATATATTGTATGATTTAAGCACATCATATTTGTTTTATCTACAAAGAAACACAATTGTGTTTTGCTTACATTTTCTCTGCATCCTCAAAGCACATAATAGCCTTATAGTTCCTCTTACAATAGGAGACTTCAGGCAACCAACATTATCACCAAAATCTACTTATCTACTAACTTATTTGTTTACCCTTTTGCAAACAAAACCCAATACACTGGCTACTAATTAAATTTGTCCTGTGGCAAGACTGAAGTTTGATAATAATGACAAGCTGGAAATTTCTCCTTTGGTAAAATATAGAAAGAATTACTAAATAGAGCAGAAAATTTGTAAAGGTATGTTGAATGTTCTATAGTACAGGATATCACTAACAATGTGACAAACAGTCAAAAGTCAATGAAGTTTCAGTAGCTAAATATTTGTCTTGAGTAGTAATAACTTCTTAAGGTCTATCTAAAAACCTTGATTTCTTATAGCTTTAAGAACAAATCCAAAACAAAAATAAAATATGGTGAATTGAATTATATTCACCCCATTTATTCAATATAATTGAATTATATTCACCCCATATTATGTTCACCCCATTTGTCAGCTGGAATTGCATTAGTGCATTGCATTAGTTCAGACATCTATTTTACTGCATTTTTTCTTTTTGCTTTTATGTGGCTGTCTGTGACCCCCGCGGCTTCTAGCAATTATTGTGTGAGCTTAAATAATTCAGTACTTCCATTTGCATTTCATGACATGCACAGGTGGCTAGAGCACCTCTGTCAGAAAGGATGCTATGTGTGCCACCCTGACCTCTGCTTCATTACTGCCTATAATAATCAAATTAATTGAAAATACATTTGGGCCTTCAGCAGAGCGCAAGCAGATTGGGACTGTGGGGACAAAAATGGTTTATAGCTAGGCTTACACTGTCCATCTCTATTCAACTCTTCTTCAGCAAGTTCCTACACCCTATTCATGCAGTGCATGCTGTATTTCGCTTGAGATACCCTGGGACACATCTCTGTCCAGTTATGGTATGATGGACAAAAATGTGGTCTCTTTGTACACGAATAAAACAATAATGTTGTACTTTTTTTGTCAGTCTTTTAAAATGATAAGACTTTTGTGTCTTGGTGGTTTTTACTCTTGTGCTTGCCATCCCTGCACAGGAGCTCCTTGACCTGCTATCTCTGCCTTCAAACTGTCTGACGTTGTAGTGTTTTGATTATTAATGTGAATTATTCAGCAAATAAGAGATTAATTGGCTCTACTTTATTATACTAAATCACATAGAGTCTGACTTGGGATTAATTTTAACAAGCCAAAATTAAACTAAACATAACCGACTTCTATAAAATTTCCATATATATTTTACCACTACAACAAAAAATATTAAGCCCCTCCCATGAAATGTAATTTGATGCTATAATGTCAACTATTTAGTATATGTTGCTTATCAAGTGTCAGGGTTATGCCAGAATCAACACTGAACTGCCACCACATCCACCACTGTATCTAACTATCAGGTCACATGACTGCTTGCACCTGTTTCACGTTTTGAGTCTAATGAGCACCACTATTTAAGTCTTGTCTTGCACTGCACTCATTGTCCCGCTTTTGTCTTTTGTTGCTGTTTGTTATGTTCCTGCCTTGATATCCTAGTTTATGTTTCATGTTTCTAAGTTACATTATTTATGTTGTTTGTTTCTATATTAAACTACAAGGCAGATACACTTGCATCTGCCTTCACCTCCATTATGTGACAGAAAGCTAGACCTAACGGATATAGCTGCAGCAGATTTTTTCACTGCCCAAGAGGCTCTCCTTGAGAGGAATCGCCTGAGGTGGGAGCAAGACGGGAAAGGAGATTGGGTCAGGGCCATGCAGGAATGGCTTGGTCCTCTCAGAAAATTTTTTTTGGGGGGGTTCCTGACCTGACCTGGCCTGGCCAAGACCATCAAACACCCTCCTAGCCCCACTTCGGATGTCGCCCTGCCCCCCTGCTCGGCTGAGGGTGTCGCCCTGCCCCCCTGCACCGCTGAAGACATCTCTCCTCTTCTCTGCTTCGCAGCGTACATCGCTCCCCCATCTGGCTTTGTGGAGAACTTTGCCCCCACCCCCCGGCTTCACGGAGGATGTCACTTCCCCCTCGGGCTCCACCTTGGACTTCACTCCCCCCGCTGACGTCATGGTGGCCTTCTGCACTCGTGCTTGGCTTTGGACGTCGTGCCATCCCTCAGCTACGCAGAGGAACTCACTCTGCCTCATGGCCTGAGGGAGGACATCGCATCTCCTTTCGGCTCCATGATGAATGGTGCTCCCAAGGGCATGGATAAGCTTAGTGACATCATGTCTGGTTGTCCAGGACCCCATCTCAAACTCCTTTTTGCATGTCAGGAGCCGTGTATTAAAGGAGGGTTCTGTCAGGGTTATGCTGGAATTGATACTGAACTACGTTTCCCATCCACCACTGCACCTCACTATCACATCACATGACTGCTTGCACCTGTTTCACGTTTCGAGTCTAATGAGCATTACTATTTAAGTCTTGTCTTGCACCGCACTCATTGTCTAGCTTTAGTCTTTTGATGCTGTTTGTTGCTCGTGTTATGTTCCTGCTTTGATATCCTAGTTTATGTTTTATGTTTAAGTTACATTATTTATGTTGTTTGTTTCTATATTAAACTACAATCTGCACTTGCATCCACCTTCGCCTCCATTACATGACATAAAGCAAGAGTTTTCAGGGGTGCTTAAGTTTGTAATGTTTGATGTGCTGCTATTTGCTCATATTGCATTGCACCATTATTTTACTTTTTTGAGTGAAACCAGTGATTTGGGTATTGTTTTTTGACTACTCTTTCACTGCCTTATTTAAAGTTGCAATATGTCTTTACAGTATTGGGTGTTGCCTGAAAACAGTTTTGTGCACATTGTTATTGCTCATTTTTCCTGCTCCCAACACATCAACTTCGAGAACTGACTGTTCACTTGCTGCCATCGCAACCCTTGACAGGTGCCATTGTAATGAGATAATCTGTGTTATTCAAGTCACCTCTCAGTGGTTTTAATGTTATGGCTGCTCAGTATATATTATACATGAAAATACAATCCAATTCTTTCTAGGTGGTACTGCAAGCTTTTCAAGCAATAACATATTTTTCAGTCTCCTTCAAATGGTAGATTGTTATACCCTCACCCCTGCCCTGTGGAGGTTGTTAATGTCATTGACTGTTGTTTTCAGGTTTCCTTCACAGCTCTCACCTTAGCCCTCCTTACCCAGTAATTTTTGGTGGACAGCCTCCTCTATGCACAGTCATGGGTGTGCTATATTCTTTCTGTTTTTTAATAATGGATGTAATGGTGAGCCTCATGACGTTTAAGGTTTGGGCTAAACATTGTGCATTTACCATTTAACCCAGTTATGTATTCAGTAGAAATTATAACATTATTCACTGTAGCATGCTAGGCCCGGGTGTTAATAGTGGCTATGTTTGTAGTGGCATTGCTGTTTCAGAGTCTGACTACCATAATGCTTTGTAGGCTAGCATTTGCATTTACTTTACAACTTTTATCAGGGAGAAAGCACTTTCTTGATTGTGGCAACTTCTAGATAATTTTATTTACTTATTGACTGGTGAACCAAATAAGTTAACATTTTAATTAAAAAAAAAAATTGAAGAAGAACATAAGGTATTGTGACATCACTGATGCCTACATACTAAAATTAATCTCAGGATGCACTGTGGCTCCCTGAATGTTTTAAAATTGATAGATTGATAGATTTAAAATAGTCACTCAGGATTGCTTCTATGCACACTGAAGCAATGTTTAACTACAGGGTTGCTAAAATTGAATTTTGAGAAAATTGAAAATTGAAATGAGTCTTTTCATAGTGTCCAATCTAATAGTTTATATTGATGTCTAATTTAAGGTTTGAAAAAAAAAAAAAAGTTCCTAATGGTGCTATTGCTGAAATAACTTGCAACACATATTCTCAAAAAAATATACTTACATTTTTTTTCTAAAGCCATTGGGACAATACATTTTATTTGACTCATAAACCATTACATAAGTTTCCCATATCAGTTGGTCACAATGCTTCACTGTTAAGCACACATTTTATGATCAAATCTCAGGCCATATTTTCCATCCACACATATGAAAATCAGTGAAACAACAACGGCTTTATCAGGAAAAACACTAAAGTGTATTGGTTCTACATTACATCAAATGTAACACTTGTATACCTGTATATTTGCACATAATTGTTTCAATAAGTAAATACCTTTTTTTTTTTTTTTTTTTAAATCATTTTCCTCTTGAGTTTTGCAGTGGCAACAAAAAAAAAAGTTTTGTCCAAGCTTTTCTATGCCCGGTCCTCAGGTACCAACAGATATTCCCAAGTCATCTATGAAATATAAACTCTCCAGCAGGACCTAGGTCAGCCCCAGGTTATCTGTCCAGTGGAACATACCTGATACCAGTCTAGCAGGAACTATCTGGGGGCATTCTTTAACGTCCCTGAACCACCTTAACTGGCTCTACTGCAAGTCTCTCCTGGATTGCCAATATCTTCACCCATAGAGTCCGCCTGCATCCCTGCAGATTACTGCCACCTGTACTTGCAACCTTATTCTTTCAGTCCCTACCCACATCTTATGACCACAGGTGAGCATAGGGACATAGATTGAACAGTAAACAGATAGCTTAATCTGCAATATGAGCTCTTGCTTTACTACCACAGACTGCAACACTGCTGCCATAACTGAATAATTGTTAGACATCAGAGTAACAATAGAGATATAAAACTGATATAAAAGGCTACCTGGCTAGAACCCATACAGCAGTCATGAGGACATCTGTGAATGGTTCTGCAGCAAATCGTCAAAAGCTAGCTTTGAGCTCCCAGGTTTCTCTAGGTGAGTATAGGTTTGATGGAGCAGGTGGACGATGGCATCATCCACTCCAAGTTGAAGCTGGTAGGCAAATTGTAATGGATCCAGGAAGGGTTTGACAAGGGGCCAAATGGATCTGAGGATCAGTCTCTCGAAAGCTTTCATTAGGTGAGAGGTCAGCGCTACTGGCCTGTAGTCATTGGGGACACAGGGCCGTGCTACTTTTGGTACCGGCACTAAGCAAGATGTTTTCCATAGCAACGGGACCCTCTCCAGCTGTAGGCTCAGGTTAAAGATGTATTGTAGCACACCACAAAGTTGCTGGGCACAGGCTTTCAGTATTCTTGGGCTGATTCCATCAGGGCCCGCAGCCTTTGTGGGGCTAAGCCTGCTCAATTCCCTTCTTACTTGATCCTCTGAGATGGTGATGGTTCCAGAGCAATCTGGCGTAGTGGCCACTATGTGAGGGGGATGGACTGGTGAATGTGTAGTGAAGCTACAGTGATGCAGCTGCTCAGGATTCTCTCGATAGTCCTTCTGAAGAACATGGTGAGGATGGGGGGTTGGGAGATAGGCACTACTGGGCTTTCTTGGTTATGGAGCTGATGTTAAGGGACCAGGTGAGGTTCTCCACCAGGTGCACACCTAGGAATTTGGTGCTCTTGACAATCTCCACAGAGGAGCCGTCGATTTTCAGGGGAGAGTGGTCACTCCTTGCTCTCCTGAAGTCAACAACCATCTCTTTAGTTCTGTCCACATTCAGAGACGGGTTGTTGGCTCTGCACCAGTCCGTTAGCTGCTGTACCTCCTCTCTGTATGCTGACTCATCCTTCTTGCAGATGAGACCCAGCACGGTCGTGTCATTGGTGAGCTTGATGATGTGGTTTGAGCTGTGCATTGCTACACAGTCGTGAGTCAGCAGAGTGAGCAGCAATGGACTGAGCACACAGCCCTGGAGGGCCCCAGTGCTCAGTGTGGTGGTGTTGGAAATGCTGTTCCCAATCTGGACTGACTGAGGTATCCCAGTCAGGAAGTCCAGTATCCAGAGGGAGGTGTTCAGGCCCAGCAGGTTCAGCTTTCCAATCAGTTGCTGAGGAATGATTGTGCTGAACTGCAGTCTATGAACATCATTCGAATGTATGTGTCCTTTTTGTCCAGGTGGGTGAAGGCCAGATGGAGGGTGGTGGTGATGGCATCATCTGTTGAGTGGTTGGGACGATACGTGAATTGCAGGGGGTCCAGTGAGGGGGGGCAGCAGGGTCTTGATGTGCCTCATGACAAGCCTCTTGAAGCACTTCATGATGATGGGTGTGAATGAAATGGGACAGTAGTCACTGATAGTGGGTTAACTCTGTGTAGAGCCATGGTTAGACACAACATCTAGTCGTTGGTAGGAGGGGTGGTTTTCCTCGCCATCACATCATTCTGCGTCCTTGAACCGAGTGTAGAAGTTGTTCAGCTCATCTGGTAGGTAAACATCGCTGTTACAGGCAGGTGATGTTGTCCTGTGGTTGGTGATGGCCTGGATGCCCTGCCACATGCGCCACGTGTCGCCGATGTCCTTGAAGTGGCTGCGGATTCTCTGTGCGTGTGCACGCTTTGCCTCTCTGGTGGCCAGGGACAGTTTGGCCCTCGCTGTTCTTAAGGCCGCCTTGTCACCTGCTCTGAAGGCAGAGACTCGGGACTTGCACTTGCACTCTGCACTTGCTGATGTAGCTGGTCACTGATGCTGTGTATTCCTCCAAGTTGGTGAAGTTGCCGTTGATTGCAGCTTCCCTGAACATGTGCTAGTCAGTGTGTTCAAAACAGTCCTGAAGAGCAGAGATGGCTCCTGCTGGCCAGGTTTTCACCTGCTTCAGAACCTGTTTGGAATGTCTGACAAGCGGTCTGAATGCTGGGATTAGCATAACAGAGCTGTGGCCTGAGTAGCTGAGGTGGGGGCAGGGCTCCACCCATTACATGCAGAGAATGTTTGTGTAAACAAGATCCAGTGCGTTAGCTGATGGAATTTAGGTAGCACTTTAGGTGGAATTTAGGTAGCACTTGAGATTTGCATGGTTGAAATCTCCGGCAACAAGAGATTTGCCGGACTTGGGAAGTAGCAAGAGACAAAAAATTGAGTTCCCAGGGCCATAGCCGGAGGCTTACAAACAGCTAGGGCATGAGGGAGAGCATGAACTGCTGGGATCGCAGACTGAGGCCTATGTCTTGCAAGATAGGAAAAGTCCAATCCAAACATTTCTCTCCCTCAGGGTTTTTGGTTTTTTTCCTTTACTTAATATTGGCATGAATAGTGTATCTAGTGTATCTAGTGTTGACTTGCCAACAATTACATATTCAGGTCTTCAAGGTTTTTGTCCATTAAGGCCTAAAAGCCTGAAGACCCTAGCCATTTCAAAAAGGGGCCTTGTATACTTTGCATTGGAAAAAGGCATTCAGTATGGATATTCATGAATGGGAAAAAACTGCTTTGTACTCAGCTATCATCACACAGTTCTCAGGACATTCATGTACACACTCACAAAACATGAAAACACTCACAAACATGAAGAACATTGAAATAATTGCTTTTTTGCAAGTTCAATCTTTAGCCTTTAGTATCTTTAATGTTAAGTCATTTCTGGTCACCCTAGTTGGTTTACATGAATTATGAGCATGGATTTATCTTTGAAGACCTAGTCTGCCAGACCTCTGACCTTGGCTATGAACTCTTCACAAGTCAAGATAATTTGTGTTACAATCAAATATACTGAAGACTAAGACAGTTTTAATAATCGTATATTAAACTGTAAAATATCTTTTAACATGAAAAGTAAAATACATTTTTAATAAGAGTTTAACATTTTGCTGATGATATCCAAATGTCCATAATGGATGTTTCTGTGGCAGCAGAAAAACAGCAAGAGAAAGAGAGGGGGCATTGACAGTAGAATGAAAGAGGGCAATATGGCTCTTCTCATTGAACTCATGCAGACAGTAATTAATGTGCCACCGGGATTCTGTGGTGATGGTGTGGGGGTGGCTCCTGTGCACTCTAGCATTTTGCCCTTGAGGTAGGTATATTGACACTGTATATGCACACAAACACACACACACACACACACACACACCCTGCTGAGAAGAGCAGCATCAGTGCCTTGCATAGGTCATCACTCATCCTAGCCCCTCAAAGCCACCTAATTTCCCAAATAGGATTAAAACAGAAAAGTAAAATTGTGAGTTGAAGAAAAAGGCCATCACAGAGTAGATGGTATATTGTGAACTGCTTGTACTATGAACGGAAATGAAAGGGGTAGGGGGAGGGGAGACAGGGTTTTCTTTACTAATAGTAATTCTAATAGTAAGATCATGTGACTCTGATCTTACTATTAGAACACAGCACACTTTTCTATCCTTGAGTTAAGTAAAGAGTATGAAACACAAGGCAAATGCATTATTTCTGTGTATAAAAGCTCCAGTGCCTCGGGAATGGTCAGCAAATTAAAGGGCTACTGGTGCCTAGCACAACTTGTCTGCAAGTATACAGATCCTTGAGTGATTTCCAGAAATTTGCTATTTTTCTAATGAAAGAATGTAACATGATTCTCTCTCACTAGGTATGCACACTGGTATGCACAAGTGCAGTGGCCATTCATTATATATGTATATATATATATGCTTTTACTTAAAATGTGCACTGCACAGTTGAGGGTTTTGGGCATTGCACCCTGGGATTTGAACTCAAAAAGTCACTAGCAAAGAAGCACTATTCAACAATTAAGATAGCTTAAGTGGCCTTAAAACAACCCAATTCCACTTATCAAACTATTTATAATGAAGGAACAAGGCCAGTGGTTGTCCTACCTAAAAGGGGGTTAGACTAGGCATTCATGGTCAGTGCTTTGACAGCTGCAAATGGAACTCTCTGTGTGTGTGAGCAGACCTGCCTATAGGCATGACTGAGAGTTTGTCAATGGATTGTCATTGGAAGAACCCAAGGTCAAGCAGCAAGGACTGAATTGCTCTTTTTTAGGCATCCACTACACTGGCACAAATTTAAAGCTCAATAATGTAAAAACATATATAAATATAAAGCAAATACTGACTCCCTTAAAATGAAATTGAAGTTGTTGATTATATGATTGTCCTAGAAGGCCACAGGGCATAAAATCTTAAGCACAAAAGCATTATTAACAACAAAAATGCTAAACTAATAAAGGGCCTATACAGTATATGAGTACTTTGCACACTGTTTCTTTCTTTCAAAATCTTCTAATTTTGGAAAAGATATGGATGGAATGGATTCTGAGGTTTCATAAGACAAGAGGCATATTGAAACATATTGAAATTTTTATGGAGAAGGTGGACTTTTTTCTGTGATGGAACCCTTGAGAATTGCTCCTGCTGTCCTTTGCAGAGATTAGTTATCATTCATCCGGTACCTAGAGAGTCCCTCCTTGCTGCTCATCTACAGGTATAGCATGTGCAGAAGTGGCACTCTGCCTTCAGCCAAGATTTAACAAAACCATCAAAGTAAAGTTTGTCAATTCATTATTTCTTGAATAGCTCAACTCAAATATAGCTCATACTAGGCTCTATATTTTGCCATTATTGTTATAGCTCTTATCTTGGTTATAACTGCTACATGTAACAAAACTACTACTGTAAAGCATTCTATAAGGACAAGTCAGCAACTTTATATACTGTTGTATAATTTTAATATTGAATACCACTACAGTGAATGACATTCTTTGTCAACTGTATATGAATTTGAGACCTTATTATATAATTCTATCGGTCAAATCATTCAATTTTGAGCTTCAATAGTTAGATTTTGTTGTATCTATACTTGTTTCTTTATTACTCTACCTACCTAGGCCACAGTATATAACCTCCCAGTAAAATTTCACATTAATTATAAGTTACTACTAATGGCCTATAAAGCACTGAATGGTCTAGCACCACAGTGTAATCTTTATGCCTGATGCGATGGCGGTGCTTGATGCTGACACATTGTGGATGATCTCAAAAACAATTTATTAATTAATTTATTAATTTATTAATTATCTAAATATAAAATCTATATCCAGGTTTCTGTAACGCTGCTGCACAAATAAAACTGAATTTATTGAATTGATTTAACCCAGATTTTAAAAGTGTCAGTGCTAATCCCTAAACAATACATATTATTCGCCACCTAAACTGCTTCTTTGCCAGAAACATAGTATTTCCAGGCAATACATAAATTACATGGCAATAGTGACAACAAAATCCCTGTAAACACTACATACCACTGTTACAGAACAGGCTCCATATATTTATGTATGGATATACAGTATAATATATAATACTCCACATAAGCTCGATTAAATAACAACTGGAATCCAAGGGTTTGGGACAAAGCAAAGCTCACATATAAAGCTCTATCCAAACCAGGGGCTGATGGGAAATGATCAGGTCTTTGCAGGGTCTGACATTCTTGGCCTTTGAAGAGAATGGAACTCCATCATTCTGGTTGCTGAGGAGGCTCAATTACGAAAGCTCTTAATTAAAGCACAGAGCGAGCACCACAAGATGCAGAGAAAGTGTTTTCTCCAATATCCTACTTTTCTCTTCAAAAGTGTGTTTTTAGCACACATTTCTGTTCTAAAGTAGATTTCATGATACAATAGTAATTAAGTATAACAGCATGAAGCTTTTCAATGCAACTTGCTCACACATGGGTGTGCACATGGGTCTGTGTATGCATTGAGTTGATAGAAAGCAATTGGTGTAATATAGAGAAGTTCTCAAAAAAATCTGATTCTTAAGAAATCTCAGGTAACAAAAAGAAAAATGAAAACAAAGAGTTGAGCTGCAGGTTGAGTAGCCATGCCACCACACAGTTAAACGTTTTGTGTCTCAAATGAGAGAAAAAGGAAAAGGGAAAACCTCCTAGGAGACTCAATCACTCTAATGTGTCCTGCCCTGAGCTGTGCTGCCTGGTAGACAGGGCATGATGCAAAAAGTGCGCAAGTATTAACTTCCAACAGGAGGGCACAGTGAGGCAGAAGGAGCAGCTGCATAACCCTCATTTGCACAGGTTAATGTGCAAAAGCCTTGACAAAGAGGCTGCAGAAGTGAATGTGGCCTCGGTCTAATTCTCCCTCTTGCTTTCCTCCAGCATGGGATTGTTTGGTAATTATGACATTCTATTCTCATTACTCTTGCAGTACCTGACAATATGCCTTATCTTTCAGGACCATGGGAGCCTGTTAATTTCCATCTTGCACTCTTTGAACTCATGGACCAAGGAATCCAAAAGGTGAAAGTCTCATTCCAGCTTTGGAGTGAGCTTAGCAGTTAGACACATGCAAGTTTATGTGTACATGCATTAGCAAAATAATCCCTTCCTGTTTTTAATTCATTTAAAATGAGTGATAGAAATGTGATGCATTCATATAGCACTTTTCTATCAGTTCAACACTTTTAATGATTACATTTTATTTGAATTTAAATAAACTCAAAAAGGAACCCATATTTTCGTGGGTAAGACAGAATAGAGGGATCTTGATCATTATAGTATACAGTTATAAAGATGTGACAGATGCAAGAGAAAAGGGAAAACAGGCACTTCCAAGTACCATTTTCAACAAAAAAAAAACTTTCACACATTCACTTTAAGCAGGAGGAGATTACACATGAAAATCATGCATGGTTTGAAAAGGTTGATTGATTTGGGGACTTCTGTGTTGCTCATGTACAGTCAGAAGCTGTTACAGGGAAGGATGCACGACACCCTTTTAGTTGGCTAAAGGGGTGGAGCAAACATAACTGAGTGGTTTTCAGTAAAAAGACAAGCTGTATTTTTATGTGATTGACTATTTTTTAAAACATTTATGTTATTCATACCTGGGTATATTGAATAGCAAAGACAGTTTTATTTGTATAATAAAATATCAAAATTCTCAAGTATGAGCTATAGTATATCCTCAGGTAGGCTACCTCCTGGTAATGCTTTTGTATCCCCTTGGCTCCACATGAAAAAAAATTATAATCACTCCTGAGCACATACAACAAATGTCATGTCATGGGAGGAATGGAAAATACAAACACATCACTGAAACAAAGTTTAGCTTATCACGAAAAAAAGGTTTTGTGTGTCTCAACCACAGACTTCAGTGGTGCCAGTTTTGTTCCCAATGTGCAAATCATTCAAATAAATGAACCACATGGAGAGAAACACTGACCTTGAAACATCCACATTCCGTGAGTGTAGACTATTTTTCAATACAATATGCATATTGTCAACATTTAAATAAGACGAAAATCAACCATTAAAAAAAAACAGCTATTTACAACAATGTTGGCAATACAGCACTCAGAGAGAACACAGCAGATCCAGGGTAAGTGCACATGCAAGCTCTTTATTTGGCCGTGTGTCATTGGCATGGTAGTCAGTCAGTAATGTATTTGTTCTCAAAACAAGAAACTTTGCTTTCCAGCTCACTCACCACTTCATGACTGACTCTGGCTTTGCTCTGCCCACAGCCACACACATGGTCACATCACTGCTCAGGGAGAGAGAGAAAGATTCATATAAATATACTCAGGTATGTCAGGTTCGGCATTCCCCCTCTAGCTTATCTAAGTACAGACCCACATTAAATGATACCCCCACCTACACTGTTTTGGTTGGTTTTCCAGAATCATGCAATAATCACATAATACAGAGGGACAATACAAATAAGACTGGAAGTTTAGGGCTTGATAAAAGTTCTACCGGTAAATGTGTAAGGGACCGTCATAAAATGCATATTCTTAAATTTACATTTTGTATAAATGCCCAACCAAATTTAATTAGTTGCTAATTCTTTTTATATTGATACAGCTACAGCAAAAAGCTACAAAATGGCAAGTGAAATATAAATGAACCAAAGGCAGTGTTTGAGAACATTAAATGTGTTTCTAATTTGACTGTAAGTCTATGATACATTCACAGTAGGAAAGTGGTTGAATGAATGTGACAAACTGCGTGAAAATCTTTGGTATATAAGAAAGGAACTTACCAAAAATGTTGAAAGTTTGAGAATTGGCTTTAATTCTACCTTGTGATGGTGACCTCATGTGTGCAATTACGTGTGCAAGGCCCCCACTACGCCATATTCATACATACCTCGTCAACCTGAGTGACCCAGGTGGCCCTGGAGGTCCTCTACGCAACTGTTACATATGTCATCGTTCATTTACTTCCTTTCATTCTGGACCACCAGGGCAGTTTCCTTTAGCACTAGTGGAGGTTGTGTATCAAAGTTGTCACGAGGGCTCATAACATCTTGACGGCATATCTTAGGAGACAATAAGACATAGCACTCAAATAGTTCCAATACCATACTTTACTGAGCCTGAGAATCACTCCAACATGTAAATACGGCTCCCTAATAAGGAAGATAATCACAATCAAGTGTTAATATTGCTTCCTATAGAGGTACACTCTCTCAAGGTGCTGATCTTGTTCTTTAGACTATTGAGAGTGAAAATCACTCAAGTACTGATAAAGTGCTGTTCTTTATTCAGGAAAATAAAGCATTCTTATACTGCTCTCCAATGAGGGTGAAAATGACTAAATGTGCTGATATTGTACTCTTTTGGAGAATAAAAGTCTTAATATTGTATTTTCTTGAGGGTGAGGACCACTCGCCACAGTGCACATCAGTTGCAATGAAGCAATATTCAGTCTGTAAAATCTAGCAAAGATACACTATGAACTCTATGTTGCAGCTTTACAAATGTCCACAAGCAACATTCCTCTTAGTGCTGCACAGGAAGTAGCCATAGTTGGTATCAAATGGTATTTAATGGAGACGATAGCTCTTGAACTGGGTTCAAGTATGCATACAGGATGATAGGTTAATTGAAATACTGCAGCATCAACATGTTTAGGATGAGTGCTGGGTTTGGCCACAGCATGACATGTTTAAACTCTGTCTCCCAACACAGACACTGCATGCAGACAGATAATGCATGCAATTCGCCTATTTGTCTGACCAGTAAAGAAGCTGATGGAAATGTTCTGTGAAAAACAGTCAATCTGTCCCCTGTGTGTAGCCAATGCTGCCACGTACATGTTTTGGCCCAGAACAAGACACTACTAGTCAACTCTGCAAGAAAACCCTTCAAAAACATCATTTATGGTGCATGATATGGGGTTTATGCCCATTGTTTCACACTATCATTTTAAAACTTTCTGTTTTAAGTTTATGTACCATGTAAAAGGGACCCCTGAAACATTGAAAAAAATATATAATAATAATAATAATAATAATAATAATAATAATAATCCTCAGGAAAACAATAGGGCCCTATTACTTTCAATGCTTGGGCCCTAATAAAGTATGTTACAATTATTATATTCTGTTATGCAATGTTCCAACCAGCTAAGTCAGCATTTTTTGTAAAGTTTGCATATTATAGCTTGCATATGCAAGTTGTTTCAACTCTACTGCACTTTGTAAAGATAAACACAGGGTTATCACACGACATGCAGTGTTAGTAACAGAATGAGATGCAGTAGCCTTCCCTTCCAGCCTGCCAGGCACTTTTATTTCTGGTAATTTATGCACTGTTACATGGAGCTTCATGGAACACTGCACTTAAAGTAGACCACTATTTAGCATTCATGGCTTTAGGTTTTCCTGAGTCTTTAATGGCCTTTATCTTGAGAGAATAAACAGTGTGAAAAGAGAATGCCCTGCGAGTGTACACTGAAACACTCACAGACTTGTTGTTGGTAAAATGTGCTTTTGAGCTTACTAGACTCATGGACAAAGGACAAATAGAACTCGATGCCAATGGTGTCAATGGGGATGCCTCCACTGCCAACAACGCCTGAAATACACTTACAATAAATTTCAAAAAAGAAGAAAGACATTTGACCTTGCTGTGGCCTTGACCCCATTTGGATCAAATCCAAAATCTAGTCAGTTCATCTGTTGGTCACAATGATAATTCTATATAAATCCTACAAATATTCAACCACTTGTTCATGAGTCACTGCAGTAATGAAAAACTCAGACAGGAGCACAGACAGACAGATGACAGGATGGATGAACTGACATGTCAAAAATCGTAGAGTTCCTGAGCATGAACAGGAAGCTACTGAATAACAACTATTTCAGACATTTGACCTTGCTGTGACCTTGACCCTGTTTGGATCCATTCCGAACTCCAATGAGTTTATCTGCTGGTTACAGTAATAACTGCATATAAATCCTATAAGCATTCAACTACTTGTTCTTGAGTATCTTGGACAGACAGACAGATTGACAACCCAAAAACATAATGCCTTCACCATCTAGCGGAGGAGGGGTAACAAAAAAAAATGACACCACTATAGCCATATTCAGACTGCTACAGACGGCTACAGCGGCAACATGGCTGCCTGAGCGAACAAAAAGACCCACAAATGTAAGCATTATTGATGTTAATAAAGATTTTAATGAACATAAATCATTTGTTTTGTCACATTCAATCGTGTGTTCATATTTACGGTGATGTTATTCAAAGAAATGTTTGCAAAAAATCGCTAAAGTTTGCTAACGTCATATTACTGAGCACGATAGTGCCACAACATATTTTCATGTCTGATCAGGGCTGTAATCACCAAAGACATTGAGGGGGGCTAGTCCCCCCAATAATTAGACATCGCTAAACTTTTTTCTCAAATATTGCCAGTTCGAGAGAGAGAATTAGGACCTAGATGACGTATGGTGACGTGTAACGGTATAGTAGTGGTGTCCCAATTCTTAGGGGAATATTTTCACCCCTAACCCTTGACACTCTGTTTCAAGGGACAAGGGGAAGGGGTAGACATAGGGGTAGGTGAAGGGGTATAAAATAAAATTGGGATTGGGCCTTGCTCTCATTACAGTTTTGTGTAGTTAATGTACATTTATAATGTGATTACAAGTTAATTTGATGACATCCACCTGGGGGCAAAAGTCAACGCTATGTCTTGATGATCCCAATGCTGACACTGTAACTCACCACAGTTTTCTGACTGACTGCTTTTTTCCTGTTGGCTACAAAGCAAAAATATTATACTTGGCCCTGATTTAAAAGTTAGTAATAAACATTGCACAAATCACGCTTTTTTTTAAATTTTACTTTAATTTGTTTTAATCTGAATGAGCAATAGTATGAAAATGAAAAAATACAGCCAAAATACCTAAATCTACCTAATACAGCCTAATACCTAAATACCTTTTTTTTTTTTTAACCCAAATACTAAACGAAAGATAATCACCTCAGTGGTGGTGTAACAATGCACAAAAATCTAATTTGATAAGATATAGTGGTGTCTTGATATGATTCATTTTCGATACAGCAAATATATGCACTGCCTGAATATGTGCCTTAGGTTTCCATTTTCAATTGATCAAAACATACAACATTCTTAAAGTAAAACAATTAAAACTTAATACACAGTGTTAGTGTGATCCACTCAGCAGCATATAACAAACAAAGCTGTGCATTAGTACGTAACAAAATTAAACATGGCTACTTAATGGTGTGCAGGGTTTCCAATTATTTCCACCCCAACTACATTTAAAAAAACTGCACAAAAATACCTGAAACAAAAAATTTTGGCACTGGAAAACGGACACTAGGCATGTCCAAAGAATGAGGATGTTTGCTTCACTGTTAGCAAGTTGTGCTGTGAAAGTCACTCTATAGCTAAAAATGTTTTTGAATTCTACT
Source organism: Pangasius sanitwongsei (assembly GCA_037576675.1). Lineage (NCBI taxonomy): Eukaryota > Metazoa > Chordata > Actinopteri > Siluriformes > Pangasiidae > Pangasius > Pangasius sanitwongsei. The sequence goes on along the minus strand of CM075006.1, from coordinate 22,267,848 downwards.
TGATTTTTGCATTGTGCTGTTGCCACATGATTGGCTGATTCAGATAACTACATGAATGTGCAGTTGTACAGGTGTTCCTAGTAAAGTGGATAGTGAGTGTATGTATGTTGGCTGTGTTCATCTGTTTTAAAAAAAAATATTGCTGCAATCTTAAGGGATCCACTGTCTGCAAGTCACACACTTACCAGGAGAAATGTCAAATCGCAAAGCCAAAGCTAACGCTAAGGCTCGCCCACAGGAGCACCACTCCTCTCCGCTCTTCAACAGGTCTGCTCTCCTCAGTGAAACCTGAGAAACCTGAAAGAGCTCTGGTTATAGGTGACTATCTTGCAGCACGTGAAATTAGCTAGGACTTTAGGGGCACCAGCAGCTTTAGTTAGGTGTATACCGGGAGCCAGGGTGCCAGACATGGCAGGTAATCTTAGGGTCTTAGGCAAGCACAGGTTCTCAAAGATAGTTATTCATGTAGGAGCTAATGATATACGCCTTTGTCAGTCTGAGGTTACTAAGAGTAACATTGTAGAGGTGTGTAAATTTTCAAAGGCGATCCAATGCTGTAGTATGCTCTGGCCCCATCCCAATGCGGCGTGGCGATGTAGTTTACAGCAGGTTATGGTCACTGAACTCCTGGATGTTCAGGTGGTGCTCCGAAAACAATGTGGGCTTTATAGATAATTGGACTAGTTTTAAGGGCAAGGCTGGCCTTTTAGGGCAGGACGGTGTCCATCCCGTTCGGGAAGGTGCTGCTCTCTTGCAGCACAGCACATAGTCTCAGAACAGGCCTAGTTAATCGGTGACGATCAGGGCCAAGGCCAGGGAGCAGACAAGCAGGCTAAACCGCTAAATCTGCTAGCTGCACTGAGTCTTCACTTAGGTTCCACCGTATTGAGTCTGTTTGTTCCCTGAGCTAAACAAAAATGTAGAAATACTCAGACAGTTTGTTTTAACCTAATTAACATAAAATTAAATCAAACCGAATGCGTAGCCAGCACCGTTGATCTGAAGCTAGGACTGTTGAATATTAGATCTCTTACTTCTAAAGCGATTATTGTTAATGAAATCATTACTGAACAGGAGTTTGATGTACTGTGTTTAACAGAAACATGGATTAAACCAAACGAGTTTGTAGCACTAAATGAAGCTAGTCCTCCCGGGTACAGTTACATACATCAGCCCTGTCTAACTGGCAGTAGAGGAGGCGTTGCAGTCATTTATAATGATAATCTAGGCGTCACACAAAAACCTAGTGATAAATTCAATGCTTTTGAAGTTCTTTATACTAACATAACATACGTAGAAACTAAAAATAAGTCTACCCAGGTGATTCCACTAATTATTATTTACAGACCCCCAGGGTCATATTTGGAATTCCTATGTGAATTTGTGGATACCATCTCTAACCTGGTTGTTTCCTTAGACAAAGCACTAATTGTTGGAGACTTTAATATTCATTTTGATAATCCAGATGACTCTCTAAGAACAGCAGTTGTGTCCATTCTTGATTCGATAGCGGTTAATTAGAATGTAATAGGGCCACTCATAGTGGTGGTCACACTCTTGATTTAATACTAACATTTGGATTAAATATAGAAAATATAGTCTCATTTCCACAGTCTGAAGCTATCTCAGATCATTACCTCATCTCATTTAAAATGTGTATTAATCATAATATATGCACCTTGCTACGCTACTGCATGAAACACACATTCATGGCAGCTACTGCACAGAGTTTATTCAGTAATCTCCCAGATTTATCAACCATGATTGGATCACCGTCTGATCCTGAAGAACTTGACCAGGCAACTGAATGGTTAGAATCAACGTTCTGCTACTCGCTAATGGAACATAAATGCCATCAAACTAAATCGGTGTTATTTCAAACAGCATGGAAGGAGAGCCTTTTGAGCTATAGAGAAGCTCTTAGTGCTGCTAGATCAATGTATCTCTCAACCCTAATTGAAGATAACAAAAATAATCCTAGATTCTTATTTAATATTGTAGCAAAATTAACTAGGAATAAGACCACAATAGAAACCCGCACACAATCATTATACAGCACTGATGACTTAATGAATTTTTTTCAGTGGTAAAATTGAAATTATCAGGCAAAAAATTCAGACTATTAATTTAAGACAGGACAGTTTTATAACTAACCCTGTAGATAATAATATAATAATATCAGATCAACAATTACAATGTTTTACAATGGTCTCCCCTCTGAGAGACCAAACTAATTTCATTAATTTCATCATCAAAATCATCAACCTGTATACTAGATCCCTTACCTACATGTTTCTTCAAACAGGTAATTCCAGAAACAATCAAATCTCTTTTAAAAATAATCAATTAGTTATTATTAGGGCAGTTATCAAGCCCTTGATTAAAAAACCTGACCTTGACCCCTGTCGGCTGTCTAACTATAGACTAATATCAAACCTCCCCTTTATCTCCAAGATTCTAGAAAAGGTTGTTGCACAGCAGCTATGCTCATATCTACATAGGAATAACATTAATGAAATGTATCAGTCAGGATTTAGGCCTCATCATGGCACAGAGACAACACTGGTTAAAGTGGTAAATGAATTACTACTGGCCTCTGATCAGGGTTGTGTCTCCTTGCTTGTGCTGCTTGACCTTAGTTCAGCTTTTGATACCATTGTTCATACTATTCTCCTCGATAGACTAGAAAATGTTGTTGGAGTTAAGGGAATGGCCCTATTGTGGCTCAGGTCTTATTTGACTGATTGTTATCAGTTTGTTGATGTAAATGGTGACTTCTCTACGCATACTAAGGTAAAGTTTTGTGTCCCGCAAGGCTCTGTTTTAGGTCCACTGCTCTTTTCTTTATATATGCTACCTCTGGGCAAAATTATTCGTAAACATGGTATTAGCTTTCACTGTTACGCTGATGACACACAGTTGTATGTTTCAGCAAAGCCAAATGACAGACACCAGCTTAATAATGTTGAGGAATGCGTAAAATACATTAGAAACTGGATGTTTATTAACTTTCTCTTACTTAATTCTGACAAGACAGAAGTACTTGTACTAGGACCACAT
>CM075006.1:22252501-22264688 GCA_037576675.1 Pangasius sanitwongsei | reverse complement strand
TGATAAATTCAAATATTTACAATACATTTTTTGTGAATCCATTTATTTCTGTAAAGCTGCTTTGTGACAATGTCCATAGTTAAAAGCGCTATACAAATAAAATAGAATTGAATTGAATTGAAATGCAGTACATTTCCAGAAATACAGTAGAGACAGTAAATAATAAAAAATAGAAATAGAATGAATAAATACATTTTTCTGCTAAAAAAAATATTCTACTGGAATCTATTTGGGATTTCTTTAAAAAGCTTTCTTTACAGGTTTTTTTTGAAGTTTTAAAAATGTAACAATGGTGGAAATATTGCAGAAATGTTTTAGTACTGAGACAAACAGTCTGAATTTGATTGTAACATTATATTTTAAAATATATTGTAAATAGCATTTGGGCCAGAATAATGTAGGAGCTACAGCAAAAAAATGGTCCTTGATGTCACTGCAATATGCATTAGCAAGGTGGCTGTAGCTCATAATGGAAAATCTGTTCTTATTAAATGAAGACTCTTGCATCCAAACTAGTAAATGTTGAAATAAAAATATTTGAGGTAGTGTACTGGGAGTTCAAGCTACCTAATTCTGCAAGAACCTGACAACATTGTATATACTGCTCAGAGCAACATTCATGGAGTTAATTTATACCTGCTTTTGGAAAGTGTACAAAATCATGCACAAATCTGGTTGTCGCTAATTGGCTAAACTTTAGAAAAGTGAATGGAATACATAATTAACTAGACTTCCCATTTCTTCACCCTTGTTTGCAATTTTTGCAAGTCTCACCTGAATTCAGAACAGAAGGCTGTCTAACTGGGTCTGAAATGTGTGCCAATAGCTTAGTACAAGGGCGTCAAATCTTATCTGTAAAGGGCCAGGTGGTTAAATAGGTGGAATCAGGTGGAGCAACTGCTTGGTTGGTATATGCAAAGCGATTCTTTGCAGATAGGCCTGGATACCCATGCCTTAGTATATCAGGTCCTACACACACACACACACACACACACACACACACAGTCCTGATAATATGTCAGACTCTCTGCTGTAAACAATCAGCCACAACACACTCTGCTGCAGTTGTGAATTGTCACCCCTCCTCCTGTGTAAAGATCTTACTAATATGAAGACCAGCCTATATATTTGTCCACTGAGCAAGGATGCTGTGAGACATATCTCTAAGCAAAGCTACTATCCTGTTTCATTTTATACTGTATTCAAAATATCTCCAAACATGTTCAAAGAAAGCACAAAGCCTGTTTTGTCTATATTGTCACTGCAAGTCCTGGTTCTCACTGAACATTGCAACAATTATACAGATGCATCCTTCTTAATCTCTCATTTTAATCTCATGTAGCACTTGTTAATGAGCTTATGTATTGTGTGTTAGAACAGTGCCAACAGTAAAATCTGCAGCTCAGGGGAACCAGAATCGGGACTGGAAAACCTTGCATTAGATAATATTACTGATTGGCTGATATTTTCTATAGGAAATATGGATCAAACAATTAAATTAATTATATTTTGTAGTAAAATATGTTAATTATTGTTAGTAGATGGGTGTTCTACTAAGGATTTCTATTGAAGTGTGATGACATTATCAGTGTACATCCACATAACAGGGCATTTAAGGTTTAGTATTAAGTCAGTAATATAGTGCCATCCATCTTTCTGACTTCAAGTGGACATTCTGCAGCAAACGTTTTGTCATTGTTATTTTTTGGTCAATTAGTCCATTACAAAGTATTAAATATTACAGATATGTGTTTTGAGTGTCTTCCAGTGCTTCTCTTCTGACATAGAAATGGTTTTCTCTAAGATGAATATGGCTGCCTGTGCCCAGCTTTGAATATTGACTACAATTTATTTAAAAAAAAATAATAATAAAAAATAGAGATCACACAGGTACATCTTGACTCTGGTACCAATTTGTTACACAGAGTAATCAAGGTTTTTTTTTTTTTTAGCAAGATTGGACCCCATTATTATTATTATGAAATAAATAACTAGATTGGGTGTTACTTGAAGGCTGAAGCAGTTGTACCTGTGACAATGGTGCTTGTAACTGGCTCTGAAGCTGTGTCTCCATGCATGGTAACTAGAGTAACAATGTATTTTCTGGAAGGCAGGAGGCCTGAAAGGACAGTCCTGGTCTTGGAACCATCCAGAACAACTTCAAACTCCTCACTGGAATCATCTGTAGAGTAGAGCAGCTTGAAACTATTAGCAGGTGGGGCTGGAGCACTCCAGGCTATGGCAAAGGAGTCAGCTGTGATATCTGAGAAGTAGAGCTGACTCACAGGACGGAAACCTGTAACCAAATGAATGATGTTCAATATTATTGGTTCTCTTGAGGAATGAACCCTTCTGTAATCGGTGAACCTTCTCAGACAGGCAGTAAGTTAAAAAAAAAAAAAAAAGCAACACGAGGCTATGAGTTAGCATGCAGGATGGAAGATCTTTGGCCACACACATTAAGTAAATGATGAATTTTTGTATAAGGAAAAAAGAAGACTGGAGATGAAACTAGATGAGAACAAAGAGGTGAAAAGTATCCTCATCAGACACACATATTTCAGTACAAAAGCAATGAAATACTCTACGGTAGTTATTTGATACAAAATGAATTTTTGTTTGTTTTGTTTGTTATATGCTCAAAATTCAAATTTAAATAGGCAAAATTAAAAATTCTCTGATGAATTGTACTTAGCATCACATCATAATAATATAGGCCAGAAGAAGCCATAGCCTTGTGATATGAGCGAATCCTCAGAGCTCCAGGTTAAAAATATAACAAACAAATAAAAACTATTCAGTACGTGAAATATCCACAGTGGGTACCTGTAAAGGCATCAATTGTGGCAGCAGCGCTTTGTTGTCTGCCCCTCTGAGCCATGACAGTGACGGTGTACTCAGTACCAGGCTCCAGGCCACTCAGTGTGGTGCTGCTGATATCTCTGGGTATGGTTATTTCAGTGGTCACACCACTAGCTGAGGTGTAGCTCACTCTGTAATACTCAATGGGTCCCTGGACAGAGCCCCAGAGTAAAGTGATGCTGTTCTCTGTGGAAGCTGTGACCATCAGATCCATGGGGATATCCAGACCTGTGAAAAAGTAAAAGAAAGGAATAACAAAAATAAAGAAGATAAAAGTAGTAGGGAGCATCAGTGGAAATATATGGGATGGCAAGTGGCCATGCTTAAAATATGGAATGACCATGTCTGCAGAGGAACTTGGGGCTCCCTCCTAAAATCCTGAAAACTATCATCACTCTACTTCTACTTTTATTAAAGTAGAAAGCACAAAAGATTTTTTATTTTACAGGTTAATAGCTGGCCTGCTGGAATACAATACATACCATAATAAAATCAAGATTAATAGATTATTAGATAATTGGATGAATGAATGTTATATGCCTTCAGTCTATTGCTCTACACTGATAGCTGGTTACCTGTCCTGGCATTCATTGTGGCTGGATTGCTTTGGTTGGTACCCAGAATGGCTGATATCCCAATGCCATATTCAGTACCTGGTTGCAGATCTAAGAAGAGAAAGTATTAGTGATTTGTTCACAGTTTAAGAATAATTATTAATAATTTGGGAGAATAATAATAATTTAAAAATATGGGCTCCTGAGTGGCACAACAGAGCGTCACTATATAATCTGTGAGGAAGACGGTAGTTAGCACTTTCCTCAGAGTGTGTTCAGCTGTCCTGTGACGGTTGTGGCAAGTGTGAGAGGTTATTATCAATAACAGATTGAATCTCTAATGAGAGACAAAGATAACATCGGGGAAAACCGACTCTGCCACCCTGGGACTCTTATCCAGGGAAACTGAATCTACAAGTCACACCTAGAAGAACAAGAGCCGCTTTCCACTAATAAAAAAATATTATCCATTATTACAGCATTTCATGGTCACTAAACCACAATCACTCATTGATCACATGCACAGGGGCCAACAAATATATGCTACAATAAACTATGCATATCTCAATGAATAGGAGTTACATGCATTGCTGTAGGCATATGAAGGCATGCACATAAAGGCATGCATGCAAGTGTGCATATGTGTGGGTGTGAAAAGGATGTTTACTGTTCTTAGTGATATAAGAACTATATAAGAACATTTAACATCCTGTTCAAACTCACACATATGCACCCCCACAGGCATGCCTTTATAACCAATAATCAATAGAACAAAAAGGCAATAGGTTGAAGTAGGAGTATGATATGGGCTGATGGAAAATGTGCAGCATTTACTCACACAATAACAAAAATACTCCATTTTAAAATATGTACTCTACTTTAACAGTGCTAAAAGCCAATGAAGATAGGTACTCTTTGGGTTCAGTCTAAATTAGGCCTCCTCTTGTGCTTCAGTAGTATCCCATAATTTAATAATTTAACACTGTAACGTCAGGCATTTCAAATGTGTTTGACCACATCCAGGGAATCACAAACACTGCTTCAGCACCAAGCATGGAATACCAAACAAAAACCAATGCGCAGAGGTGGAGTGAGCTCAAATTGCACACAGGTGAAGGCTATTTATTGCAACAAACATCTTGTGGCTCAATTAATGAGAAGTTAATGGGGAGAACAAACACTGAATGTTGGAAGTCAGAACTAGGTTGCAATGATCTCTCTCTTATGCACAGGACAAAAAAAAAAAAAAACGTTCTCCAGCCTGCCACTAAGGACACACGTCACTGTCACTTGAGCACATTGCATTGCTTACACATATGTGGGGACTTAAAGGCATATCTCCACACATATTGACTAATAGCCAGCCTGAGGAAGTACTACCTAAGACTAGCCAAGTCATAATAACTGAAGTATCACACCGTGTGAACTGCTGAAACCCTAAGATAAGAAGGTGGAAGCAGTAAAGAGCCTTCACCTGTGTATCAACAAAAAATGTGGTGCATGCTGGTCTTTGGCAGCCTCTCATAATATGACTGATATACTTTATGACTGTTATTGCACCCTTCCCATTTTCACAATTGACAAGAAAAAAAACATGGAGACTGGTTTCCAGCACCTGAATGAAGCACTAACAATGGAACTGGTGCTCAGCAACGCAAGCTTCCACCAATGCAACACATATAGTCTATCTTGCCACTCTCAACCAAGATGATGAATGTGGCAAATGATGAAAACCACATCCTAATCATCTCTGTCTTTCTTTGTGATGCAGACTCAGTGGACGAATGCTGCCTTCTAGATGAAGATGCATTGGCCACAGAAATCTATCTACTTCAAGGCACATCAATACACTCTTCCTCTCTGTCCCCACACAGGCCAACACATAGCTAAAACACCCATGAAAGGTTTTAACTACATCAGTATATCTAGTGTGCTGAACCTCTGGCCATACCATAGCACAGCCAAGTTTGAGTTCTGGCCAGGGAACCAACCCCAGCCACTGGGGTTGCATACAACAGTGCACTCCCAGTGCCATTCCCAAGCCCGGATAAAATTGGGGAGGGTTGCATCAGGAACTGGCATAAAAACTGTGCCAAATCAAATATGCAGACCAATGATCAGCTGTGGGGACCCCTAATGGGAGCAGCCAAAAAAAGAACCATAACATAATAATTAATATATATTATTTTCATATCAATCACATACTTTTAGTAATCACTTCATCCTGGTCAGGGCCACAGTGGATCCAAAGTCTATCCTGGGAATACTGGGCAGGTGGGAATACACCCTGGATAAGATGCCAGTCAATCGCATGTCACCATGCATACACACCTAGGGGCAATTTATCTTAGTCAATCCACCTACTGATATGTTTTTATGGGAGGTGGGAGGAAACAAGAGAACCCAGAGGAAACCCACAAAGACACAGGGAGAACATGCAAAGAAACTCCACACAAACAGTCAGCCAAGCTCAGGATCAAACCCGGGACCCTGGAGCTGTGTGGTGGCAACATACCTACTGCACCACCGTGCCACCCTCATCTCAATGATTAGAAATATACAATATATGGCCAAAAGTATATGGATACTTGACCATTGAACATCCCATTCCAAAACCATGGACATTAATTCAGAGTTGGTCCTCTCTTTGCCGTTATAATAACCTCCAGTCTTCTGAGAAGGCTTTCCACTAGAGTTTGGACTGTGGCTGTGGGGATTTGCCCATTCAGCCACAAGAGCACAAGCGGTCAGGCACTGATGTCTGGCAAGAAGGTTTGGTGTGAAGTTGATATTCCACTTCATCTCAAAGATGTTCAGTGAGGTTGAGGTCAGGGCTCTGTGAAGGCCACTCAAACCATGTCTTCATGTTGCTCACTTTGCACAGGGGCATTGTCATGCTGGAACAGTGAAGTTAGTTCCAGTGAAAGTAAATCTTAATACTACAGCATACAAAGAAATTCTAGACAATTGTTTCCAGCTTTGTCTCAACAGTTTGGGGGCCAAAATATCAGTGTTATGATCAGGTTTCCACATACTTTCGGGCATACAGTGTAAATAACACTTAAGGATATAGACACGAACAACACATTTCACTGATTGAGATAAGAGACAAACGTCATGTGACAGGGACTAAAATCACCTTTGTACATTATTTCATACATACAAAGATTAGTATTTTTTTGATACCTTTATTTTAATTTTTTCACTCTTGGGTTAAAAGGACCTGAATGTTATTTATTTATTTAGTTGTTTGTTTGTTTGTTGACAATGCATTATAATTTCTAAACTGCAGTTTATGTTAAGCAGAAGAACAGAACCGAGCAGCTCTGAAACAGAGTAAGATTGTAAAGATGTGTTGAGCTCACTTGTGAGAGTGATCCTGGTTATGGTTCCATTGCTATGTGGAATTACGATTTTATTGTACTGATCTCCAGCCAGTGTACTGTACACAACACAGTAATACTCCACAACAGCCTTGCTATTGTCCCACTCCAGCTCCAGAGATGTGGATGTCTTAGAGAGTACCCGCAAGTGTTTGGGTGGATCGATCTCTGTAAAAAATAAAGTACAACGATCGTCAGACATCAAAGGCACAATGTCACAATGCAATGCAGTATATGTTTAATGATGCCTGTGTGACGATTGTAAAATGTTTGCCCAGCAGGGAAGTTATAGGAAAGATGGTTCCGGACAAACAGGAGTGTCACAGTAGCAGAGTTTTTAAAAATCTTGCTGACAACAGTATTTGAGTATCAAATAATCAACATGACTATCATATCAGTGTGTACTACTGAGCCATTTCTTGGCTACACTCTGCTCTTCATCCCGGCATGCTGCTGAACTCTCCTGTTTTTCTGTCCATCATAACAACTTTGACCTCTTTACCCATTATATCTGCAGCTCTTTGGAGCCTCTCTACCTTTCATTAGGTGTACCTTCTATGTTAATATCTGTTCTCCACTGAAGCTTCTCTCTCATTCATTTCAGCCTGTCTGTCTATCATTCATCCTAACCCCTATGTACTTCTGAACTGGAGGTTCATCTTACTGCTATTTTATGAATTGAGTTGCAATTCACTTATTGTCACAGAACAAAAGCAGCAGTTTTTGAAATCAATAATATCAAACCAATACTTTGTTTTCAGCTAGTTTTCATGATTAGCCATGTTATCACATTGATGTTCTGTTATGATGTATGTCCCAGGTATGCTCACCTGTGATAAACTCAGCAGATACAATTCTACTTTCACTGCCCTTGTGAAAGCTGCTAACCAACACTTCATATCTGGAGCCTGGCCTTAGGACTTGTAGTGAGTACTGACTCAGAGTCGGCTCCAGATGAAATGTGGTCTTGGGTCCACCATAACCCACGAGTCCATAACGTAGGATGATTTCGTCCACTTTGGCCCTGGGCAGAGTCCATTCTACAAATGCCACCGTGTCCGAAACATCCCGGATCATAAGCTGTGTTGGTCCATCAATTACTGAGAACCAGAAATCAGAATGGCCAACATGAAAACATTAGTGCTAACAAAAAAATGACAGAATTGTAGATAAAGAATAGAACTAAAGCTGGAAATGAACTGCTATGGACAAAAATGCAACCAAAAACTTAACAATTACATTTTCTCATTTAGTAGATGCTTTTATCCAAAGTGACTTACGGAGGCAGGACATTACTGAGACATGATATAACTGAGACCTGATATAATTGAACAGTTGAGGGTTAAGGTCTTTAATTGTTCTAGAACAGAAACATTAATCTGAAATCTCTGATGCTAGTCAACATTTTTACTTTTTTATTTCCACTTATTATTTACGCACACCAACCACTTTATTAGGACACTATAGTAATACTGGGTAGGGCCTCCCTTTGCTCTCAAAACAGCCTCAATTCTCATGGCATGGATCCCACAAGATGTTGAAGACATTCTTTTGAGATCCTTTGAGCCTGTGTCCACTGCAGCCTGGGCTTTCTGTTCTTGGCTGACAGAAGTGGAACCTGATGAGATCTTCTGCTGTTATAGCCCATCCGCCTCAAGGTTTGACGTGTTGTGCATTCTGAGATGAATTTCTGCTCACCACAATTGTACAGAGTGGTTATCTGAGTTACTGCAGCCTTTCTATCAGCTCAAAGCAGTCTGGCCATTCTCTGTTGCCCTCTCTCATCAACAAGGTGTTTCCGTCTACTCACCACTCTGAGGAAACTCTAGAGACTGTTGTGCATAAAAATCCCACGAGTAAAGCAAACTGATTATCTTTTAAAATTAATATGTATTGGTATTTGCACCTGATATGCATGAGTTTTTTTAATTGTGTGAATAACTAACTGTGGTTTCACAGGATGTCTTAATGGCATCATGCTATCACTACAGACGTGGATAAATTTGTTGGTACCCTTCCACGAACAAAGAAGAACCCACAATTTTCTCTGAAATAACTTGAAACTGACAAAAGTAATTGGCATCCATCATTGTTTATTCCATATTTAATAAAAAACAGATTTTGCTTTTGATTTTTGATTCAACAGAATATTTTAAATGATAAAACAAATGAAAATGGCATGGACAAAAATGATGGGACAACCTTTAGAGTATCTGTAGCTCTCAATGAGACTTCCGCACCTGTCAACAGGTAGTTTGTCCCACTTTTCCTGAGCAAACTGCTCCAGCTGTCTCAGGCTTGAAGTGTGCCTTCTCCAGACTGCATGTTTCAGCTCCACAGATTCCATAGATGTTTGATTGGATTCAGATCAGGGCTCACAGAAGTCCACTTCAGAATAGTCCATTGTTTTATTCTTAGCCATTCTTGGATGCTTTTACTCTGGGATTTTCGTTTTTATCATGTTGGAGGACTCATGACCTGCAACTGAGACAGAACTTTCTGACGCTAGGCAGTATGTTCCGCTCCCAAATGCCTTGATAGTCTTGAGATTTCATTGTGCCCTGCACAGATTCAAGGCACCCCATGCCAGACACAGCAAAGTAGACCCAAAACATAACTGAGCCTCCTCCATGTTTCATAGTAGGTATGGTGTTCTCTTCTTTGAAAGCTTCATTTTTTGTCTGTGAACATAGAGCTGTTGTGACTTGCCAACAAGCTCCAGTTTTGTCTCATCTGTCCAAAGGACATTCTCCCAGAAGCATTGTGGTTTGTCAAAATAAAATTCCAGTCTGGCATTTTTATGTTTTTCTTTCAACAGTAGACTCCTCCTGGGCCTTCTTCCATTGAGCCCACTGTCGCTCAAAAAGTGACAGATGGTGCGATCAGACACTGATGTACTTTGACCTTGGAGTTCAGCTTGTATCTCTTTGGAAGTTTTCCTTGGCTCTTTGTCTACCTTTTGCACTATCCTTCTGTTCAATCTGGAGATGATTTTCCTCTTGCGGCCATGTCCAGGGAGGTTGGCTACATTCCCATGAACCTTAAACTTCTTAATAATATTTGTAACTGTAGTCACAGGAACATCAAACTGCTTGGAGATGGTCTTATAGACTATGCCTTTAACATACTTGTCTATAATTTTCTTTCTGATCTCCTCAGACAACAGTCTCCTTTGCTTTCTCTGGTCCATGTTCGATGTGGTGCACATGATGATACCAAACAGCAGAGTGACTACTTTTCTCCATTTAAATAGGCTGAATGACTGATTACAAGATTGAAGGCATGTGTGATACTAATTAAAGAAAACAGTTAGCTTGAAATATGACTATAATCTGAATATTTATAATCTTTTCTAGGGGTACCAACAAATCTGTCCAGGCCATTTTAGAATATCTTTGTAGAATAAGCAATAATTTATCTCTTTTCACACTTTCTTTGCTTTACTCTATGACATACCAAAGGCTGCAGGTATACATGAGACAATTGCTTTTAATTTCATTACTTTTCAGGAGGAATGAAGCATTTTTTCATTGCACTGTAAGGGTACCAACAGATTTGTCCACATCTGTAAGTCCCTGACTGCATTAAAAATGCTAATTAGACAGAGAAGACCATTTCTTAATGTCTTTTGTTTATTTCCTCACATTTAGAGTTCATTAATAACCACATTTTAAATATACTCTGTAAATCTAAAAGATTTAAGCCAGAAGGCTGTTAATTTAAGAGGGCTGGTAAAAGGGCCTGTAAGTTCTGGGTCAGTTCTTTGTCAGTTGCATTCAGCACCCAAGCATAGACCTATACATATTTTATTCATGTACTTATGTTGCTGCAGTGAACAGGTGATATATTAATAACATCAAATTAATAATTATTGCCTCTTTAATATTGACTGACTAAAATTAATTGTCTTTTCATAGTAGACATACCGCTTGGATTGCTTTGGAGAAGTTCAGTTGAATCTACTTGTCCTGTCTGTATGTGACAGAAAGAAAGAATTTAAATTAAGTCCAAAATTGCTGACAGGCCTGCTCTTTCATCAAGATGACATTTTCCATGTCTAAGGCAGTGTGATGTTTCCCTGAATTTTACAGGTCCAGCCCAATACCAATACTCTGGTTTTAGGCTGCATGAGTGAATGCAGCAGTATAATTTCACCCCAGTGCATGATGGATAGGAAGTATGTTAAATACTCCAGCAGGAGAACAGTACCAGTTATGGTCAGGTACACACATTATTGGACATTGCGAGTGCTAGACAAACTCACATGTGGTAACAGTGGCAGCGACAGGCTGGCTCCTGCCTTGGTCTTTTAGCGCCACCAGATTCACAGTGTACTCCTCTCCAGGCCTTAGACCAGTCTGATGGTAAGATGTGATGGTGCTGGGCAGCTGGGTTGTCATTCCTCCTTCATTGTCCTTTGGCGAAAACAAACATACAAGCAAACACATACACACACACACACACACCCCAAGCTTCTGTAACCCCATATTCATAGACACACATCAAGAGACAGTAAAATGTGCAAAAATGAACGTCTCTAGGTTACGCATGTAACCATGGTTCCCCGAGGGAACGAGACGCTGCGTCAAAATGCTATGGGAATGCCTTCAGCGTGACCACGCTCTGAATCACGTGTGTAATCAGTCCAATGGATGGGCGAGACATCACAGGCGGGGTGACGTAACGACCCGGAAGCTTAAAAGCACGAGCGGTGGATACAGCGGCAGCTTCTGAGGAATGAAGCAAGTGCTCACAGGGATGCCGGAAGTATGGCACTGAGACGCAGCGTCTCGTTCCCTCGGGGAACCATGGTTACATGCGTAACCTAGAGATTTTCCCCTTCAGGAACTCGAGCTCCGTCGAAACGCTATAGGAACGAGTATGCCCACGCCGCCAGACTTACAAATCCCTGCCTAGTGTGGAAGAGCACAGCTAGGGCAAGAGAACAGAAGAGCCGGGAGTGGCTCGCATATCGAGGCCATAGAACCTGGCGAACGTCAGAGGCGTGGACCAACCCGCAGCATTGCAGATGTCCTGCATGGATACACCTGCAAAAAAGGCCTTGGAGGCCGCCACGCTTCTGGTAGAGTGAGCCTTGACCCCCAAGGGCGAGGGGAGATCAGAGGACTCATAGGCCAGACAGATGGCATCCACGATCCACCGACTGAGGGTCTGTTTGGTAGCAGGAAGACCCCTTTTAGGGGGACCAAAACACACAAACAATTGGTCCGCCCTTCTCCACAGGGCAGCTCTGTGGATGTACGTGTCCAGTGCTCGCACTGGGCACATACAGTTAAGCCTCCGCTGGTCGGGCTCCCGAAAGGGAGGAGGACAGAAGGCCTGGAGTACGACCGGCCGTGGTGTAGAGGAGGGAATTTTAGGTACATA
>CM075006.1:22197799-22240968 GCA_037576675.1 Pangasius sanitwongsei | reverse complement strand
AATCCATTGTGGTGGTGTATAAAGGCAAAATCACAAAAACTCTGTCATTGTCCAAATACTTTCGGACCTGACTGTATATAATTTAAGAGTTTATATGAATACAAAAGGTGCGGTTTTGTTGACTAAAATGTCATTAATATGTATGTCATCTGTAGGGTAATACAGTGCTTCAGCAGTCTAAGTATCTTTTTTACAATTGGATTTTTAAATCCAATTAAAAATCACTCATTTTGTTGCTTAGTACTTAGATCAGATCAGAATTGGTACTAGAAAGGAACAAGGGGCATTGTGCATCTCTAGGTAGCGCTGAACATCCAAATGATATATACCTGCGCATCCAAATGCAAGGTGATACCTAGATGTTGGGCTGAATTTGACACAGCACACATTGGCCTTGGCTTCAATGCTGGCAACTGAGTTATCCAGATTAGTAGACCACAACTTGACTGAAGGGAAGTAAAAAAAAAAAAAAGAGTATGGATTACTCATTCAACAGCAGTAAAGCAACAAAGCTTTTAATCTTTTCACCTTATCTTGAGCTACATGCATTATTAATTGAATTATCAATTACATACCTTTTGCATCATCTGAGCCTGAAGCCAAAAGTTTGGGATCCATAAGGTTGAAATCAACACTCCAACATCTCTTCTCGTGCTCCTAGAAAAAAATGTCCAAAAGAATTCAATTAGATGTGTTTTATGTACACAAGGAAGAAATTATAACACAAGAATAGGTTACCAAGATTTAAAAAAAAAAAAAAAAAAAGTATTGTGATTAAAGAAAGTACGATGTATTGGTAAGATGGTATGTCATTATGGTTATAGTATAAGCGCCATGTTGTACTATGGTTGTACTACACTAGCTTAGAAATATACCTTTAAACATGTAGAACCCTACACCAGAGTAAAATTTATGGAGTTGCCTCTGTCACAAGTTTAGTCCTTGTTACTAATTGTTATGCCAGAAATATCCTTAAAATATACTTCAAACAGGATGGAAGCTACTGAAGAAAAAATATTTAAGACATTTGTCCCTGCTGTGACCTTGATCCTGTTTGGAACAATTCCAAAATCGACACTACACTATCACTACAGTGACTATACACAATGATCAAAGCATCAAAACTGCTGACCATCAGAGCATACAGAATATTTTATTTATGTTGGCAATGCACCTGATAAACCTTTGACCTCTGCCCCGTAAACCCATCCCAAAGAATCACTGTTCCCTCATAGTCACTGCTCGCCAACAGGTTCTTGTGGTAGCTACTCCAGCTAATACAGCTGAGGAAAGAGAGGAGAGAGAGAGAGAGAGAGTGATGGATTTCCATCAATTATGTTTTGACACTGTACCTGAAGTATCTTTATGTGAACCAAGAGAATTGTTGCACCTTATTTTGGAGTTGCATGTCATTTCGTTGACAGGATAATGAATGTCCACAGCATCCTGGATCACTGTTCCATACTCAAAAACTTTAATTTTCTTGGTGACACCGGCAATGGCGAAATAATCACAGTCACGGTCAAACTCAATGCTGTAAAGAAATGTTAAGTGTTAAGATGCTACAAGGCTTAAAGTGTAATTCAAGCTTCTTTATTTGCTCACTGCCTTTATTTGCTCACTGAGTTACACCCTTCTCAATTATCCAGTTGTAGAGAAGGAGAGATCTTGATTCATGTTCTTTTGCACACTATTTAATGTAGCATTTAACAGTTCTCTTTGATGATTTTATGATTACTAATTGCCATGTCTCAATTAAGATTAAGATGCTGTTAAGAAGTCATTCTGTTATTGTTGTGAAAGAGTTTTCTCTAAGGATGTGCAGTCCTGAGCTCAGGTTACTGTCTGTGTCATGCATGTTCTCTTCTGGGTTATCTGGTCTCCTCCCACCTCCCGAGAACATGCTGGTAGGTTGACTGGCTGCTCTAAACTAGCCCTAAGTGTGAATCAGTGTCTTAATATCTTCTCTCCTACTATTTTCTACTAAATTCAGTTGATGCCATTCCACAAAAATATAAACAAATACATAATGTACACACACATTAAGAGGGTTTTCATAATTTGTTAACAAAAAGAAGAAAGACTATCCTGTTAACATTTGGTTACTCGCTTAGATTATATAAAAAGCCTGGGGCAGTCATTGATTTTGAAACCTGACAATTTGCAACCAAGAATTAACTAAACTGTATAAAACTGGAGTTGCCCGAGACTGGGAGCATTTTAAAGAAAAAAAAATGCAATCTATATACAGTTGAGGCCTCAAGTTTATGTACACCTAGGCTAAAGACATTCAAACTCAATTTTTTCACAACTCCATACATTTTATCTTACTATAAATGTCCTGTGTTATGTGAATTAGAGTATCTACTTTATTTGCATAAGAGGTAATTTCAAAATAATATCTAAGAGACAGATTTATTTCAGCTTTTATATACTATATCAGATTTTCAGTGCTTCAAAAGTTTACATATGCTTTGTTAGCATTTGGAGGCATTGCCTTTTTTTAATTGCTTTTAATTGGGTTGTCTTCCACAAGCTTCTCACAATAGTTTGCTGAAATTCTTGCTTTCTTCAGGGCTTTGTAATGGCTGCTCTGACATTTTCACTTTGTTGTCTTTAAACCATTTTGTAACAATTTTGGAGGTATGTTTAGGAACATTGTCCTGCTCGAAGACCCAGCTGGGACCAAGTTTTAACTTTCTGACTGATGTCCTTTTTTTTGCTTCAATATTATTACATAATCCTCCTTCCTGATGCCATCTATTTTCTGAAGTGCACCAGTCCCTTTTCCAGCAAAACACCCACACATGATGCTGCCACCCCAATGTTTCACAGTTGGGATGGTGTTCTCTGAATTAAATCCTCACCCCTTTTCCCCCATACACAGAACTGATTATGGCCAAACACTCCACCAAAAAGCTAGATCTTTGTCCTGGTGATCACCTGCAAACTTCAGTCTGGATTTTTTTTATGCAGGTCTTATGCAGAAGACTCTCTTAATGGTGGATGTACATACTGGCACCTGATGCCTCCAAATATTTCACCAGTTCCTTTGTTGTTGTCTTTTGTTTAATTTCTCCAAGTTAATTTCCTAAATGATACTGATCCCATATTTTTCCATATTTGCATACAATTGTTTGTAGAGATGCTCATGGTACCTTCAGTTGAGAAGTGAAGTGGCGTGTGGCCAAGTATGGTGACCCATACTCGGAATTATTGCGCTGCATTTAACCCATCCAAGTGCACACACACAGTAGTGAACACACACCCGGAGCAGCGGGCAGCCTTTTTTGTAAATTGGAGGAACCTGAAAAAGGAGGAACCGGGCCTGTGGATGACCACAGATTTTTCTAAAGTCTTGCTTAGTTGCTTGGATTTTCCCATGGTATCAAGGGTAAAAAGGCACTGGCTGTAAAGGTTGGCCCTTTTAAAGCCAGACAGAGACAGTGTATGTAAACTTTTGACCTACTGGAATTCTGATATAGTGAATTAAAGCTGAAATAAATCCGTCTCTAATCAAATGTTTCAAAATTACTTCTGATGTGAATAAAGTAGGTACCTGTGGCGGCGGGGCATGGACGAGCATCAACTGTGGATGGAGAGGAGGTGGGTCGAACCAGCAGGTAATGCAACCACTGGTCCAGGTGTCTCTCATTTTCCTCGCTCTCTCCTACTCCTCCCCCGGTCCCAGCTCCACAGAGCCGAGGTGCGGGGGCCCCAAAACCAGCCCCCAGAACCCAGTTTCCTCCCCGTTGTTCCGCCCCTGCTCCCACACTTCTGATGTCCCCTTTAACACTGTCTCTCTCTCTCTCTCTCTGCACATGTAGAACCTTCCACGCCCACCAGGACCAGGGCAAAGCCCGGGCAGGTCTGCAGGCAGGGCATTTCCAGGGTCAGTGTTCCTTCATGGAAGCTGGAATACTGATCTGGATCCTTGACGTGCCACAGGCCTCTCCAATCGAGCAGGAATGTACCGGGTGTCATTAAGTATACAAGGGGGCCTTGGTGGGGTGTAACCGTACCACTGACCATCAAAGCCTGATTCAAATGTGGGGCATTGGGGAATGTACAACTGGTGAATGTGAGGTCTGTGTTCTTGGGACAAACTGGCCAGAGTTTCAGGCATTAGTGCGGGAAATGTTTGTGGAAGGGTCCTGCAGTAGCGAGGCATGGTGTGGAATGTGTGCAGCGTGTTATCTCCCAAGTCAGGATCCTGAAAGAGATCCTGACTAACCAAAGTACTACATGATGCAAGGAATTGGGATGATTCGCAGAACTGGGATAAGTGGCTCGAGCCTCTGTTATTTGCAGTACGATAGGTCCCACAAACCTCCATGATGTTCATTTGAATTAAGGTACAAGCGCAAGCCTCGTGGCATCTTAGACGTCATTAGGGAAAATTGGGAGGAGGAACCTTCTAACCGCAAAAATTAAATTCAGTATGTTCTTAACCTGAGAGCAAAACTCCACACATTGGGGCAATTAACACAGAAGAATTTGCTACAGGCACAAGAATGTCAATCCTGGATGTATGACAGGGTACTTGGCCATGGGAATTTGCACCGGGAGATAAAGTGCTGGTTTTGCTACCCAAGTCAAGCTCTAAATTACTCACAAAGTGGCAAGTCGACTATATATGCATTGCAAATATACCACCTCAATCTCCTGAAGAGAGGCAGTTCCTGTGGCTCTGGCGACGGTGGTTACCGAGAGGGACCCACCGTCCCAGTGAGCACAGGCTGCCAGGTTGCAATGGAATATTTTTTCACCTCTACCCAATCGCATAGAGCACCACACTGAGGCACCAACAGGTGTGGCTGTGCGCAGCTGCCCATACCGATTACCTGAACACACACACACACACACACACACACACACACACACACAAAAAAAAAAAAAAGTGGTGCAGGATGAACTCAAGGCTATGCTTGACATGGAAGTAATCGAGAAGTCCCACAGTGAATGGAGCAGCCGGGCGATGTTGGTGCCCAAGACCAATAGGTCGGTCTGTTTTTGTGTGGACTTCAAGTCAACACGGTGTCTAAATTTGACACATATCTGTTGCCTTGCGCTGATGAACTGCTCGATTGGTTAGGCATGGCTCGCTTTTATTCAACACTGGTCTTAATCAAGGGCAGATTCCCTTGACTCCAATATCCAGAGACAAAATGGCCTTTTCCACTCCGTTTGGGTTACACCAGTTTGTCACCCTTCCCTTTGGGTTGTCTGGAGCCCTAGCAACATTTCAACATCTCAAGGACAGAATCCTCTGCCTACACAATGCATATGCTGCTGCCTATTTAGATGACAATCATTTATAGCAATTTACAATTTATAGCAGCATTTACAACATCTGAGGGCTATCCTGAGATCGTTGAGATGAGCAGGACTCACAGCGAACCTGAAGAAGTGTGAACCTGAAGTACAGTATCTGGGCTTCCACTTGGGCCATGGGCAGGTGCAAATTGATAGACAGCAGCAATTGCAGCCTGCCCGAGACCCAAGACCAGAAATGGGGTCACAGTGGGATGGCAGTTCTTGGGGCTGGCTGGCTACAGTGGATGGAGCCATGCGAGCGGGCTTTCTGCCAGGTAAAAGCAGTTTTGTGTGGGGGCCCGCTGTTGTGTTCACCTGACTTTTCTCTCCCTTTTGTTTTGCAGACTGATGCATCAGAGAGAGGGCTGAGGGCCAGTTTGTCCCAGATGGTGGAGGGGGGAGGGGTGCCGTGCTGTACATCAGCCGGTATAAGTGGGTGGTCCTCACCCTCCGGTACTACCTGCTGGGGCACGCTTTCTCCGTCTGTTCCGATCATGCACCGCTCCAATAGCTCCATTTCATGAAGGATGCCAACGCGCAGATCACCCGTTGGTATCTGGCACTTCAGGCATTCAAATTTGAGGTGGTCCACGGACCAGGGGCGAAGATGGTGGTAGCGAATTACCTCTCCCGTCAGGAGCTCAGGCTCCCTGGCCTGAGTCGGGATGAGGGGGTATGTGGCAACTGGGGCATATTGAATATCTTTAGCCTAGGTGTATGTAAACTTTTGGCCTCAGCTGTATGAATATGATTTGTTACAAGAGAAGTAAGTGTTTTCTCCAATAGGGTAGGTGGAATATTTTAATCATTGTGTCTAATATTTATTTTATACTATTATTCTCTTGATGGGCACTAATTATTGTAGAAGGAACTCAAGTTTCACTCTGGCTGCTAAATACTTACCTGTAATAGTTACTATCAACACTGACCAAAAAAAAAAAAACAATAATACATGATGATTTTAATACATGATGACCAAAAATGTCCTGAAACAAATATATTCTATATTCTGAAGTAGTGCATATGAAGAAATACTTACCTAGAAACAATACTAGAACCATTGTAGAGGTCGCTTGCATAAGACAGAGTGGCCAGAGGGCGTACAGAGTTGTAACGTGTAAATTTGGAGAGACACTCCATGAAGTCATCCAGCTGGTTAACAGTTCTGCTGTCATCTGTAAGAAGTATGTACAGGCTTACATCGAAACTTAATATATATAAATAACCAGACATAATATAGATAATATAGCTAATATTAACTATAGATGGGCTGCTGGGTCTGCAGGCTGAAACACCTTGTTGATGAGAGAGATCAGAAGATAATGACCAGATTGGTTTGATCTGAAAGGAAGTCTATAGCAATCTGAGGCTATCATGGGCACAGACTCACCGAAAGTTGACAGTAGAACACTGGAAAAAGACTAGGTGATTTTTTCTGTCCAGTTTGAGTGAACATATACTCATGATAGCCTTCGATTCTTGTTCATGGCTAACAGGAGTGGAACCTGATGTGGTCTTCTGCTCTTGTAGCTCATCCACCTCAAAGTTCCATGTTTTGTGCATGCTGAGATGCTTTTCTGCTCACCACGGTTGTAAAGAGTGATTATTTGAGTTACTATATCCTTCCTGGCAGCTTGAACCAATCTGGCCATTTTCCTCATACCTCTCAACAAGGCATATCTAGAGACTGCTGTGTGAGAAAATCCCAGCAGTTTCTGTAATACTCAAACCAGCACGTCTGACACAAATATCCATGCCACTGTTAATGTCACAGAGATCATATTTTTCTTCTTCATTCTGACTTTTGATGTGAACATTAACTGCAGCTCTTGATCTGTAACTGCATGATTTTTTTTGCATTGTGCTGTTGCCACATGGTTGGCTGTTTAGATAACTGCACACATGCACAGATGTTCCTAATGAAGTGGATGGTGAGGGTATATACACATACACACACACACAGATTAATTGACATTTAATACTTGGTGAACTGTCCTTTAGCCGAAAACTTTGCGTTGTCTCAGTTGTCTCAATGAGCTTTGCACATTCTGATTTTCACATTTTCTCCCATTATTCAATGCATATTTTCTCCAACTGTACTAAATTAGATGGTTGATATGTGAACAGCAAGTTTCAGGTTATGCCATGGATTTTAAATAGGATTTAAGTCTGGGCTTTCACTTGGCCATTCCAAAACAAACCTTCTTTTTTCCCAAGCCATTCCTTTGTAGTTTCTGCCCTGTGCTTCGGCTCATTGTCCTGTTGGAACCTCAATTTTCATCCTAAATACAGATCTCTGGTTGACTGGAACCTCCATCCATGTTGGCTCCATCCATGTTGCCCCTGATGGTAACAATCTTTCCAGGTCCTCCTGCTGAAAAGCAACCCAGAGCATGATGCTACCACTACCATGCTTGATGTTAGGAATGGTGTTACTAGTGTTGGGCTGTATTTGTTTTGCATCAAACATAATGCTTTGCCCTTAGACCAAATATCTTTGGTCTCATCAGACCACAAAACCTTTTTCCAAAAGATCTCAGATGTTGTCACATGCCTTCTAGCAAACTCCCGGCACTGGCCACTCTCCCACAGATCTGTGAAGAACTGATGATACTGCAGATGTGTGCACAGGTTCTCCTTTTTCATCCAGTGAGATCTGTAACTCCTTCAGCAGCATAGCTGGCCTCTTGGACACTTTTCTCACAATCCCCCTTCTTGACTGGGTGCTCAGTTTGGCCTGATCTTGGTAGTGTCTGGGTTGTGCCATGTTTTTTTTCCACTTTGTTATAATAGATTTCACAGAGCTCCTAGGAAAGTTCAAAGCATTGCTGATCTTTTTATAACCATCTGCAGCTTTTTTCCTCCTAACAACTTCATCTCAAAGCTTTAGGGGCACTTTTTGAGTCTTCAACACAGCAGGACTGATCTGATCTGCAGTTGTAGCTGTTAGAACTCCTAAAGTCAGTGATATTTATTGTGCAAGCACACAACTGGACATAAGTAGATTTGAAATGAGCACAAGATTACCTAGTTTACCTAGTGTGTGCACTCAAGAAAATTAAATACTAGCTTTAATTTAGACAATTTAGATGAATTAGTGAATACTTTTTGGAGGCACTGTACAAAACATATATGGGGCAAAACTAATATCAATATCAGGGATCAGTCCTAAAGAGAAGAATGTGGAATGTAGAATATAGCATTGCAATAAAAAGAAGAAATGATCAGCTTTCTGATAGATAAAAAAAAAAAAGAAATATATATATATATATATCTTAAGACCAAGAAATATAGATTTGATGTGTGGCAAAATGTTGCTGAGCATCACAAAATGGGAAGTGGCTATAAAAAAAAGCAAAAGCATTGAAAATACCCATTCCCACCATCAGGGCAATAATTAAGAAGTTCTAGTCAAACGGAAATATTATGAATCAACCTGGAAGAGGAGGTGGGTCTATATTGTCTCAACGCACTGTGAAGAAGATGGTTCAAGTGGCAAAAAAATCTCCAAGGATCACAGCTGGAGAATTGCAGACATTAGTTGCGTCTTGGGATCAGAAAGTATCTAAAACTACAATCCGACGTCACCTACATCACCAGAAGTTGTTTGGAAGGGTTTGAAGAAAAAAGCCTCTACTCTCATCCAAAAACAAACTCAAGCATCTTCAGGTTGCCAGACACTATTGGAACATCAAATGGGATCTGGTTCTATTGTCAGATGAAACCAAAAATAGAGCTTTTTGGCAATAAACACCAGAGGTGAGTTTAGCGCACACAGAGATTGACTCAACAGATGGACTCAACAGATATTAAATGAACACCTGACTGCCTCTGCTAGAAAGCTTAAAATGGGCCATGGTTGGACAATGAGCCAAATTGAGATGAGCCAGCAGGACAATGAGCCAAATCAATGGTTTACTTGACCACAAAATCAAGGTCCTGCCATGGCCATCCCAGTCCCCTGACTTGAACCCAATCAAAAATCATGTGGGGTGAACTGAAGAGGTGAAATATGAAGAATCTGGAGAGATTCTGTATGGAGGAATGGCCTCAGATCCCTTGCCATGTATTCTCCAACCTCATCAGGCATTATAGGAGAAGACTCAGAGCTGTTAGCAAAGGGAGTTAGCACAAAGTATTGACTAAAAGGGTGCCAATATTTGTGCCACACATGTTTTTAAACAAAGTTTTTTTTTTTTTTTTTGATATACCTGTGTAGTGTTTGCAATTGTTTGATATACATGAGAGCAGAGTATTTTTTTGAATTTTCTGAAAAAAAAAAAAAAGATCAAAAGCTAAACAAAGACAACTTTTCACAGCATTCTTTGCTCATATCTACCAAGGGTGCCAATATTAGTGGAGGGCACTGTATATGAAAATATTTCTGTCAAGTCACTTCAGTTTAGTTGTATTCAAAGACTACTGTGTCATGCAAAATGCACAACAAGAAATGTTCACATTCAGCTCCATTCGTAAAGATAAGATTTCTTAAACACTAAGAAGTTAAAAAGGTTTAATATAAATGAAAACATGCATCATTTACATACTATTACTGTTGATAAGATTTTCTAGGGCTCTCAATAATTGTAACGTGATTTGATTAAAAATATTTAATGTGCGTTTTTTCATTGTCAATTTCAATTAAAGGTTAGATTTCTCTCATTTTCAGGGTGAGTGTAAGATAATTAACCAAAACAACATTTTGGAACTGTTTTTTTAAACCCATCTTTACCAAGGGTGGCAATAATTCTGGAGTTGACTATGCCAAGTGTACCAACCCAAGGCTGTCCTCACTGGAGCTTTCAGAAATATGCATGCTCACCTGTGATTCGTGACATCCTGTTGGAAAAGTAGCACTGCTCTAGGTCCTCAAAGTGTGCTGTTAGCCTCTTTCTCCGAGAGGCCAGAGTGCTATTGTATGATGTCTGTCTTTTACCCTTTTGGACACATTTCATAAACATGATGGTCAGACTCTCATGTAAAACTATTCTGTGGTGAAAAAGAACTCAAAGTGTGCCAATCTAAAACAATAGGAATAGTGTAATGCTGACATCAAGACCTTTGCATTATATGCAAATTTACCTGTGAGCTTCCTCCAAACTGGGGAGGCTGGATATACTCTGTGGGTTCAATGATGCTACTGCTGGAAAAAAATATTTTGCATTAGAAGACATTTATTTTTCTTTAGAAGCAACAATATTTCATTCGAAAAAAACATTTCTGATTACAGATCTGATTATATATTTGTTCCAGATGCTGCAAATGTCCTAATGTCTTCCAAAATTTGTTTTGGAAGCCTTCATTTTTTTTTTTACTATATTGGGAAATATGTTATTTGATGTGGCATTTTCACAATAAAATGTAATCAGACAAACTTTTACACTGCTAAAAATACAGACTATAATTATGCAATTTGGAATAAGACCTGAAGCATACAAGTTCATTTCAATTTCAGTTCAATTTTATTTGTATAGCACTTTTAACAATGGACATTGTTACAAAGCAGGTTTACAGAAATATATAAATTCCAGATATAAATTTATATTATATTACTATATTACTATATATATATATATATATATATATATATATATATATATATATATATATATATATATATATAAAATATATCCATAAAGAGCAAGCCAGTGGCAAGGGTTACAGAAATACATACATTCAGGATATACATTTTAAATGTATGAATTTATCCCTAATAAGCAAGCCAGAGGCAATGGTAAAACTCCCTGAGATGACATGAGGAAGAAACCTTACGAGGAATCAGACTCACAAGGGAACCCATCCTCATCTGGGTGACACCAGATAGTGTGATTGCATTTCTGTGCAATTTCTCTTCTATAACTGTATACTATACAGTCAAAAAATTTAATTGTGTAAACAGAAACTAATGAGCTTATGAGCAACCAATTTCAGATGCATATGTGCTTTCTGAACATCTAATTCCAGGTTCAGTCCCCCTTTGCTATTATAATAACCTCCACTTGTCTGGAAAGGCCTTCCACACTAGATTTTGGAGTGTGGCTGTGGGGATTTGTAGGGTCGGGCACTGATGTTGGGCAAGGACGCCTGGGGTTCAGTCGGAATTCCAGTACATCCAAAAGGTGTTCAGTGGAGTTGAGGTCAGGGTTCTGTGCAGGACACTTGAGATCTTCCACTCCAATTTTGGCAAATTTTGTCTTCAAGAAACTCGCTTTGTGCACAGGGGCACTGTCATGCTGGAACATGTTTGGGCCTCTTAGTTCCAGTGAAAGGAAGTCTTAATGCTACCGCATATAAAGATATTTTACACAGTTGTGTGCTTCCAACTTTGTGTTGACAGTTTGGGGAAGATCCACATATGGGTGTGATGGTCAGGTGTCCACATACTTTTGGCCATTTAGTGTATTTATTATAAATACTGATATGCAAATCATTCAGGTTGGATTTTACCTTTAAGAATGATTTATGGCAATATTTCACTATATCACCCAGTCTTCCAGTGTGTTCTGTATTTTTCATGCAGATAGACTCATATCTCTTCACCTGAGGTTTTTAAGATTTGCTAGCTCATGAATTCATTATCATTATACTATTTTTGTTAAGATTCTGGAGGCATTACCCAACTTTCATTGTCTTGGTATGAACACCGTGTTTATGTACAAATCAGCCTTACTTAGGCTACTACTTAGTCACCACACTCATCCAAAGTGCAGTCTTTAGTTTAGGTACAATATCTAAGTATTCTTTTCCCTGTTGCCAGGTTTTAAAGTCCCCGTGAAGTGCCTCGAAATTCGCAGCATTATTCGATGTGCTGATGTAATTTCCACTGACATAGGAAGCCAGGCCGGACATACTGAGTGGCTCCTCCCCCTTTTCAAATAGCCAATAGCGTTTAGCTTACCTCATAGCCTACAGCTGTCACAAAGCTGTGAGCTGGCATAAATACCTCATTCAAAGTGAATGAATTCATGCCATTTTCTTCTTAACCAACTTGCAGTTGGAACATAGAATAGAATGCGCACATTCAAACATAGAGCTTATAGATAACCTTAAGGCTAACATTCATAATAAAAGCCACAAAGACCTCAATTTTGATTTCATGGGGACTTTTAGGCCAACTGCAGGATCTGATTGGCCTTACCTGGGTGCAGGAGAGTGTGCGTCTCCAAACTGGGGAACAGTGCTGTCCAAATTGGGGTCCATATCAATAACTGGTGAGTACAGCCCACTCATATCCTAAAGAGAGCACACACAATCCCTAGCTATGAGCTTACCAATAGTACAACTATGACCACAATGCCAGTCCTCAACAGTTTCAACTTACCTGGACACTCTTTATGTCCTCTTCCAAAAAGTTCAGTTCTTTCTGTAATTGCTCCAGTTGCTATGCAAGAAAAGAACAATGTCATGTCTCCTGTTATGTTTCTGCCATGTTTGAAAACTAATGGACGTACTGTATGTAAAACACAAACAACCTCTCTCTTATTCCTCCTAGCTTCTTTCAAGAACTCCATTAGGATTTGACGCTGAGCTGCTTGCGATTCCTGTAGAAACAAACACATGCATGGAATTTTCAGAGAGCCAACTCTCCACACTTACATCAGACAAACAGTCTATTAGAGAAGAACAACGGTCTCAGTAATATACAGTACTGTGCAAAAGTCTTAGGCACCCTATTTTTTTTAGTACAAACTTTGTTATAGATTTTTATTTTATGACTTCTACATTATTGATTCAGTACAAAAACCATTTTAGATTTCCAAACATTAGTTTACCAGCACAAAATTAAATGTTACAGAAAAATATTTGTATGACAGTACAGAAAGCAGCAGATTACATTACATAAAAACATAATGAAGGTTGCTGGGTTTTGCTGCAAAAATAAGAAGTGAGTGTGACAGTCAAAGTCTCCAGAAGAACTGTGGCTGCTTCTGCAAAATGCTCAGTAAAACTTACAGCTCATTTCCTTATAAAACGGCACAAACTGTACCTGAGACTACTATTTTATTACTATTAAAGCGAAGGATTGTCACACCAAATATTGACTTTGTTTCATTTATTACTGTTTACTGCTCTTTATAGTATTTGTTTTTAATATAGAAACATTTAATTTCATTATTTTTGAAGGCAGCATTGCTCTACAGCATTTCTTTGCATGTGCCTATGACCTAAATTTTGCACAGTACTGTAGGTTCCATGCTAGAAGTAAGGCTGGGAAGTTAAATCTCAGGACGGCCAGAAAGGCACTGGTGGGCCCTTGGCCAAAGCCATTAAGCCTCAAAAGCTAGGCTCTATGCTTTGTTTCGATTCTGTGTAGGGCTGTGCAATATGGTGATACACATCATAAGATGACAGAACAATGTCTATTGATTCTGCATCAGACATCACAAAAGCCACTTTTCAGCAGCCGATTAACATCACTAAGGTCGAGGATAGGAGCTACTAGTGGTGTGTTGTAACAAAAACAAATACAAGCATGGAGAAGCGTGACACAGAGCGAAACTCACCACAACACTGCAACGCAGAACAGACATCAGAACAACTAAAAGACAAGGAAATTGTACCTAAAAATAGAGGTACTCCGGACATTTGGACGTGGTTTGGGTATAAGGAAAAAAAATCAGACACTGACCAGAAAACTGCAGTTTGTAAGGTATGATACAGACCAGTCATGAATGCATGCAGTTATTTTGTATAACTTCATGCATTCGTTTCATCAGTTTTAGAGAAAACGTAATAATATTGCGATATACATCGTTTCAAGATATGAAATTATCCTTATTGTGATACAAGATTTTTTTTTTCCATATTGCCCAGCCCTAATTCTATGCATTTGCAGTATAAACCTAAAAGCAAATGTACTGGAAGTGTGTCGCATCATTTCCAATTGTAGTGACCTTTAAGACAATGTCCAATTCACCACCTACTAATAAGGTCATAAGGTCAGACGAGGTCCCAGAGCCTAGTCTAGTAATATGACATTTCAAAATGACCTGGATGAACAAAAAGCACTCGCAGACATCAAGCAAAAAAAAACACACATCAATCAAATGCCTTTTGGCTGTTTTAAAAAAGGTATACCAACCGCTTCAAGCTGCTTCTTTTTCTGCACCAGCAGTTCCAACATGTAGTTGACATTTGCTAAATCCAGATGCTCCTGGTCTGTGCCAAGAACATCTTGGAAAAACTGCCATTTGGTTCCATTCTATAAACACAGCACATTAATTACTGCACATAATGTTATTCAAATATAAAGCAATGCATACTAATTATGTTATCTACCAAGATATTGGTATGTCATTGCTTCTGTTAGTTTTCAGTAGTATTCTTGGACTAAAAAACCATTACAGTATATACAATATATGTCTGAAACAAACTCCAGTGCTGTTTTGGAAAGGAGCTGATACACACTTACAGGGTGGTCCCGTTTTAGTCGCTTCTCTTCGGATCTCTGTTTCTGCTTGAGGATCAGCTCATTAACTGCAAAACAGCAAAACACATTATGCAACATCCACGCTGCATAGCCTGCATGTGCTGATCTAATGCCCTCCTCATATCCTTAAGTTAGTCATAGCAAGCAAAACCATATTTTTCACACATGCGTGTGGCAGCCTTGGAAAACATGGTGAAATGTGGACATTTTCTACTATTCTGAAAACTACAGAATGCAGTGTTAATTTTCGCATGCATTTCTGCTGCCACCTCTACAGTGTAAGCAATGGTGGATGTGCCACAGATAATTTGACAGCTGGCATATAGACAAACTGAATCTATTAGACTTATGTCTGTTACTCAATGGCACACAACCAGCATCCAAGCATGACATTTACTGCATGAGGAAATTACACTTAGCCAACAAGCTAGCAATTAAAATATCTTTAAATAGCCGGACTGATGTACGGCCACATTTGGTTAAACTAGCACCTTATTTCCCTAACCCTATCCTTGCAGAAAGCATAAGCAAAGTCACTTCTACAGCATTTCGGTGAAATATATTTATGTTTGGTGTCAAAGCATGTTACAGGCAGGAAATCCCAACTTTGGTCAAGTCCTTATTTTTTAGTCATTTTTGGATGTTTGCCATTTGCCAGAATTCAGCTATGTGATATATGTGTGGCAATCTGGGATATATGTGAAGTGTCTTTGTATCTACCAATCAAGAAGTCTAGGGCTGACTATAGTTTGTAAAAATCCACAAGTACAACAAGCACAACACTAGTCCTGCTAGTACAACAAGCACAACACGTCTCTTGGTCAAGAGTAAATTAAAGATGCTGGCCTGGAATAATATCTTTTTAGATGCAAGGACAGAACAGCATGCTGGAATGATTTACTTTTTGTCTATGGCACAAACACGGTGTGCCACGTTAGAAGCGTTGTTAGAAAAGCATAATCCATTAGGCATCATTAATGTACTTAACTAGCAAATTAGATTGCCAAATATTATCATATTAAGTTAAATACCATTTTTAGTCTAGAGTTCACTTGAACCCTTGAGTGATAAAAAAAACAAAAGGATGAGCCATGCTCTCTTCTTTATAAAATAAATAACTAAAAGTAGACAATGCTATTACTAGCTGGGTGCATTTTAATACAAAGATATTATATATAATGCAGATATAATGTCTGGAAAATGTCCAAGCCACAGACCAAATTTTAAAGAGTCAACTCAGGGACAAAAAAAAAAAAAAATCGAAAACAATCCATTATGCACATCAATAACGTGGCTAAACAGTTGAACCTGGCAATACTGGAGACTACAGCTGTAGTCATAAGTTTGCATACACCTTGCAGAATCTGCAAAATATTAATAAATATTTTGTTTGAAGAGCTTATTTTTTTTCCCATTTAGTACTGCCCTTCAGAAGCTATACAAGATATGTTTCCCAGAAGACAAAATAATAATTTACACAGATCATCCTGTTGAAAATTTTACACACCCCGGCTCTTAATGTATCGTGTTGTCTTCTTGAGAATCAGTGAATGTTTGCACCTTTTGTAATAGTTGTGTATGAGTCCCTCAGTTGTCCTCAGTGTGAACAGATGGATTCAAAATCATATAGCCACTGTTGGAAAGGGGTCAAATATGCATAAGATGCTGGAAAAGTAAATGTGCAGGACCTGGAAGATTTTTCTTAAGAAGAGTGGGAAGTTTAACTGCTCAGGACAAACAAGGGACTCATGAACAACTATCACAAAACATAAAAACAGACGTTGATAATCCAGGTAACGACACACAGTATTAAGAATCAATTGTATGTAAACTTTTGAACTGGTTCATTTGTGTAAATTCAGTTATTATTGTGTCTTGCTGTCTATATGTAAACATCTGCTATGTGAAATAGCTTACTCAGCGCAAATTGCAATTTTTATGATCCCTTTCTCTCTCTCTTTTTTTTTAATTATTAACATTTTGCAGATGCTTCAAGGCGTATGTAAACGTATGACCACAACTGTAGGTGATCTTTTGATGTTGTCTGGGACACATCAGGATGCATTACCATTCACACTACACATGTAATGTGGACACCACGTCCCAAACCACGTCCAGAAGTGAACTGCGTCATCAGATCACAAGACGCCTTTGACACCATTCGCACGGGAGAAAGCGAGACGAAGCAACAAAAATGTATTTCTGTGTGGAGATACGGCTGGTGTCCATGTGCACTCACCTAAGAAGTTGGGGTACAGCTGATCCACGTTGTCAATAATGTAATTACATTTTGGGCACCTGTTGCTGTCATCTAAACTCCGTCGTATACATTTGTAACTGAAGACAAAAGGCAAGAATGAACTCCACATCAATTATGAAGGTGAAACGTCACCAACATTATTCTTTATATCTAACAAAAGTAAAAGAATGAGTTTTAAAGTCTCACCAGAAACTGTGACCACATTTAGTCATATGAGCTTCCTCTATCATGTCAAAACATATGGGACTGAAACAGAGAATTTAAGAGGAAGTTTCATCCAAAGACACTAAAAGCTTCCAGTTAAAAGATTTTTTTTTTTAATTAAAAAAAAAATAAAAATTGACATGACATGCAGTTTAACCTGCTTTCCAACCTTTTTCAGTTGATCAGGGAATGAAATGGGATGTACACTATATGTTCATTTTAATCTGAAATAAAGATGGGTCTAATATTCCCTAAACATAATATTCCACTGTAGGAGTCACATACAATATATACAAAATAATCGATCAGCTTACTTTAATTTAATAGTTAGAACGTTAAGTTTTACAGGTTTATTTGTTATGTATTCGACACCTACAGTTTTTGACGCTGACGTTTAGGAAAAGTGGCATTAAATAGCCATTAAATAGGGTGGTCGAACATATTTTACACTAAATGAAATATGGCATTATTTGAATAATGTTAGTTAGACTCAACTAACGATAAACACACCGCTGCCGTTACAAGAGTAATCTCTGTCTCTATCTCTGGTTTCGCTAAATGTTAATGGTTTTGGCAAATCTCTGGAAAGTTAGCGAACTGACTAGGGTCATTACTACTAGCTAGCATTAATATGCAGGTAAAATGCATGCTGCAAACACGTAAATAATAACGACGAATCATATTTTAGGGGGGAAAAAAGAATAGATGTTTTCTAAATAACAAGTTTCTAAGTGATAAGGCTGACTAGCTGCTGCGTCTAACTCCTAAGAGACGACGTTTGACTCACCACACAAAATCATTACTCTTATCTTCATATGGATTAATAAGACCGTTATATAGAGGTCTTTTCTTGCTGTAGTTGGCGCCGGATAAACTGGGTCTCTGTGCACCCAGGAGCTGCGCCTCGCTCCCAGATCCGAGACTTCGTAAAGAAATGCCATTGCCATTAGCATTAGCGCTGCTCCCCCCGTTATTAGCAATGTTAGCAGTCGCCGTGCTCCCAGAGCTCGTTCCCGGTACAGATCCCAAAGCACCAGCGGACTGCTGCTGCTGCTGCTGCCGACAGCCTGACATCTTTCAAGCCGCCTCTGAGCTCCTTTTCGAGGCCCGTTCGTAGCAAAAAGCTGCGCTGCCGTTAGCTTCCTCAGGCGTTTTCACCGCATCCGGGCGGATAATGCTAGCAAGCTGCTTTATGTTTTAGCCAGTTAACGCACTAAGACTGAGCTAAGAGTTATTACATTGGTTGTTACCTCCAAATAGCGCTTTTGTTTGTTTAACACGTTCAGAGGAGATCTATCATTAAAAGCTTAACGAACTTGAACCATGCAACAAAACTCGAGCATTTATGACTACAACGATATTTGTTGACAATCAGAAGGTTTTTTTTTTTTTTTCACATTTCAAGCCACCGCAGAAGAACATGTTCAACTAGGACGGGCCACACAGACATGATTCTGCTGCCACTGTGTGGTGTGGAGGCGAATTTGTCGGTTATATAGTCACAGGGAAAGCACAGATTCCAAAGCTATTTTTTTTTTAGCACTTTTTCAACATTATATGGGGCCAAAAATGTTCCATGTGCCATTATTGTTCCCGTTAAGTGTATGTAAACCTGACTAGTGCAACTCGCTCCTGGCAGGTCTGCCTCTGAGTGCCACTGCAAGTGAGTGCAACTGATCCAGAATAAAGCTGCGTGACTTGTTTTCAACCTTCCCAACTTCCTCCACACTGCCTCATTGCTACACTCCATCCACTGGCTTCCTGTAGCTGCCCGCATCAGATTTAACACACTGATGCTTGCCTACAAAGCCAAAAACAGACCAACACCTACCTTAAAGCACTCACAACCCGCACTGCACCGTGCTTCCTCCCAGCTGGACCCACCATCTCTCAGTACAAGGAAGGCATGCATCAAGGCTCTTCTCTGTTCTGGCACCTAGGTGGTGGAATGAACTTCCCCAAGATGTCTGAACAGCTGAGTCCCTGGCTGTCTTCAAGTACTACAAAAAGGATTTAAATTGGCATTTTGTTATTTAAAAAATCCTTGTTGGGTTTTTTCATAATATACTAACCAGCAGCATTGGTTGTACTGATAGTACTCTTAGTCCCTGACCTAGTGAACCAGTATGAGGATGTATTTATTGATAGAGACTTTAAAGCACTTCTGCAAGGTGCTCTGTATAAAGGAATCTGCCAAAAGCCATAAATGTAATTGTAAATTGCAGTACTTTTATTTTTACAACATTGCAAAAGCTAATCAAATTAAAAGTGAAAAAATATGTGCTTTAAAAGTATTTAAGTGCTTCGTTTCATTTTCTTTGTATCTTTGCAACATATGCCATCACGAAAAAATATATCAACTTAAAATTCTATGCATACAATTACTAATTTTATCCATTTTGGATAAAATTATATTCTTAAACTACATCACTATACTTCCCTTTACATTTCTAATATTCTTTCTTTTTTTTCCTGCTCCTCTTCACCTGCCTCTTGCTTTTCACACAGACACATGCATTTATTGCAACCATCTCGTTTTATCAGTTAAATGATGCTTTGAAAATCAGTACCTGTAATTGGCTGGTGACATCACCACAGGACATCTCTCTTACTGGAGGTTTAGAGAATTTGAGTTTGTTGCAGTTAAAAGGTGAGGGATTTATGAGGATTTTTTCTTTCGAATTTTAATTAATTTATTAGTAAATAGAAATTATCAGATAGCCAGTCTGAATTGATAAACAGAATGTTTGCCACAAGCCACCAGCTGAATAGCCCTACATATTCCCTTCTAGTATTTATGTTTTCACTATGACTTAAAGTCTAACCTTAGCTTATGAAATTAGTTTTCATAAGCTATTTTTCACATGCCAAAAGTAATGAATTGTGGTTGTATGAACACTGGATAACTGGGATAACAGGGATGATGAAAATTGCCTGGATATGTTTTTATGCACATGTACACACATGTATGCACATGTTGAGACAAAGTCACAAAGTCACAAAGTGACTATATCAATTATTACAACAATAATACAAACACCATTATACAACAGTTAGTTCCAGTCCACTAATATATTAAGTACTGATATTAAGTACAGATTCACTGTTTGTGTCACTCCACTTGTTTGTGTTTGCTACACAAAATGCCAATTCTAGCAATAGTTTGTTACACTGAAACCCTTACTACCCTTACTACAGGCTGTCAGTCAGTCTGTGCAACACTCTATCTACCAGTGAATTATTTTCACTGATGGAATATAAATGAACAAAATATTGTGTCTGAAATATCAGTTACTCAATATTAATTTTTTGTTTATAGAACTGTTAAAAACAATATCACACTTGCAATCAGATACCATGCTACATAATGGAGTATAATTGTACAGTAATACACTTAAAACATATTTATAGAACCCGTTGTGGAGGAAGACTTGGGCAGCAGGTGTAATTTTAGCAGAGGTCCAGGCTCACTTTTATTTCTCAGCAACACTTTTCAGCACACTTTCAAAAACTCAAAAAAAAAAAAAAAAAAAAAAAAGCTAATGTAAAAAAAAAAAAAGCTTCCTTTTTCAAAGGTTACACTCTGTGCATGGGTTTGAATGTGTATGTGTGTGTTGCAAGCTCCACCAGCTATGCCACTATCTCTCTCTCTCTCTCTCTCTCTCTCTCTGGTTCACGGCAGTCACTAAAAGCACAAAGACGCACACATATGTAGCCTGGCAGTAATAAGACATAGGTGAGAATCATCACGTCATACCTGTTCAACCCTGTCTGCAGCTGACGCTCAACTACTGCTACATACCCCAACGGTCTGGGACTGGTCTGGTCTGTAGCCACTTGTTGGCATTGCGGTTGAGCAATTGGAGCAAGGCGTGTAGGAACAGAGGGTAAAGGGATGCCACAGTAGATAATATGATTGGTTGGGGAGCACCCACTTGATGGCCAGATACTCTTTCTCTATCATGCTGTACTTACGCTTTCTTACCAAGAGTTTCCAGCTGATGTACTACATGGGGCACTCCTGTCCCTCCACCACCTGGGACAAAATGGCCCCTAGCCCTCTGCCCAACTCATCAGTCTGCTGAACAAAAGGGAGAGAAAAGTCAGGAGAATGTAACAGCGGGCCCCCACACAAAACCGATTTTACCTGGCAGAAAGCCAGCTAACACAGCTCCATCCACTGTACTGGATCCGGTGCTTCCCTTTTAGTGAGGTCAGTCAAGGGGCTGGTGATGTCCGAAAAATTAGGCACAAACCTATAATAATAACCAACCCTCCCCAAGAACTGCTCTACCCAATTTTTGGTCTTGGGTCTCAAGCAGGTCACAATCGCTGCACAATTGCACAAACAGTTCTTTGGGTTTGCCATGAGTCGTGCCCGTCTCAAGGATCTAAGAACTGCTCTCAGATGTTGTAAATGCTGCTGCCAATCATTACTATAAATGATTATATGGGAAGTAATATGAGCACTTTATCTCCCTGTGCAATTTCCCATAGCTGAGCTCCCCGTTATACAGTCAGGACTGCCTTTTTTGAGCCTGATGCAAATTCTCCTGTGTTAGGTAACCCAAGGTACTCTCATGTCCAAAATGTACTGAATTTTGTTTTACTGAGTGAAGGTCCAATTTTCCCTAATGATGTCAACTGGAACAATTTCGTAAAACAATTCACTGCTTCTGGATATCACATTGCATTATCCACCAGAACTAATACAAAGCAATACCCTTCCGTGCATGGCCTGATCCACCATCCACCATCATGATTTTGAACATTTTCCTTAAACCTGGCCAATTTGTCCTCAGAATGAGTGGATGGGTGAGGCTGGGACTAACCACCACCTCCACGCTATGCATTTGGCCCCAGAAAATTATTAATATGGGCATCAGTGGATATGTCCCTATGTACACACCTCACCTTCACAGTAAAATGGGGATTTCCCAATGCCTCGACAGGAGTCCTTCAGCTGCTGCACGTAGGCAAAGGGGCAGCCGACATCGGTTAGCTGCAGCAACTGGAAGCGTCAGCAGTGCTCTTCTGGTGTCTGGACGATGTGCTGTAGGCCCGCCCGCTTGACACTCAGATACTCCAGCTGTGTCCTTGGCAACAGCTGCTTGCCAGCAAGCTGGGCTTCCCCTATAGCAAGGAGAGGAGTTGGTGAGCCCATTCATCCTCCACTGCCGCGAGATCAGTGAAAAGCTCAGTGAAGGCCTCCGGATCATTAGTGGCAGCCATCTTGGTGAGCAGCCTTTGTTGGGCGGTGGCAGGGGACACAGCTGGAGAAGTGTAGGGCCGCAGCAGCTTCTGGCGAGGGACTTTATGATGTCGCTGAATGGAGAGGCTTCCATGGCAGCATCTGAGTCCATCCTGGGTTTCGAGACCACTGTAGAACCTGGTGTGTATGGGTGCGGAGGAAGACTCAGGAGGCAGGTGGAATTTCAGCAGAGCTCCGGGCTCACTTTTATTTCACAGCAGCGCTTTTCAGCAATATCAAGATCATGCCCTGTGCACGTGTGTGTGTGTGTGTGTGTGTAAGTTCCATCAGCTATGCCACTCGCTCTCACTCTGGCTCACGGCAGTCACTAAAAGCACAAAGAAACCCACATAAGTAGGCTGATGGTAATAAGACACAGGTGTGAATCATCACACATTACCTGCCGGTTCAACCCCCCCAGCCACACATGTGTATATGGCAAAATGACCTGGTTTCAATACACATATGTAAAAAAAGAAATCTATTGGTAAGACATGGTGGTTACACAATTACTGTGCATGTACTGAAAACACAAAATCACATGGAAGTAAATGATTATAAACAATGTACCTGTAGCACGACATTTTCAGGGACGTGAAAAACTTCTATTTCATACACAGTTCACAGAGCAGGGCATAATAATGGTTGTGCTGATAGTATGTGCTGATAATAGACAGACTCATCCCTTCCTGAAATTCTCTCTTGGTGCAGTAGGGGGCATCATTACCCATAGAAAAGCGTGAAGTGCCTGCATGTAAGCCTTTATAAAGATTTTTTTTTGTAATAATAGGGGTGGTCAATAAATTATATATGTCTCAGTTAATAAACAGACCACATAAGAAGTATTAGATTACACTTGTTAAGTCTAAGGTATCACAAAATATTTAAAATATCACATTACTGATCACATCTTTAGCCAAGTTGTTTTTACTCAATACCCAATTACATTGCTTAAGATACCATTTCTCCAACCAATTTCATGTGTAGACCCATATTTTTCACATACTGTTAACTCCAGTATATTATTTTCACAGTAAATCATAGGCAAAATTAACCTTTTATCAAGGTTAATGCCTCTTGTGTGGTATTTATCTTGGCAAACTTATGCTGTTTCTCTAATTGTAAGTGCTTTAACCTTCCTAGGGGATGGCACAAAAATATCTTGATAAGTTGTACTGATGAAGCGCAAGCCAATTTGGTGTTTCAGTTAGAGATGAGTGCACTAGCTTTGCCATTTCAAACATTTATATCTTGTTGGGCTGTTAGAACTCTAAACAGACTTCCTTTTAACAGGAGGCCAATGTACTCAACGTGCTTTATAAATTAAGATGAGATTAGGTTAGAAAGGGATTTAGATAGTTAGTATTCATAGATGCTAACCTGTTTGTACCTGGGTAAGGATATGTTTTTGGAGACTTGATCTCCCAAAACCTGCAAATGTAAATGTAAACTGTGCAGTCAGAAGATTCTTCCTGGAAAACCAAAATCCTTTATAACCATAAATATTCTTGTTCTTACTTACTTACAGTACAACTCTTCACAAGCACAGCAAAAATTGAATTTCTTATTTAAAAAGTACTGAGACATTTGCAGTGAAAATGATGACTACTGACAGAAAAGTAAGAAAGGTATTTAGAAAGAAAGAATATTTCCTATGACTGTTATATTTCCTAAAAAAAGCTAAATAGATGATGCAATTGCCCAAGTTACCATAATAGAGACAATGGGTGCACTGACTTATAAATATTCCACTGCTAAGAGAGAGAGAATTCCTTTGGTGCTCACTTGTCATCCTACCAGTGTTTAAATCATACTTTGGCAAACTGCTTCCCTTTTTAGAAGAAGTCAAGAACTCTTGTAAATCCCTGAGAATTTTAAGGGTTAAAGGGTTAATGTGATTAAAGTGATTGTGATTAAAGTGAAGTGACTTGTGGCCAAGTATGGTGACCCATACTTGGAATTTGTGCTCTGCATTTAACCCATCCAAGTACACACACACAGTAGTGAACACACACCCCGAGCAGTGGGCAGCCTTTTTTTGCTGCGGCGCCCGGAGAGCAGTTAAGGGTTCGGTGCCTTGCTCAAGGGTCTCACCTCAGTCGTGGTGTTGAGGGTGGAAGAGAGCGCTGGTCATTCACTCCCCCCACCTACAATCCCTGTGGGACATAAAACTCGAACCAATGACCTGCGGGTTACAAGTCTGACTGTCTACCCATTAGGCCACGACTGCCCCCATTAACCATTGCTTTAAACAAATCAGTGTATAAAACATCAGTGAAAAAAGACAATTATAAGCTGATTTTATTTTAAAAGTAAGTTACTTCTTGAACTTAAAACCATGTGGTAAATCTCAACACAGAGTGATAAGTTAACCATGAAGGAAGAGGAAATCTCGATGAGCCATGTATAACACAGTACAATTGTGCAATTTATTAAAGTTAGGTATGTTTAGTAGATAATTCATCAAAAATAATTAATTAAATTACACATAAACAAGAGAGCTACGGAATGAACTGAATGTAACATGCTGAATCTATAATTATAGTATTATTACTTAGTAACATGGTGGCAATAATGGTGCAGTGGGTAGTGTTGCTGCCTCACAGCTCCAGGGTCTCCAGCTCCATTCTGAGCTCGGGTTACTGTCTGAGTGGAGTTTCGCATTTACTCCCTGGGTTCATATCAGCTTCCTCTGGATTCTCTGGACTCCTTCCACTGTCCAAATCATGCTGTTAGATGAACTGGCTAAGACTGAAATGCCCCCTAGGTGTGAATGTGTGAAAGCATGGTGCCCTATGCAAGGCGTATTCCTGCCTCATGCCTAGTGTTCCCAGGATAAGCTCCACTGCAAGCCTGACAAGAATAAATAAATAGGTAAGTAAATAAATAAGTATATTAAATAAATAGGTAGGGAATATATCTTGTGTAAAAAAACAGATTTAAGTAGTATAAGTAAAGGAAATATAAAAGCTGATAGTGGCCTGTTATTATAACATACATTAAAACAGCAAATGTTTGATTTGATTCACTAGAAAATACTAAACATAGTAACTAGATGATAAACTTGTTAATTGATGAATAAACACATCTTGCATTAGTGCAAAAAGCAAAACTGAGCTTCATACCTATGACAAATAAATGTGGCAGATGCTCTACAGAAATAGTATTTTAGATCTTTTGTGATCTTTTTTCCTGAAAGTAATACGAGTTGAGTATCCAAAAGAATTCTTCACACATTGGCCACTTTTTGCTTTGCAGCCACCTCTGATGCAGACAGTACAACTGCATATGGAAGGTATAAACTGCATGACCTGCCCAATTCTCTTCACTTGTCCCTCTGACACACACTTTGCCCCATGTTTCACCATTTAGAGATGCCAATCAGCCTACAACGCATGTCTTTGAACTGTGGGAGGAAACCCCCAAAGCAGAGGGAGAACATGCAAACTCTGTACATACAGGATGGAGGCAGGAATTGAATCCCCAACCCTGGAGGTGCAAGGCAAACATGCTAACCACTTAAGTCACCGTAGCATATTAAATTACAAAAATAATCATATAATACAGCTGTTATAAATATAAATAAACACAAAAACAGTTAGCATCAAAATATAAAATCATTATATACAGTAGGTGATGAGGCAGGGAATAGGATTCACTTTTATTTATCTCCTGTGCCATTATGTCATTTTGCTTGCCAAACAAGTTTGACCAAATAATTATTGCTCTATAAACTTACGTGGGTGTTAATGCTACTGTCTAGAAAACAAAAGTGCTGTAAGAGTCATCTGTCTGTCAAAGAGAACAGTTGGACAGTCTCCTGTCTTGACAGCCTGAGTCCAAGTCTTGACAGCCTTGGTGCATTGATCACATTAAAGTATGTTTAAAAGGTATAAATTTTGTTTATTCTAATCGAAAACACAGATATAGTGATAGCAAACTAAATGTATAATTGTCTGAAATTCATGACAAAGATAGCCGGAGTTGCTCTTTCTTCTGTCAGAAATGACGTCTGTATATTTGTGTATGTTTCTGTGATACGCAGAGCAGCCTGCAGAGTTTGCTATGGGGTCTAGAGGGTTAAGGAATCTCCAATCATCTGCTTTTCTGGGATTTGTTCAAAATGCTTTTCTGGGATTGCATTTGTCCCCCACTCTGATATTTGATGTGAACATTAACTGAAGCTCTAGACCTACAGTATATCTGTTGATTGGCTGATTGAATACTGGGCTACTTGCACTCAGGGCTATGACTCAGTTCCAGTTTGAATCATGCCGTTCTTGCATTTACAGGAGCACTGCTTACATTTGTCAGTACTGTTTGTCCTTAGTAAATCAATCAAAATGAGTGTCCACTGTAAGGTATTTAAGACCGAATATTTTCAATGATAAATGAAGAAATGTCATGAGCACTGCTCTGTCACTATCTGCACAGTGAAATTTAACAGCTTTAGGCTTCCACAGCTTCCCAGCTCAGAGTGGTCTCTGGAGACAATGAGTACTTTGCAACCATTTCACCATTTTCACCCATATGAAGGTCTGCAGCAGACATTTCACACCAGATCAGCTAGCTGAACCAAAGCCACTGAGAATCAGAGAAGACTTTCAAAACAGTGTAGTGCCATTGCTTTTTGATTGGCATGGCTACAGAATTCAAACACCATGGCCCGGTGTGTGGGAGAGCAAGGCACTACACAATAACAAACACCTAACAACCATTAGCAAGAGCACAAGCTGCTTTTCAGTCAGCTTTGTCAGGCTAACATCAGCTTGGGTGTTTGTTTCTGTTAATAGGCATTTTCTAACTTCATAGTTTATTTGTTATAGCTGAATGACAAAATATACAGTTTGAAGCCTTTCTCCAGCTAGCTAGAAGGGGCTTTGCAAGTGTTCTTATGTCTGATGAATGTCATTGACATTCATTTTCAGGAGCTCTTGCAGACACTGACTGTAAAATACTGTAAATACGAGTGAGCAGGTGTACTGATGTTCTTAATAAAGTGGTTGGTGAGTGTATACTGAAAATACGCACATACATATCAGGTAAAATTCTGTTATCCTGCTCTCAATTTTTATTACATCTACAATTATCACTGAAGTCTTTCTTTCTTTCTTTTTTCTTTCTTTCTTTGTGTGATTTATTTATTCCTCACTGCAGTTGATGGTTACTTCAAAATGGATTGGCCTCAAATGCAGGATAATCTCTTTGAGCTCCTTTACTGTTGGGGGTGGGGTCTAGGAGCTACCATTCACCTTTTTTTTCTTTTTTTTTTTTTTCTTTCACCAAGTTGCAGCTAGATCTCAATGCCCTTAAAAAGATGAATGTTTAGTAGGAGGATTCTCGAGTTGGTTGCGAAATTCATACCTCCCACTGGTTGAAGTCTTTTCTCCCCCTGAAAGGGCCCCCACTGTAACTGCCAGGTGCCCAGAGCTTGCAAATTGAGCCTGACAAAACCGGTAGGGGCAAAATCTTGTGATATTTGGGAAATTAAACAGCTGCAGAACTAGTTCGAAGATATTCCTACATGCGGATGTCATGTCTGGTTATAGGTCCTTCTATCTATTTATTCACTTATTTAATATAATCGATTTATCATTTTAAAAAAAGATCCACTCTTTGCTACTCTATGCCACATGCATCTCCTAGAAAATAAGACACTGGATAATTTGGTAATACGCCAGGTATTTTTTCTTATTAAACTGGAAGAACTGGAATAACATACTCTATATATCTAACTCCTTAACTAGCTGATGTTAATGTGTCTTCGGAGTGCAATTATCAGCAACAAGAAACTATCACAATTGCGCCAATGTCTATAAAATTATAATGTTTGATTTCAATAAAAACATGATTTAAAATCTCTTTGAATCTGAAAGATTGACAAGCTAAAATTTATTTATTTATTTATTTAACAAATGAAGCCAGTTATACAGTGTGGCATCAGTGTTATGTCAGAGATGTTCAGTTTGATCAACTAAGGGAATTCTATGGTTTGACTTTTTTTTAAGGCTATTCATCTGCCAGGGATTGTCTTTTTGACCAGACTGCATCTTTCTGTTCTCTTGTTGAAAATTGGCATGCAATATTAGTTCCAGTTCATTCAGGTCTTACTGACATGAAACTGCCTATTACGGTCACTGTAAAAAAAAATTACAACATAGTAGCCTGTGGCATAAGTCAAATGTGATAGCTTCTCGACTTA
Source organism: Pangasius sanitwongsei (assembly GCA_037576675.1). Classification (NCBI taxonomy): domain Eukaryota; kingdom Metazoa; phylum Chordata; class Actinopteri; order Siluriformes; family Pangasiidae; genus Pangasius; species Pangasius sanitwongsei. The sequence continues at coordinate 22,212,305 of CM075006.1, read as the reverse complement.
ACTTTGTTTGAGGCTATGTTGTTCTTAATGTTGTCCTGTCCCGTCTATGATCACGAGAGGCTCCTGAGTATTTTGCCTAGTTTACATTTGTTCTATGTCTGAGAGGGAGGAGGTATGATTTAATGTTGGTTTATCAGGATCAGACTTGAAGACTTGAGACTTGAAGTTATTTGTGTAGATACAGCAATCTACAGACTAGTGGTATTGTAGAATTAAACTCATTGTGCACCATCCGAGATTTGTTCAATAAACCATTTAATGCCCTATTATGTACTCCAAGATTAATGTTCTAATGTTTTTTTCACCTACAACAAGATAAACATAAAACAAATGTTACAGGAAGATTATGCATATAGTAACACATACAGTTTGTTACAAGAAAGAAAAACCATAACAATAGCCTATATTCTTTATTTACATTGTGGACATGCACCCTTTAATGATTTAAACTTCAGTCTAAGTGTCCTAACAAGATGTTTACTGGACTCCCTTTGATTATATTCAGCAATAACACAAGAAGGCTATTTCAAACACCTGTAAGCTACAATGGAATATAGAGTGTATTACAGTTATTTATTAATTAATATTACAGTGTTTTTCACATGAGCTTTCAGAAGTCAAGTGCTTAAATTGAAAGTGCATATGTTGGGGAAATATTTGCAGAAACCTGTGAGGCCTGCAAGCTAGGGGTTGGTCTGCATGAAACCTTTATCTCATGTTCACCCAAGCACACTTCTGCCAGAAAAAAAAAAAAAAAAAAAACCCATATACCTACAGTCCATTGATGTATGTGATGCATAAAGTTTTGCAGTATGTTTTTGAACATTTGTTTTTTTCTCTCTCCATAGGCAGTATATCTGCACTGCTTCCCTTTTCACATGACAAACAGATGTGGTGTGTCTTGTGTGAGAGCAGTGCAGGGAGAGAAGATGTCAGCGGTAATCAGTGCTGAACGCGCGCGTGCTTTCCTGAATGAAAGTGCGAGACATGGGTGGGTGCTAGGGTGAGGAGGGGGCGTCTCTGTGTGACGTCACGCCGGTGGATACGGATAAAACCAAATAAGCGCGTGAGTTTGAGCTTCACGGGGAAAAAAATCTTGAGGGAGAGCTCGGCGGTAGGAGTGGAAGCAGGAGGAATACGCAGGGCAAAGAGTAGCTGACGCACAAACCCAGTGATCCTGAAAAGGGTATTGTCAATGGAAACCTTCATATTTTCAAAGTCGAATTAATTAATTTATTTATTTGTTTGTTTGTTTGTTTGTTTATTTTGCACAGGCTGAGAATCACGCGCATGCCATTCGTCACCAGCTGAAGCGAGATAAGTGATGACAACAGACTCTATTTCCTGCGTCCCCATGCGCTGGAAACAGGCTTATTTAATAAAATATTGAGTGGATGGTCAGAGCTTTTACTTTTTTCTGTGCGGTCAAATGAAACCTCAAGATACTTTTCGTTTCACCTTGGTGTGCTGAACACGCCGGACGGCACGCGAGAGCTTGAAAAGTGGTGATAGGCTACCTCGTATTACCTAACCCTAACCTTAGATTTCATATAATCAAACAACCAGACAGCATCCTTGTTTTTTTTATGGTAACACGCAGCGGTTGTCTTTATTTTAGAGCACTATGGAGGAATTTCTTTGAGTCGAGTGATGCTGCGCCTTAACAGGTGACATATTCAGCGCGCGTATGCGCGTGAGGTGTTTTGGCTTTCTTTTAATGGCTGTAGCCAAATGTTGTCATCCGATGAAATGGTGCGCTGATGCCGGAACAGATTTCTACATAAATCTATATAAATCTACGAGGTAAATCTAGAAGATGTGCGCTAGAGAAGAAGAAATCATTGACTCAGAATTCAAGGTGTAGGCTGTATATAAACGAGGCGTATCGATCTTCATGCAATAATAACTGGTAAAACTGCTTTTTGCTACGTATGCTAAGTTGAGAAACAAGAAGAAACATTAATTCACATTCAACTTAATATTTAACCAATAATTTCTCGAAGTAATAAACAGAAATACATTTCCCTCAACATAGTAAAATTATCATGGCTTCAGCCAGTAACACACCAACAGTGTAAATTTTTGTTCAGATGTTTTTGGTGACACATGTCATTTAGCAATAATTTAGTAGAGTTGACTTATTCAACTGTACTATTATCTATTTATTTATCTACTATTATCACAAACCAGTCCTCAAACTGATCATTCTAGATTGAATGATTTGATTATGCAGGGAAATTAATGTCACAATGCTTATCAGACTACTGACCATCATTCTTGTAATATTCCACACATGGCTGCTAAGCACAGCTGTGTCAGACCACATTCAGCACTACAAGCAGAGTCTGGTGCTGAAAGAAGCCAAGAAACAGACTGCTGAAGAGCAGTGCGGCTCAGTCAGCCTCAACGTCCCTGCAGCCCAACCCTATCTTTCAGCAGGCATGCCAGGCAAGTATACCCGCCTGCCAGGCCTCTATCTGAAATCAGTGCTGAACAGAGGCTTCGGCTTAGGTGAATACAGTTCTGACAGAAGTAATGTCCCTGGAATGTGTGATGAAACTGATGACCAAAACAAACATGGTGATAACTCACTACTTATAGCAAATGGAGTGCAGCTCTCTTCTTATCCTGAATCATGGGACAGTGGCAGCCAAGAAAAAAATGTTGATGGTTCGCCACATAGATCTAACCAAAGGACACATTCAAAACTGAAAGAAAATGTTGACAACTCTGCTAAGTTTTTCTCACTGAAAATACCAGATTCAAGCAGTGAAACCTCTAAATCAGCATCAGTCATGGCAGCACTCCAAAGCCCATGGACATGGATGGAAAGGACGGCTAGTTCCTCTTCAGCAAGGAGAGTGCGTCGCAGCCCTGTAAAGTTCACCATTGAAGGGAACAAGCATTTAGGGGAAGGGAATGAGGACTACTCTGGGGAGGTGGAGGGAAAGAACAGACAGGCCACAGAATTGTTGCGTGCCAAGATCCACAGTGTCCCGCCGAAGTGGATGACCGCGCTGTATTTCAGTCAGAGGGAGCAGCTGAAGGTGAACCCAGCAGCTGAAGTGGAGCTTCCTCGCTCCAGTTTCACACTAGAACTATGGGTCAAGCCTGAGGGAGGTCAGAACAATCCAGTCCTTATAGCAGGTTGGTATTGTGTGTTGCATTACCAGAATCTTTCATTTGTGCATAGTAGGCAAGCTTACACATACAGCCCACATCTTCACTTGACTGTGATATAGAGAGTGATTGTGGATTTGTAAAATAGGAGAACTCTCAGAACTTAGACTGGAGTTCCAAAGCAGCTTGGAGATGGATTTGATTATTTTATTACTGGAAATTGGCAATTATTGTACTTGTACTTGATCCTAAATATTGCTTTGTGTGATTACTGTAAACATCTTGGACAACATCTTGGGAACAGACATGTTTTTTCAGCAAAGCCATAAATGTATCTTCAGTTTATATCACTACACACACACACACACACACACACACACACACAGTACCAGGTGTAATAAATCACCCCATCCACTAGAGGGAAAACACGTTTTTCAGTGTGTTCAAAAAGACAAAACAGATTCATAGCAGTTATTGGATAATATACTTTAAGATAAATAACTGAATAATGATCTGAGAATTAATCTAAGTGTTCACAATTTAAACCTTGTATGTGGATACAGTATAAAAAATAATAAATTAGACAGATGGAATTCAATGTATTTGGGCACATATGCAAGCATGCTATGCTCGAGCTGGATCGTCTGAATTAATTAACCTTTTGGATTGTATCTACCATTATGATATGTTGTTTAGGATTGCCAGCTTTCTTTTTCCAGAATTCAGGGAGCACAGTGTCTGTGTTCAACTGAGTGGGTGTGGGGTGAGTGAAGGGGTTCCCTGACCTTTCTCTGTCCTTCTGTGTGAACATCTGGAGGCCAGACTGCTCCTTACAAATAGCAGCTGGGAATAGCAGTGACTTCGTTCAGTTCATTTAAACTCTTCAACTTCTTTGGATAATTTAATCCCAATTTTAAAAGCACAGGCAATGGACAAACCTTTTATATGCACTAAACCATTATGCATACTTCTTTTTTTCTTTTTTTTTTTTTTGGTAAAGGTGTGTTTGACAACTGCTCCAGCAACAGTGAAAAAGGGTGGTCTGTTGGCATCCGGACTTCCAAGCCCATGGGGAAAAAAGATAGCTGCTTTTTCTTTACTCTTCGTACAGACCGTGCCCAAAGATCCACCACTCTCGCTGGACATCAACACTACCAGCCAGGGGCCTGGACTCATATAGTCGCCAGGTATGACGGCCACCGGATGGCTCTATTTATAGATGGTGCCAAGGTTAGAGAGAGCACACAGCAGTCTGGTGATCTGTATAGCCCTTTTGTCAAGAGCTGTCGCACATTTTTGCTGGGAGGTAACCTCTCTAACTCTGAACAAGGCTTTCGAGGTTATCTAGGAGGTGTTATCTTGTGGGATCATGCTCGCACTAGGAACCAGCTTTTTAAAAGTGATGTGTGGCATTCAAAGAAACAGAACCCCCTCCTAGAACTCTGGGCCGACTTTTCCATGATGGAGGCACAATGGGTGCCATACAAAGACCGCCAACACCCAGCCACTGTAGTCTTACCAGCACCAAAGCAGGAGCTAATTTCACCTTTCCTGCCTCCTCCTTGCGGGGTGACTGTTTGCGACAATCCAGATATTATCCTGAGCTACAACCAGAACTGGGAGCTGCGGGCTGCTAAAAGGCTACGATATAGTGTGGTAAATGTGTGCAATGACGATGGTAGCAGTCCCACTGTGTCAGAGCAGCAGATTCTTTCTCAGAAGCAGGCACTGGAAGAGGCTTTTGGACCATACAACCTGACTCTGGACCTCAGCATAATTAACGTGTACAACTCATCACTGCGGCAACGCCTTGTGCTCAGCAACTGCCATGTGACCAAGGTGGGAGATCGTCACTGTGACCGGGAGTGTGATCACCCTCTCACAGGCCATGATGGAGGTGACTGTCTGCGCCTAAGCACCTGCTACAGCTGGATGAGAGGCGATGGGGTGTGTCAACCTGAGTGCAACACCATCCATTATGACTATGATGATGGTGACTGCTGTGATCCAGAGGTCACTAATGTCACAAGAACATGCTTTGACCCTGAGTCACCTGAAAGGTACATTTCAGCTCTTTTCTGTAAAAGTTCTTCAGACATACATGCAATGTAAATGATAACCTTATAAAAATAACATGGCAGAATGTAGAGATTATTAAAAACTAAATACAAACCATTTAACCAATATGGTTAAAACATTTGCCTAATTGTAACAGGTGGGACCTGAGGTAATTGGATGTACTTTTGAGTTGCTTTATTCAGGCTTTTCATGGAATCATAGAAAAACACAGGCAGATTCTGTTGACAAGCAAATCCAAGTTTATATCAACAAACTAAGAACTACAATTACAAAAGCTAAGAAAAAAAGAACACAGCTCAGAAGTGCAGTAAAGGCTTGAAAGAATTCTGAATGGTGCAAAACAAATGGAAAAAATACATATATTCAATTTGGAATTAGAATACAGTCCACAATTAAATAAAGATAGATGTGAAAAGCTAGGGGAAGGTCAAGGTGGAGTTGGTTGTAGCCAGTCAATCCATCTGCATTTGTATACATTTCACATCATCTGGCGTCACTGTCTTTTCTCTGTGGCATGAGTTGTAAAAGTTTTGAATAGAGTTTCATTCAAAGTTGGGGGGTACCGAAAGAAGACCAAATGAGAAATGGCATAAATAAAAACTATTGAGGATTTGATATTTGATTTTGATGATCCCCTGCTTGGGACTGCAAAAGTTTCTGAGTTTAAAGTATACCAACGGTGATATCTTGTCATGAAAGGGCAGTCCCTTAGTGTTTTTGTGACTGTCTGTATACACAAAAAAGCGAAGCATACAAATGTGAAATTCTGGAACTGTTTTAAAAACACGAAAAGCATGGATGTGGACAGAATCCAAAGGATATGCTTTATATTGCTAAACAACAAAACCAGAAATCTCAGCTCTGTTCTCTATGACAGGCAGGCTGATTTGGCTTGTGTTTAACCTGTTAACCTCTCTCCTTTTTTACAAGATAATCCATATAGGTAGAAATACTTCACCTGTTATATATGGGGAAAACACAGCTCTGCATGAGACAAATGCACTGTGGGGTTACACTTTGATTTTATGAGTTTATAAAAATGCATATGTAAAACAATACAACAGTGAAACACTATAAGGCATGTGCCTAAATAATTATTTATACTGTACACATGATGAGACCATTGAAAAGACAGATTATATACAGGATTAACTATGAACTTTTCACCCCTTTTTTCTCATCTCTTATTCTAATACTTTTCTAATATTTTAAGCTAATACTTAAAGTAAATATCATCATTCTCAGATATCCCTAATTCTTAAACATCATTCTGTATGACATGTCATTGGTGACGTAAGACTGTTGCAGGAGAGTACAATCGGAATTGCAGTGCCAGACTCACTTTGCCATGGGGACTTGTGGTGCTTGTGCAGCCAGCTGTTGCAGTTTTATGGTCTGTTGTAGTTTTATATTTCAGTTTCATGAAGAACTTAAGGCAAAGAGTTCTACTTTTGAAGGCGCCTATCTGTTCCTGCAGAATTCCCGCTGTGAGTAATGGAGCTTGAATGATACACTTGGATGGTGGTCTGAAAAACATTTTGCTACTTGTTTTGCATTGGGACACTTCAAAAGATGACAAAAGCAGGTCTTAAGTAAAAGCCGAAAGCAGACTCTCTGAGACCAAGAGAGAAAGTGGAATGTAGAGAAAGAGAGGAGAGAGCGAAACAACAGGATGGAAAAGTGGTTCACAATCATGCCGATAACGAAGTAACAATTTCAAGATTTACCTGACCATGTTGGAACAGTGCGAGAGCGAGGAGAATTAATATAGGGATGACATTTTGATGGCAGTATGACTTAGTTTTTTATGCAGAGGTCTGCAATTTTACTGTTAGGCTGGGCGAGTTACTGTCCAGGTTTTTGCAGCTGGGTGTGACCTTGTGCCAGAGGCTGTCACTATGCAAATTTGTTGCTCAAGCAGAGTCAAAGTTCTCTAGGGAACCACAGGAGCATTTTGGTAATGCTCTGACATGAAATGGGAACAAAGGAGGAACATATTTATTTAGACATTTAAGCCATGAGTTTCCACTGCTTAGTACGAATGGTTGATTTTTGCACCCATGCTGATCCAGGGTAAGCATACCATTAATGATTTGATCAGCAGTTTGTATTGTATACATCTGAAAAATTCATAATTATACAGACACTAAATTGGCTTATCATCAATATTATCAATAATGGATATATTTGCTAAATTAGAAAACAATATTGCAGTAATGGCAATGGCATATAGTACTCTACTGTATAAACACTCCCTTTGCTAATCTGTTATTTCATTAATTCGTTCATTCATTCATTTTCATTAACTACTTTATCCTGGCCAGGGTAACTTGGATCTGGAGCCCATCCCAGGAACACTTTGCATGAGAGGGAAATACACCTTGGATAGGACACTAGTCTATTGCAGGGCACCTCCGTCATTTCATCTTGTTTGCAATCAATTTAAACAAAAAAGGCTCTTTTTGATCTTTGCGTAATGTCTTGTTTTAGGAGCTTTTGCATGAAGGAGATGGATCCAGTATTCCACATTGTATATGCACATGTTAAATATACACATTACACAATATACACAAATATACACATATATTTATACACAAATATACACATTTTCTGATTTTTATTTAATGTCCATGTCAGTTATGGACATGCAAGGATAAAACCTGTTTTTGTGAAATGTGGATTATTCTCTTTTTGGGAAAAGTGTATAAGGTGCATATGGTATAAGGATGTAATTACTTAAAACAGCCATGTTCAGAGGATTACACTCCTCAATTTTAAGTTGTGGCTATGAATGGTAAATGGTAAATATTATGAGCTATTCCGCAAAACTGACACTATATGAGTTTGAGTCAAATTTAGGGAAATTGAAGTGTTCCAAAAGACTGGCCCACTGTTTGCTTACATAATAAGTTTGAATGTAAGAAGCACCATGCTTCAAGGGGAAGATGGAGTGTGTCCAGGGAACGGTAGGTGGTTTGGCTAATGAGGTAGACCTTCTGGCATGTTACAAAAGGCCATTAAGACCTGCACCTTCTCAAACCACCAGGGCAGTGATAGAAGGTATAAAGGCTTTCCAAGTATGAAAGCAAAGGAGGAGAAAAAAAAATTACGTGACATATTTGAGTAAAAAAAGTTAGCTTTATCCCTCAAATAACCCCCTGCTATTTTTTGCAGCCAGGAGAGAGGCTGTGGTTGCATACACAAATTCAAATAATGAGGTTCAATAAGCGGAGTGTTGGGCAGAATTTGGAGGGAAAAAAGGAGCCATTTACATGAGGTATTAATTTTATGAAGATGTCTGTTAACTGTCAGGAAAGTAAAATAGTGAAATTATTCAGGAAAGAAAAAAAAATCCATGATTTCTGCATGTAAGTGTTCAAGTTTTACTTTATTAGTTGTGTACAGACTGAATACATAGGTATAATAGGTCACCACTGATGATTACTAAATGAAATTAACAGTCTTTTTATACTTCTATTTTAACTGGGCCTTAGTTTTAAAAATATAAAATGAGGGTTCTTCTGGGTTTAACCGGAGGAAGTTTGCTGCCTCACAAAAGTCAGTTTTTAATGCCATAAACACCCTATTTTATTTGAGGACGTTTCTGCTGTAAAAATTAACACGTCAAGAAAACAACATTAAACAATCATTTACCTATTGCTTCAGACCAGATTGTTACTGTTTACTGCATATTCTTGTTAACTGAGCTTTGTAAAAATGTAAAAAGTGAATCTATCAAATGGAAAAGGGGCAATCCAAGGTCCACCTTTTCCAATTGAAACACTTGGCTCTGGGGAGCCATAACACCTATCCAGTCTCCACCATATCATCTGAAGGACAGCAGCTGGGTGGATGATATAGACTGGTGTAATCTTTCTAGCATGCTGCAGTGAGTCACAACGTAGCCACTTAATGAGACAATCAAGCTGTTCACTAGCTTTAAGGTTTTCCCATTCTATTGCTGGGAATCTGGATTTTCATGATACATAATTTGTTAAGATCATGGCAGGTCAAATAAGTCACTAGATCAGACATATCTGAAGACTGAATGTTCTCGATAGCCTCCCTTCAACTGCATTATTATGCATCACAATAACTCTGAATTGGAGGCATTTGCCTTAATCTGAGAGAAACTAGTGATGTGGTAAGATCTAGGATGGGGACTTTGCTGTTGTGAGAGTTGAAGAAGCTTGGCACTATTGCGTTATTGGTCTGTGACTGTCAGATTGAACCACAGCCTGTCACACAAGGTGTGGGACTTTTTTAAATAGAAGGGGTGTGTGAAACTCAAGAAACAACAGCCATATGGAATTAAGTCCATTAAGTATCATTGAGCCTTCACAGTATGATAACCTCATCTAAGAATCTTACAGTTTCTCTGTTTCGATATTAGTCAACCATTCATAAATCACACAAGCCTATGGCGAACGTTAAAATAGATATTTATTATGAAATCTTTGTACAAATGTATCTTTGCAAACACCAAAAGGAAACAAAAAGCTAAAACTCCCCTAATTGTTGTTCTTTCTGTGGAATAAGATTTCTGGATATATTTCTGTTGCAGGAGGACATCTGTAGTAATTGTGATCAATTTGTGTGGGAAACATGATCTCTGTTTAAATCACAGGGATGGGAGTGTCTTTATAATGTACACTATATGGCCAAAAGTTTGTAGACACCTGACCATTACACCCATATGTACTTTTCAAACATCCCATTCCAGATTTAGTCCACCCTTTGTTCCAGTCTTCTGGGAAGGCAAGTAGTAAAGTGTAGCTGTGGGGATTTATGCTCATTCAGCCACAAGAGTATTAGTGAGGTCAGGCACTGGGGTGCCGTTGGCATTCCAGTTCATTCCAAAGATGTTCAGTGGGGTTGAGGTCAGGGATTTGTGCAGGCCACTCGAGTTTTTCCACTCCAACCTTGGCAAACCTCTCAGTTCCAAGTGAAGAGAAATTACAATACAATACAACCTACACAATTGTGTGCTTCCGACAGTGGGGCAACCACATACAGTATGGGTGTGATGGTGAGGTGTCCACAAACTTTTGGCAGTGTAGTGTATGTATGGTCGTCATACCAAAAGGTCCCTGCATACTACATACACCTAATTTTAATACAATATTTGACCTCTATTCTAACTGCTTGTTGCAGGCTTTGTGGCTACGCAAGCTGCTGCTTTATCAGTAGCAGGTCACATGCCCGTAGCATATCTGTAGGTTTTCCTTGTGCTAGGAACTCAAAACTTCCCTAAAACCCTCAGAATCATTGCTTCTCTGACAAGTTCTTTTAAACATTTTCAGCAGGTGATGATATCATGAAGTGTCTGCTGAAGAAAAAACACAAAACCTCTTTTCCCAAAGGATATGACCGAGTCTTTTATAGTAGGTAAAATACGATGTAAACTTTCCAGATGAGTACATGCACAGTCCGTAAAAATTGTGACAGATTTGGATGGGAATCAAATCCCAGAAAGACTCCAGTTATAATTACATTACCCCAGTTCCCCATGTAAAACTAGTACAATCCGAAAATGACTTGTCGAGTCTATTTTTTGGTGTGACTATTTCATAAAATCTATTAGGCTGTAAGTATTTATAAAATTGCCATTATAAGATGAAAAGAGCAGCTGTGCAGGAGAAAAAAGATGGAAATGTATTTTAATTGGTATTGTAAAAAAGTCAACAGTAAGGTAGCCATCCGATCAAATGATATGACTAACCATGAAACCCTGACACCGCAACAACCCTAGTGCTAATATGTGAACTCCGTCCACGCAAACAACTGTTGAAATTTCTTGCAGATAATATTACCATTACTGCTAGCATATGATGATTGGCATGACTTTAAAAACTTAAACAAAGGTCTAAACACAACATTCAGTTGAAATGATGCACATAAAATGTAGATTTTATAAACATTATTCATTACTTACAGATAATGCTTTTACAAAGACACTTTAAATGGGAAAGCTTGCTTTCCCCAGTATGATTCAGTGTGCACAACTATGGAATGGCAGCAATATGCTGCAACTGCACCTCTAGAGGCCACTAAATTCAATGATTTGTTGGGGCCAGAATAGATACCTTCTAATCCTGAAGGGTAAGAAAGTATTACTGTCTAGTCTAGTGTCCATGATGCACTGGCAGTCTTTTGAAAGAATATTATAAGAAATGATTGTCCTAGCATTTCCTTGTGGAAAAGGACATCATTTCTTTATCTAGGAAAATTATTCTCACACAAGTTTCAGTGTCTGTTAGTAGAACCTGTTTTTCCTCATAAGCAGTTGATTGTAACTGAATCTCTCTAACACAGGGCTTACCTGAGTGTGAAGGAACTGAAGGAGTTACTTCACTTTAACAGCTCAGACACACTGAATGTGTTCTTTGCCAAATCGGCTCAGGAGGAACTTGCCGGGGCTGCTACATGGCCATGGGCCAAGGAGGCCCTTACACACCAAGGTGAGAGCCAAGTTCCCCCAGATTTCAACAGACTACTGACACATGGTCTAATTGTTAAGTATAGATACAATAATAGTTTAAAAGAGGACTAGCACTTTTTCAGTTCCTATCTATTTTAGTGTCTAACTGTTAATATTAAGGTGACTGGACTGGATGCTGTATTATTGAAGATGTTTTGCCAGTCATTGGAGCATATTCAGATGACTTTGTTTTATTCTCTTATTCCAACTGAAATATAATAAATTGTGAATATTAAAATATATTAACAGATAATATTTTGTGCCTTCCAATATATGTGCATTCTATAAACCTTCCACATAATAAACCTGAGGGACACTCAGTGAAGAATTTAGGGAATTGAGGGATACTCATTGAGATTTTAGCTACCTTGAATCAGTATTAGATATTTTGAAATTTACCATAATGACTAAGAACTTTAGACATTAAGATATTGCCAAGTATGGATATTGGCAAGTCCTTTGTAGGGTTAGGTGTGTTAAAGCAGGGCAAAGACATAAATATTTATATAGGCCTGAGACCAGGATTGGTATCCACTGAACAAGGCTCGAGTTAGTATATTTTTCCTGTTGACCCTTCCATTAACCATGCTACATCCTCATCTTTACACTACACACATTCATCCACTGTGCTTTTTCACTCTTGTTGCTGCAAAAATGTACGTCACCATCACTTCAAATCCTTTATTTTCCTCTTCGTTCCCTTCCAACACTTTCTGCCCGCTTCCTACTTGTTCACAGCTCTTGCATTTTACGAGATTAATGGGCCGTAATCCCGGGCATAAAAGAAAACACTTGCAACACTCATAGATTTCCCCCTGCAGATTGCACTTAATCATGACCTTCCACTGAAAGGTGCATTAAGGGAGGAAAATGATCCTGGACCAACAAACAAACAAAAACAAAAGACGTGTTCTTACCCTGTTGCAATCTTCATTCACCTGCCAGCTGATTTTATGGTTCTCGCTGTTGCTATGTTTTTGAGCTCATTAAAAGAGAATGGAAATGCACTTACATAATGGGAAGGCCTTTTATGTAAGTGCACCTCCTATTGATTTGTGGTGAGTAATCAGACAGTTTGAGCTTGGCTTCCCCAGTTATGACTTTAGTTAATGAGATCACTTTGGCAGTTGCTTGAGGTTGAGACCTTTGAAAAATAGGCTAGCACAATTAATTGGTAACAACTTACTCCTTTAATTATATTTAATTTATATATAGTCATGGGGAAAAGAAAGTACACCCTCCTTCAATTCAATGTTTTTATTTATCAGGGCCTACAGACAAACAAATAACCTCAGGTGACAACACAAAAAAAACCCCCACAACAAATTTCATTATGTTGTCATGTTTTACAAAAATTAAACCAACAATCGGAAACCAGGTAGGAAAAATTAAGTACAACCTATAATGCAGTAACATGTAGAACAACCTTTAGTAACAATAACTTGAAGTAAACGTTTTCTGTAGGAGTTTAGCAGTCTCTCATATCATTTTGGAGAAATTTTGGAGCACTCTCCTTTCCAACATTGCTTTAGTTCATTAATGTTTGAGGGCATTTGTTTATGCACAGCTCTCTTAAGATCCTGCCACAGAATCTCAGTGGGGTTGAGGTGTGGACTTTGACTTTCACCTTAATTTTTTTTTCTTCTTTAACCATTCAGATGTCGATTTGCCTGTGTGCTTTGAATCTCTGTCATGTTGCATGACTGTATTTCGGCCTGGCTTAAGCTGCTGGACAGATGGCCTCACATTTGTCTCAAGAATATTCTGTTATTAAGTGAAGTTCATCAGTGTCTCATTGACTGCAAGTTTCCCAGGTCCTGTAGCTGCAAAACAAGCCGAAATCATCACCCCTCCACCACCATGCTTGACAGTTGGTATGAGGTATTTCTGGTGATACGCTGTTTTTGGTTTTTGCCAAACATGGTGCTGTGCATGATGACCAAACATCTCCACTTTGTTCTCTTCAGTCCAAAGGATATTGTTCCAGAAAATTTGTAGTTTGTTCATATGCAATTTTGCAAACCTAAGTCATGCTCCATATTCTTTTTGGAGAGCAGGGGCTTTTTCCTACCCACCCTTCCATGAAAACCATACTTTTTCAGTCTTTTGTGCTGATTGCGCTGTCATGAACATAAACCTTTAATGTGTCTACAGAGGCCTGTAGGTGATGTAAGCTCTTGGGTTTGTCTTTATATCTCTAATCATTAAATGGTCTGACCTGACTAAATTTGGTGGGATGCCCACACTCCTTGGAGGATTTGCAACTGCCTTGAAGGCTCTCTATTTTTAATCAATCCTCACTGTAGAATGGTGAATTTCAAATTTTTTGGAGATGGCCTTATAACCCTTCCCAGAATGCTGAGCAGCAACAATTGCTTCTCTGAGGTCATGGCTGATATCCTTTCTTCTTGGCATGATGTAGACATGCACCTGAGTACTCCAGAACACCAAACTGCGAAAGGTTCTGCTTTTATAGAGGTAGTCACACTTATTGATTATTAACTAATCTTGAGTATTTCATTAGTAACACCTGGCTGTTAATTACTCTCCTGAGGTTATTTGTTTGTTTATAGAAGTTGGTGAGGACCACACATCTGTTCTTTATGCCCTGATAAATAAAAATATAGAATTGAAGGAGGGTATACTTTCCTTTTCCCATGACTGTACATACATTCATACACACATATACGTGTGTATGTATATATATATATATATATATATATATATATATATATATATATATATATATATATATCTTTCTATACACACACACACACACACCCCGACCACTTTATTAGGAACACAAGCACACATACACAAATATTC
>CM075006.1:22156961-22197699 GCA_037576675.1 Pangasius sanitwongsei | reverse complement strand
TATATATATATATATATATATATATATATATATATATATATATATATATATGTATGTATACACACACACACACACACCCCGTCCACTTTATTAGGAACACATGCACACATACACATTTATGCAATTATCCAATCAGACAATCATGTAGCAACAGAATGATGTGGAAAAAAAAGTCTGTGGGTGAAAACACCTTTTTGATCAGTGAGGTCAGAGGCTATGTAAGGCTATGGTAACTCAAATAAGCATTCTTTACAATTGTGGGGCACAGAAAAGCATCTTGTTGGAACAAAATATTGGCTGGTCTTTATTGCAACCTTCGACTGCCCAGTCTTGGTGAGTCTGTGCCCACATTAGCCTCAGATTCCTGTTCTTAGCTGACAGGAGTGGATCCCGATGTGGTCTTCTGCTGTTGTAGCCCATCCACCTCAAGGTTTGGCATGGTCTGCATTCCGAGATGATGTTCTGCTCTCCACGGTTGTAAAGAGTGGCTATTGGAGTTACCATAGCCTTCCAGCTTGAACCAGTCTAGCTATTCTCCTCTGCCCTGTCTCATTAACAAGATGTTTCTGCCTATAGTACTGCTGCTCACTGGAAGTAAAAGCTCACTTGAAGTAAAAAATATTTTTATGTATTTATGTTAACTTTTTAAAATTTAATTTTTTTTATTTTAAAGATATTACATTGTCAATAATTAAACATTCTTATGCTGTCAAGGCACCTAAAAGAAATATAATAAATAAATAAATAAATAAATAAATAAATAAATAGTTCATACATAATATAACTTTTAATGGATTAAAATCACACAGCATGAGTTCATCAAATAAAACAATAGTGAGACATTGGCTTCAAATTCAATTGGCATAAAACTTACCTGAAAAACCTTGCCTGAAATTAGTTATTTTTCAGAAAGGGGTAACTCAATCTCAGGAAAAACTGTGGGAGTTATAATAACTAATAGCAATTTAGTAGTTTAGCAGTTTACATTTTATATAAATGAAGTCATAAGAAAAGCTCACCCTGCCCCCTGCCTAACCTTAGTTATTTTATATGTTTTATGAGTTGGCTTGTTCAAATTCTTACAAATTTGATGTGAGATCACATAATCTTTAGAGAATGTGGCACAAGATAAGTATATTCACAACTCAGTTTTCAGATTTCAAACTAAAAAAAAGTTGCATCTAAAAACTGCTATATTCTTTTTTTTCTTTTTTTTTTAGTTTTGTGTGTATTTGTTTTTCTGTGACACATTGCCCGCCAGAATTACTGGCACCCTTCATAAAATATTTGCAAAACTGACTGTATAAAATAAACAGTAGATACAATACTTTCCCACTCAAACATCAAGAGAAGCTATTTTTATTATTTTTATTATTATTTTAATAATAGACTTTTCTCTAAACAATATATGCCAAAATTATTGATGCCCCTAAGGAATATTTTAAATAAATGCAAACAAATTTGTATTTGTCATTTGTAGTCAGTTCCCAGGAACTTGTTCCCTTAACCATGTTCTATTACCCTGGGTTATAAATATTAGATTGAATCACATGGAAAATCTCTTTCCATTACCATGGGTAAAAATAAAGAACTTTGAGACATTTATGTTGAAAGTCCAAACACCAGCCCTGCCCACCACCCTCTCGGCTTGGCGGCTTGGCGGCTTGGCTATATATAGAGCTTTCAGCAATTTCAACGGCCAAATATACTTATTATTAATTAATTAAAGAAACACAAAATCAGAGATTTTCAATGTTCATCTCAGTCTCCAGATTTGAACACTATTAAAAACCTGTGATATGAGGGAAGTCCAAACTTAATCATATTAAGCAGCTTAAAATGTTCTGCACAGTGAAGTGGACCAAGATCCTTATATATTTAACATTTTTTGGGGTCATTTTCATAAAGAGTGCCTGTAATTGTGGAGGGTAGTGTGTATCTTCAGGTCATAATAGCCCTCTGCTTTCATAACATAAACATTACATGTTGAATCAGAAATCTCTATGTAGCACAGTCATTGTCTGTAGTGGACCTACATGAAGTATAATGGTCGAGATTAGGTACTAAGAAATTAGTAGGCTTAGGCAAGTGCCCTGTTCTTTTTTGAATCCAGATAAATCATCTTATTATTTACAAAAAGAATTCTTATGTCTTATATCTGGGAGTAAAGTCAGATTGACACCCTAAACAATTTATGTGAAATTATACTGAAGCAATGGTGGACTGATCTGCTTCTGTAACCATAAATGATGTGTGTCTACCGGACATGTCTGGCCAAGCTCAATTCCACTGACTTTGTTTCTGCAAAACATGGGAATTTCTTAAATATCGCTGTCTCTCAAATTTAGTGTATTGGCTGTGCTCAAATGGCTTTTCTGTGGTTGAAAAGTCTTCCTGAAGGGATTTTACAGATGTCCATGCAAACACAACTTTTTAATTAGTCACAAAATAGCTGTTTGGCCTTCAATTACATAACAGCACCATCCATACAAAAATTATTCCAATTATGTAAATTGTTTCAGAAGTTTAAATCAAGGTCATTTTAAATGGCTGAATGTTCGTCTGCATGTTAAGCAGCTATAAACATAAATATCAGTTTGATCTTTTTATTACAATAGTTGGATATGAAAAATAAAAAACTTATCTTCTTAATCAATGTGAATATACTATCTTTTCTAGGTGGAATGATACTGAACCCATCCTATTTTGGCACTGTTGGTCACAACAATACCATGATCCATGAGATGGGCCACATTTTTGGACTGTACCATGTCTTTAAGGGGGTGAGTGAGCGTGAGTCATGTGAAGACCCATGTCAGGAGACCACAGCGTCCATGGAAACTGGAGATTTCTGTGCTGACACGGCTCCAACCCCAAAGTCAAAAGCATGCCATGACCCTGGCCTGGTCAATGACACCTGTGGACCTATCCACTACCATAATACACCTTACAACAACTATATGAGTTATACAGGTAAATAGGGCTAAACTGCTAGTGCAACAAAATTTGTACATACAAATGTACGTAATCAGACATTTAAAATTAATATTTCTAAAAAGAAACAGATTCTTCATAAATATGAGACATAAAGATGATTGTAGGCTGTGTTACATTTCTTTCACATTTGCTATCAGGAAGTTCCTTGATCTTGTTAAGATTTTTAAGGCTTTTTTGATAAAAAAAAAAAAAAGTAACCTGCATTGCTAAGTAGTGAACAGAACATGAGGCTTAAGCATGGCTCAAATCTATGGCTTGATAACTGAGCTTACAGCAATTGCTAAAATCACTTCATTACTTGGATCTAATGACAGGACTTGAGGCTTTGGCACATGTTAATGACTACTGAATACCAAGTCCTGTTGTTTCAGGAACAGTCCCTTTCTTTCAGCTAAAATGAAACGTAACTCTTAATAACTAGGTCATTTTACTTCACTAAAATAGTTGCATTATGCTTTGCACTGTTGTTTATATTGCACATATTTTGCACATCTTAGCCTACCTTGATAAGTAGCTTTTGTCTTGTGCTGCACATTTAACTACCTTATTGTCTGGCCTTGTTTCATACGTAAGCTGCACCAAACATGAACCTTACCTACCTCATCTTGTTGTGAATCTTAAAGCTTGACTGATAGATAAGACATATCTGAATGATCAATCATTGATATAGACAATGAATCAATATGGAATTCATCATATTAAATTCAACGTGCAATAAACAAAAACTTAACACCTTTTAAAACTTAATTACAGATGATAACTGCACCAACCACTTCACACCAAACCAAGTAGCTCGGATGCACTGCTACGTTGACCTGGTGTACAAAAACTGGGTTCAAGACAGAAAGCCCACTCCCATTCCTCTTCCGCCAATGGTGATTGGCCAAGATGATGACTCTGTGTCCATTCACTGGTTGCATCCAGTTAGTGGGCCTCTCATGAAAAGGTGAGGTAAAGGTACAGGTCCAGAGCTTCGGTTAATGTTCACAACATCAGAATCAAACATCAGAATGGGGAAAAATGTGATCTCTGTCACTTTAGCCGTGGCATAGTCGTTGGTGCCAGATGGGCTGGTTTGAGTATTTCAGAAACTGCTGATCTCCTGGGAATTTCACACACAACTGTCTCTAGATTTTACACAGAATGCTGTGAAAAACAAAAAACATCCTGTGAGCAGAGGGTCTGCAGGCTGAAACACCTTGTAGATAAGAGAGATCAGAGGAGAATGACCAGACTGGTTTGAGCTGACAGGAAGTCTATAGTAACTCAAATAAGCACTCTTTACAACTGTGGTGAGCAGAAAAGCCTCTCAGAACGCACAACACATCAAACCTTGAGGTGGATGGGCTACAACAGCAGAAGACCACATCAGGTTCCATTCCTGTTAGCCAAGATTAGGAATCTGAGGCTTTCAAGGGCACAGGCTCACCCAAACTGGACAGTTGAAGACTGGAAAAAGATCAGGTGCCTGCAGACTTCATTAGGTTGAATGACCTCATAAAAATGTAGGAAATTTAGCCACCAGAAATCACTGAAGTAATAAGTGATTAATTTAGCACCAGGGTAAGAGTGAACATTATTCAATTGAATAAAGAGCAACAGTGAGGCTTGTGCCTCACTGCAAGTGACTTTTACCTCAGGTGAGACTAGAAAGGCTGATGCTGATGCTGATAGTCAAAGTGATTACAAGTTTCCCATCATAAATGTATAAATCTTCATGACAAATTTTTTATTAAAGTGTCACTAAAGAGTTATGTTGTTTTTTCTTCATAAATAGATTACAAATACTGTAGGTTATAAGTAGAGATAGGCATAGAATTTGCTTGTGATAGACTGTCATGATCTCAGGACAATATTGAAAGAGGTTAAGATAATTCTAACTTACAAATATAATGATGATATTATATTAAATACTCATAAAATCATTTGTCATGAATATAATGACTTCTAATAATGTACTAATTTGCTTTGTCCTTTTTATATAAAAAGGTAGATGGGATTTCTCAATAGCCTGTCATTCTCTAGACTATGATAAAGGCTGGTATGAAGAAGGCAAATGTCATAAATAAACAGGTTTTCATTTTAGGCAATCAGTGCATGTTGGTGTCTTTCAGTGGAATTGGAATGGAATCTTTAAATGCAGTCTTCTCCTTTGTGCCAAAACACCTTTGGCAGTTACCACTTTAAGACTTCTTGGGTAAGTCTCTACAAGTTTTGCAAAGGGGGAGCATCTGTGAGCTGCCATCTTCAGGTCTCTCCAAGCTCCAAGGATATTCTGTGGGGTTCAGTCTGGGCTTTGGCTGGTCCACTCAAGGACATTCCAAGATTTGCCCTGAAGGCACTCCAGCATTTTCATGGCTGCATACTTTGGGTCGTTGTGCTGAAAGGTGAAACTTTGCCCCAGTCTGAGGTCATCTACATTTGGCTGCATTCATCCTTCCCTCAGTTCTGCCAGTCTCCCTGTTCCTCCCTCTGAGAAGCACCATCATAGCATGATGCTGGCACCACCATACTTCACCATAGGGATGCTATTAGCAAGTTGATGAGCAATAACTGGTTTTGCCAGATGTAGTACTTGGAGTTCAGGGCAAAGAGTGGCTGCCATATGCCTTTTACACAGGAGTGGCTTCCATCTAGCCACTCTTCCAAAAAGTCCTGATAGATGGAGTATTTATGAGAAACGGATGTCCTTCTAGCAGGTACTCCCATCTCTTCTGAAGCTCTGTTAGAGTGGGCATTGTGTTCTTAGTCACTTCCCTGACCAAAACTCTTCTAGCCCGGTTACTAAGTTTGGCTGGATGGCCAGCTCTAGTTTTTGCATTTGGAGTCCTGGTGGTTCCAAATGTCTTCCATTTCACTGGGAGCACACTGTGTTCCTTAAAGCATTCAAAGCTTGATTTTATACCCTTGCTCAGATCTATGTCTCAACACAGTTTGACTGTGGAGGTCAACAGAGAGTTTCTTGGACTTCATGGCTTGGATTTTGATCTGACATGCACTGTGAATTGTGGGACCTTGTATACACACAGGTGTTGTGCTTTCTATGTGAATTTGCCAAATTCACTGGTGTACACTGGCCACTGGTGGACTCCAGTCAAGTTGTAGAGACATCTCAAGATAACCAAAGCAAACAAGATGTATCTGAGCTCAGTTTGGAGTGCCTTTAGCCAAGGGTCTGAATACTTATCTAAATGAGACCTTTTAGTTTTTGATTTTTAATGAACTTGCAAAAAATTTCTAAAAACATGTGGTCACTTTGTCGTTATTGATTATTCTGTGTCAATTAATGGCAAAAAAGTCAATTTAATTCATTTTAAATAAAATCTATAACAATAAAATGTACAAAAACCAAAGTGGTCTGAATACTTTCCAAATCCATTGTATATTCTGTACCTGTATATTGCACATCCGTAGGATCTAGCTGAATGTTGTGTGTGTTCACACTGTTTGAAATTGTTGTGTGTATGTATAGGGAGGAAGGAGTGAACTGTCAGTTGTGTGATGAACATGGAACACTCCATCAGTATGCCTACAAGGCCACCTCACCCCA
Source organism: Pangasius sanitwongsei (assembly GCA_037576675.1). Lineage (NCBI taxonomy): Eukaryota > Metazoa > Chordata > Actinopteri > Siluriformes > Pangasiidae > Pangasius > Pangasius sanitwongsei. The sequence goes on along the minus strand of CM075006.1, from coordinate 22,191,152 downwards.
TTCCTGTGACAGCAGTGGTTACTGGACGCCTGAAGAAGCTGTGGGTAAGTATCTATGATCTGAACATTAGTCTGATGATCCTTGATCCATTAGTGTGTAACACAAGCTAACCATCCTAAGACCTTCCTGGTCCTGTTTTGTGTCATGCGTCTGGAGGGAGTCTGAAAATTGAAACCTGACTCACATATGAATTGTGTTGAGTTGATCACGCCATTCGACCATGAGCAGTGAATGGATTTCAAAAAACAATACCAACTCTTTTGATTAATGAGGATCCAAAGCTCAGGCTGCTCTCACTTTTGCAGACTTGCTTGCCAGGAAGATCCTCCTGGCCAGGTGCGTGCAAGTCCTGAGAAGTCTGGAAAAACTTAAGGGATAAATCCTAAAATAATAATTGCCAGGATAAAGAACTCTCTTGTCTTTGCCATTGGAGAGATGAAAAAAGGAAAGGAATTGGCATAGCTTCAAGTTTTGGTAATATTGGTTAGCTTCCACACCTGGCTTGTTATAAAAAAGCTATGCTCATCCTGTATCACTTATGAACTCTATTCTTCATGTAGCAGATGTTACTGATTATTCCAATCAGAGCTCTCTTAGCTATTTGCTGCCCACTCACTGACATGTCATGGATGAGTATATACTTTTGAAACATGGAGGCAGATCTGTGGAAATCCTCTCCTCATATGTGAGTTCCTTAAAAAAAACGCACTGCCATGAAAGAGGTTAAGCATAAAATCTTCCATTTACATGTAGCAGAGAGTAGTTTTTGGACTCAAATCTTGTTTTTCAAAACAGATTGATGAGATACAAGGCATTAATTTCTGAAGATGAAGAACTGAAATGCTAACAATGTTAGAGTTGGAGTATCTTCAGATATGGCAAGTAAGATTAGTGGCACTGTATCAGGTCTGTAATAAATTTAACACAACGTATTGTTTTGGCTTTCTAGTTTAGACAGGTGATAAACCATCCGGTGACTACTAAATGTGAATTATTTTGCCAGTCCGTTTATCACCTCAGAAAAGACTTTTCAACTAAAATGACATTAGTGTTTTTATAACACGAAATAAGGCTTGGGAGAATGCTGCAGTAAACCAAATAGATTCGCACCATCCATTCCAAGTGTTATAAACACATTTGTTTAAGATTTGAAAAGTTGTAATGCATCACTCTTTTCTGGCTAGCTGTCGTGCATAGGTAGCATGTTCTATAAGGTGTAGTGTGGTATGGTATAGTGTGTGTGTGTGTGTGTGTGTGGAGAGCCCTAGGCCACAGCTGCAAAGAACAGGAAAATGGTTCATGTTGCTAACAGAAGGAAGGATGATGTGTACGCAGATCTTGCCACAGTATTTTTCCCAGAGGGGGCATTTGTGTTGCATCTGATACAGCTATTAATTCCTACCTCGCTCTGTTTATCTCACTTATTGAGTTTTTATGGTTTGCCTTGGCTAGCTGCATTTAACCTTACACACTTGAAGCCATGCAGCCATACACACTCAAGGGCATGCTCAGCGCAAAGGAACACTGGCTCTCCATCTGTCTGTTTGTCTGTCTTATCAGCTGTCTATCTTTCTCTCTAGCTGTATGTCTCTCCATTGTCTATTCTATTCAATTTTATTCTATTATATATATGAATTGCAAAGGAGAAAACATCATAAAGTATATTAGTAAGGTTTTGAGCAACCATGAACCACTTCAATGCACCTTGTCATAAATTCTATAAGTCTCTAGATCTGTATCAGAGGGATGAGCATGATTATTCTAAATGATAGTCGCTCAGTCATATGATATGATTGTGGTAGGCATTTACTGACTTACATCATTTTCATACTCATCAAATAATTCAGTGAGCCTTTGTGCCCTGTGGCTAGAGGCGGAGTCATCCTGGAAGAGACCACTCCCACCAGGAGAGAAATGTTTCATCTTGGATAAAGGTGATCAGTCAGAGTAACTTTGAATGGATCTTCCCTCTAAGCAGACAAATGAACCCAAACCATGCCAGCAGAACAGCACAACAAAGCCACCATTTCACTTTTTTTCACACATCTTTATATCTGTATGTGTTTGTAGAATTTCTTTCTATTCTACCATATTGGATGATTTCCCTTCATACCTTCTGTCTGTCTAGACAACAGTTTATCTCACCAGTGTCCCATTTTATTCTATTCCATTTTATTCCATTGTACTGGATTGTGTCTTTACAGACGTCTGTCTTCTGCTCTCTAGCTGTCTGTCTTTTTCTTTAGGTTCCAGCTCCTTGTCTGTCTCTCCAGCTGTCTTTCTGCATATCCAGGTGTCTATCTGTCTGTTTCACCAGATGTTTGGCTGTATTTCAATTTGTGTGTCTCTCTGTTTCTCCAGATGTCTGTCATTCTAACTGTCTGTTTCTCCAACAGTCTGTCGACCTGTCTTTCCACCTACCTGTCTGTTTCTTGTCTATCCATCTGTCTGTCTTGTTGTAGAGTTAACTTGAGTCTTACAGAACTGCTGGAAGTGATGTGCTACATACTGGAATACCATTTAATCTGTTGGTTTAGAGACTAGTGTGACTAGGTGTGTGTTTGTGTGTGTGAGTCCAAAATGACTGTTTATTTCTTTGGCGAAAGAATATATCTTTTTTCTTCTTCTTTTTTCTCTCACACAGACATTAGCTCCCACTTTAATATATTACTTTAAATCTCTCACATAGACTTTCACTTTAGCTCCCACTAATAAATTATTTTTCTGCATCTTGTCCATCTCATTTAAGTCACCAATCCATTTTGCTTGCCATGTTGTGCCTGGGCCAGGTTGTGCCTTGAGCTCTGGAGAAGTGTGCTTCACATGAACTGCCAAGACTGGTTTTTCCCAGACTCTTCCCACCCCCAACCTTTTTCCCACCCCCAAAATCATTTTTCTCTCTCTTACCCGCTTTATCTTTCTTTTGCTTATGTTTGTTCTGCCTCCATCCTTAAATACACATTGACATGGCAGCTCCTAAACATTCTGCTTATCTGATAGAGCAGAGAATTCCTGACCAAATTCTGTGTACTCTAGGCACATAAAGGTTAGTTGTCAGCCATGGCAATTTGTCAGCCAAAAGTGCCCCAATGCAAGTAGGCAAATTTAAAGGCAACCACTGCTTGTGTGGCATTTTATTTTTGGGGCCAAAAGTGGCCTAGCTGTAAGCTCTGGTGGACTTGTGGCTGTGCTTTGGCCGTCAGAGTTGCACAGTGGTATGTGGTCCATGTGAAGTGGTTGGTGTGGGCCAGCTTTACCTGAGGTGTAATTACTGTGAAAGGTACTTTTTGGCACTGAGTCCCTTCTTTTTCAAGAATGAAAGGAAAACACGAACATTCTAATGTTGCACTAATTTCTACTGTTTCTAATTAAGTAAGGTGTTTATAGCTCAATGGGAATGGGAAACATTTAAAAAGTATGTGTGTATGTCTGTATGTGTGTAATAGGTGCGCCTGATGTTTATCAGCCATGTGAACCTAGCATACACTCCTGGAGCCCTGAGTTCAGCCTGTATGAGGCCAATATGAGTTCTCAGTGTCTTCAGACTGGAGGATGTGTTCTGCAGTTGTACTTTCAGCATGCAGTAGTTCCAGACACACTAACTGTGTGGATCACCTATATCTCCTTCAGTGAGTTCTGAACAGAAAGCTATTTTTATATTATTATTTTGTATTTATACTATTTAGGTCCTGCAATCTTTTCGTGATTCCACTGACTCTTAGCTTGACTCTTCACAAAAAGCTCCTTTGAGCCTGTGTGAACATTTCATGCCTTGAATAGGACTGTATTTAATTAATCGCCTTAATGGGGTACATTTAAATAAATCATCCAGGAATGCATACTTTTGTTAATAAAGATAACGTCTTGCTTGAACTTAATTTCTGTAATATTTAGGCTGTGTTATACTGGGAATGTAATGGAAAACATCATTAAATGAATGTTTAATAGAAACTGCTGTAAAATAGAGGTACATTAAATGTTTTTTACCTAGAAAGTAAGGGGATGCAAACTTTGCACTGAATGAGCTAATTAATAATTTTTCTTTTAGAAATTAATTATCATATTTAAGTTGCCTTCTTTGGAACATTTTATTTTTTATTGTATGTTATTTGTGCTAACAGGCAATCATGCAATCTCTGATCTGGAGTTCATACTGGAGACAGGTGAATCAGTTCACACTGGCCCCCAGAATGTTTTTTGTGATATTCCTCTAACTCTGCGTGCCACCAGTAGTAAGAAAGTAAAGGCTGTAAAGATCTCCACGTTTGATAAGAAGCTGGAGGTTGACGCTGTGCTGCTGACTTCACGACCCCATAATCCTCTTTGCTCTGTCTGTCGTCCACTCATCTACCATGTGCTACGAGATCCACCCATACAGGAAGGCAAGGGCTCTGTCACACTCAGACAAAACACATACACAGACAGGTAAGATGCTGACAACTTTACACACTCACACACACACACACGTAATACAATGCTGTAAGCGTCAGTTCCAATTGGATGTGTTATTCATGTTGGCAGGGAGTTTGGGGTGTGATAGTATAACAGTGTACTTTGTAATCATATGTTCACACCCCTGTGAATCTGAACATTTGAAAATATTATTTCCAGACAGATTGCAGCCCTTCAGCTATGCCACAATACAGTCATTCAATCAATGATTAAAAATTAAATAAAAAAATTAAATAAACACATAAGCTCCTGATGAAGTCAGTATATTGTTCACTTTAGACTAAACTGCTTTTTTATATTATAAATCTATCTACATTATGTCTGTCTATCTGTCTACCTATCTATCTATCTATGAAAAGATATTTATTGAAAAATTAAATAATAATAATAGTCTACCCTCTCTGTCTCTGTGAACCTGGGCCTATTATTATTCATTAATACCATTTAACAATGTAATTCTTGAACCTCCAAGTGCTCCTGAATTTACATTCACATTTTATCTGCTTGTTGAGTGTGAAGATGTCAACAGGTCCTGGTTTATTTCTCCTTGAGCATTCGCAATAAGCCAAAACAGTAATTAATGGTGTGGAGCGAAGTCTGCTTCATCTCTAACAAATTTCTTTCCACTGGCCCTATAAATGCAAAAAGATGGAAAAATCAAAGGGGATTAAGTTATGTGGCCAGGGTTGAGGTGATAGCTAGGAATCAGAAAGACAGAGAGGCAGCAAGTAAAAAGGATAAGAGAAAGTCTGTAATCTAAACCAAATAGGATCATTTTACCAGTAGAAACAGTGAACACTTGAGGCTGTTTGGAGTTGCTTCTCTCTCTCTCTCTCGCTCACTCTCACCATCACCTAGCAGTCAGATCTCTCATCACTGTTAGCGTGTGTGATAAGTGACATGTCATTCATGTCTCAGGGGAGGGAGAGAGAAAGAAAGAGGACTGAGGAAGTGGCTGTACTGCCACCAAGAGGTCTACAATGAAAACAGACCTGCTGTTAATCTACTTCACATGCTAGTGCATATCCATTTGCTGATTTTTTAGAAATGCTCTTAAAAATTAGATGGAAACAAATCTCAAAACATCACATGTGCAATCAAGATACATTTCTTTATTTACCTTAATAGAGGTTTTATTACAATGCCTAATGCCAGTTTGTATTCTTTGGCTTAATGTGATTTATCATATGTAAGTTATCTTGGTATTGTAGTAGAAAGAATTATTAGCCACTCAGTCTTGAACTAGCCCCTTCTAGTATGAACATTCTTCATATTATGAGTAACACAGAATACCCTGGTCACTGACAGAAATTGCTCCATTTATCTCTCCAGCTCTGGAAGTAATCCATAATTAATAAGGGCAATTTGTTGAGGGGTAACAGGAGATACCAGAAAGAAGCTTCCCTTACTATTGGCCAGAAAAACAGCTGAAATCAAGTGAGCTATGGATGAATAACCCTTGAGATCTCAAAGATTAGAAAAAAAATAGATAAACTCTGATACCTATGCCATCATGAGGTCAATGTTCACAAGGTTAGGTGAGAATGCTAAAGATATGCTCTGAAGTTGAATCACTAAAATCTTTTAACTTGTATGTTGACTGATATTTTTGAAATGATGTCTTCTTGCATGTGTCTATGTGTATGCATGTCCGGTTGTGTTGAGATGCTCATAGTGATGTACAGAAAGGGATGCGGTATGAGTACAGGATCCAGGTGGAGGCCGAAGGCTTGCACAGCGAGCTCTCTCCTTCTCTGGTCTACACCCATGGAGACCCTTTCTGTGGAGATGGACAACTACAAGGGTACATTGATACTGAACGATTCATCTTGGAGAATTTTCCAAGCATGCAAGCATTATGCCTCACATAATGCATATAGCTTGCTTCAATCCTATTTTACAACATTTTTTAAATATTAATTTATGCTATGTTGCATTAAAGAGGCTATTACAGTTGCAGACTAGACAACTAACTGGTTCATAATGCCCTACTACTAATACCATCACCACAATCATCATTTGAAAGCTCCACCCCGTTAATTTATTATTATTATTATTATTATTATTATTATTATTATTATTATTATTACAATTTGATCACTGATTGCCAGTGTTATAGTTGCCAAGCTGTCAGTAGTAGGTACTATATCATTTTAAAAAAAAACAATAATTTTAAAGCTACTCTGCAGGAAAGCTTTTTTTTTCTTTTTATCCTTTAAAACACATAAAGTTAATGTGTTTGTGTGCATAGTATTTCCAGCTAAGGTAATCCTTGATCTCTCTCCCTCCTTATGCAGTATAGAGGAGTGTGACGATGGGAATCTCTTGGACAGAGATGGCTGCTCCAAAAAATGCAGGATGGAGCCAGGCTTCAACTGTGTGGGTGAGTGACAGAGAAACAATAAAGCAATAAAAGAATGAAAATAATGATTCCCAGCTTTCATAACAAAGTTAAGCAGGCACGTTTTTGAGCTTAATTTTGAGAAAGCATAAAAGTGTTGTTGCTGATGTTTCAGGCCATTTTTTATATGTTTTTTTTTAACAGAAAAGACTTTGAGTAAGTGTAAGCTGTTTTCATAGGAACCAACTAGCCCTTTGGCACTAAAATCTTGAGGCATTAGAAAAACAGAGAGAGAACATGATGATGAAGGCACACCTGCTTATTAATCTTGGACGCTAGGGCATGAATTGTGTTCATTTCAAAGGGAGATTTTCATAAAGCTCATAAAGTTGATGAGACCACACACCTAACATGTGGACCATGTAATCTCAGTGGTTAAGGCTCTGAGATACTGATTTGAAGGTTCAGAGTCCCAGGGCAACCACCTTGGTTGAAAGTGTCTGCCAAAATAAAAAATGTTATGTTAATACTTTTAGATGTATCTATAGGCCATCCTTACACATCCTATCCTTATTCTGCATTAATGATTAAATTTAATCCATTAAAATATTTTTTTCTTAGTTTAGGCATACATGACATAGCATTTCAATCTGCAGTGCCTTCTGTCTGCAGAGGATGCTATGTAAGAAAGTAGCTTTACATAATATAGCTTTTCATAATATAGCTTTTCATAATATGGTATTATCACTGAGTAATGTCTGATGACTGACTGATGTCTGATGTCAGCTTGTTTTGTGACAGACTGAAACTACTATAGGCAAAAATAGGTAGAAATAAAAAAAAACAAAGCATATATGTACAGTATACATATTTAAGTTGATCTTCTGAGCAGCCCATTCATATTGGAATTTTCCGCATGAAGTTCAAACCAGAAGAGGAATTATTTTAATAATAAACTGTTAGAAAGTGCAAGATCATTGTAGAAAGAACAGAGACAAAACTTAACATGACAGTTTAAATAAGTACTAGTACTCAGATGTGCTACAAATACAAGACACAACTTGTACAGTCTTATACCATTCATAAAATTATACAGAAATCCGGATGCAGATCTAGATCTAGATCCCTAATGATAAGGACAAGATGAGGAAGACACTTTGAGAGAAACCAGACACAAAAATGAGCCCATCCTCTGAGTGACACCAGATAGTGGAATTATAATCATTCCACTACGCTGTAATATACAGAAAAGGCAAACAGTATTGTTTACGTTGAAAGCATACAAAATGTTTGGTATGATATTATGAATAGAAGTACAGGACAGTCAGTATAATCAAAAAAGGTAACCCTGGGCCATCAGTATCCCACCACTTCAATGTCAAGAAATCTGAGTGATCTTGTGTGAGAGGGATGGGTGACAGCATCAGAAAGAGTCAGTCCTCCACCTATTTATCAAAATTAAACAAAAGCATGAAATCACTTTTGGATATGTCTTGAGGTATATATAGTATGGAAGAAAAAACAAAACCAAGTAACAAAAGCCCTGGAATGATTCTGTGACCCCTCTCCCACACATATAAGCATGCAGTGTAGATAACCAGCCAATGTTCATTGAGTGGATGTGTTTTTAATTTGGTACTGGAGTTCATTCATCAATCACCTCATCTATGATTCAACATCTTCTTACCGGGCGTTTAACTTATTTACATGTGCCAGCTGTAAAGGAGTTTTGAATTTTTAAAACATTGCTTTCATGGACCTTCTTTTCCTCTACTGTTGATCTTTGTGCCACCTCATCCATATCAGAGTGCTTTAATGAAATTTTACTCTAATTTTTACCTTATGATCTCATACCCCCTTTTCAACTTAATTGGTTTATTGAACTGGTATGAAAATTGCCCCATGTAAAGGATCTCCACACCTTTTCCCTTACCTTACACCTTATCCTCATCCCTCTGCTGAGCAGTGAGAAACAAATTAGTTTTTGGCATTAAGATTGGTGATAGTTGGCCTGTGCACTCTTGTTCTCTCAGGTCAGCCAAGTCATTGCTACTTTTATGAGGGTGATGGTGTGTGCGAGGAATTTGAAAAGAGCTTCAGTGTTCAGGACTGTGGCTTCTTTACCCCAAATGGCTTCATTGACCAATGGGCTTCGGGTGCAACAGCTTCCCATCAGGACTGGCGGTGCCCTGCGCTGTCTGCAACAGGGGAGCCCAGTCTCAGTCTGGTTAAGTACAATGCTATGCACAACTCTTAACAATTTTGCAACAATTCTGTGGATGCGTTTCACAGTCCAACTCTAAATCACTTTTACAATGTTACAACCTCCACCACTGTGATACCCACTGTACTACCCCCGAGTCATCTATTTAACTATTAACAAGGGATTGAGTTTAGTCTGTTCTTCATAGAGGAATATGTACATACCTGTTTATTTCAATCTGCTAACTGAACCAGATTAACAAAATTTGGAGATATTTTGCTTCAGGGACTGCTTTATGCTCAGAGGTTACACAGATCAAATAAATCTATTGTTTGGCTGAGTCTCAAATATTTCACTAATCAAATGAGCAGACTACATAGGGTATGAAATAATGGTTTGGAGAACCGCCTGGTCCTATGGTCCTGGAGAACCGCCTGCCCTACAAATATTAACATTTTATCAGCTAACAACATCCCTGATGTAACTAATAAGCTAATTAACAGGGCTTCCTGAATTGAAGTTGGTGTGATAGAGCTGGGAAAACACTAAAATATGCAGGACAGGGGGTATTCCAGGACCAGGTCTGGGAACCTGTGCCCTATGTAATGCAATGTATATCCAATGGGGAGCCATTTGGCACTCAGCTATTGTCACAGAGCAAGTGTTACTGCTACTATTTATTAAGAGTTATTATTTATTAGTTATTATTATATTCTTATGGCTAGATCATTATAAAATAAGATAATTTTTGGCCTTATTAGATGTGCAAGTCTCAGTATGTGGAAATGAACGACGCACTAATGCAGGATGCATGGGTCCCCTGCACAGCCTTGTCTCACTACAGCAGTTACCATGTCCAGCAGCAGCCTGTGTGGCTCAGGGTATGCACTGCAACTGAAGGAACATTTAGAAGAATAAGAGAAAGACACAAAGATTAAATGAGCTCATGGCAGTTTTTTCCCTTCTTGGTGTTTTGATTAGGTGGAATTCGAGCAGCCTGGGGTGGCAGCCTCCATTCTCATCTATCTGGCCTATGACGGAGAAATGCAGAACACTGGAGAACAGTGCAAGAAAACAGTGTCTATCCAACTCTGTGACACTAGTGACAAAAACCACACACTTGGTACATTTCACATGGACTTTAACATGGACACTTGGACCATTCAATCACATAAAATGAGTGTGGCAAAGATATTATATAATTTAAACTGTTAGCAATATAAAACATATTCACATGCTTGGTGATCTTTCTGATAGTTAATGTGAGTGCAAATAAGAAATGTAGATGCAACAGTAACAACTTATCTTTTTGTTTCATAGTTATAAATATCACTCAGTTTAAGACAGTTAAGCTAGCCTCTACCATCAGTACTATTGGCCATCTCTTATTTATAATCTAATCTATTTTTTATAATCTAATATACTGTATTGTTTTTTGAGTAACCTTAATATACCTTGCCTTACATATTGCTTAATAATTTAGGAATTATATATATATATATAGAGAGAGAGAGAGAGAGAGAGAGAGAGAGAGACATACTTTAAATTGCATCTCGGCTTAACTGGAAAGGATCTCAAATCCACATACATCTTTACAGTTTAGTTGTTATTTTGTTTGGATTATAAACCAGCACTCAACAAAGGTTTTGTATTTTTATTCATTTTTTTCATTTTTCTCATTTTTTTTTTTATTGCTGTTCAATTTTAAAGGGGGTATAAACAGCAGACCCACAGCATACTGACCAATCATACATTTTGTTATTCAGTCCCTACAGCATTCATAACTCTGTTCATCAACATATCTGTGCTGAAAAAATCCTCTAACAGTTAGATCTAAAAGTCACCACATTGGAAATCTGGGTCTGTTTTTTTTAAATTGGAAATAAACAGAAGATTTTAGAACTCTGAAATATTTAAAACAAAGAATGTAAATGTTCAATATCTGTTCAAGATTCTGCACTATTTCTAGGTCCCTATTTAAATCTAAGCAAATTTGTGACCATGTTAACATGTACAAAAGGTCAGATTTTCCTCATGCTTAAGCTCTTGTATTGAAGCATGTGTTCAGACAACACACTGAAGAATTTGATCTAAAATGGATCATAAGGTTTAGCACAAACTTGTGGAGTCCTTGCCAGCTTGAATGTACACTGTCATTAAGGCAAAAAGGGGACATACCAAATAATAAGAAACACTGATATTTCAGTGTAAATATTTCAAAGATTCTACTTTTCACTCAGGTTGTTGTCAATAATATAATTTGTAATGAAAAATGTTGTATTATATTAGAAAAGAATGCAAAATAGAAGCATTTTCATTAGTGCTCTCAGACTTTTGGACCCTACTGTATATATTACATATACTACATATCTATTTGAAATGGGCAATTTTCAAATTTAAATCTAGGTATCCAAAAATGGGGAAAAACAGGTATTGACCTCTGAATGTTACCTCTGAGTTAGTAGTTAAAGGTGTGTGTGTGTTTGTGTGTGTGTGTTTGTGTGTGTGTGTGTGTGTGTGCAGGTACCTATGAGCTGTCATGCCAGCATAACCCCTTGGTGGTGAATGTGACCCACAACCTGAGCATACCCTTCTTCCAGACAGCTGCTTTGTTGCTAAACTTCTCCACTCCTCATGTGGCCGTGCTAGGTGTGGCATTGCGTACATCCTGCCATTTCAGTCCCTTCGCCCTGACTGGGTGCGCTGAGGGTGGGCTCTTCCACGTCTTCACACATGCTCACATACAATGCATTAAAGATGTCACTCTCAAAAAAGTCAGACCTGACTTACAAGTTCATTTTAATTGTTTATACACAGCCATGCAATCATGTTCACAATGGTACTCCTTCCTGATTTGATTTAAATGGAAGTAAATATCTAAAAAAGTGAATATCTATATATTTGATAATTACCCAGTGAGTTGAATCAAATGTGATGGATGTTCTACATCCGTTAATTCCAGACCTCTAGAGTGGCTTCCTCCGTAACTAGCGGAGTAGTCCTGTTTGCTTGTTTCCTTGCCAGAAACGACTCTTTCCCATACTTGTCCTGTTGAGGTCTTTAAGAAGTGGTCTCAAAGATGCTGGGTATAGCATTCTATTATTAAATCTGCACAATCAGAGTGAACTGATACACACCATGGGTGATGGTAATTCTAGTATTCTTTGACTTATTACTATTTTTACCAGAGTTGACTGTGTCACTGTAGCAGACAAATGGCCTATTTTTTGGGTCAGATCAGAGTAACTCCTGACTTTTTAAGGGTATAATATTAATTTATAACTTGTGTGAATTATTGAACTTTATCGGCTTTCCCAATCTCATGTATTTTCAGGGCAGGATAGCAAGCTTTATTTTCTGCCAAGCCCTGATGGAATTGATGGACATGATCAATGGCCAAATTGTTTGGTACCAGATAATCTCTGACAAGCACTTGCAGGCTATAGAAATACTGCTGGCTAATCGTTATATTCTTCTGACACTGCCTTGCCACAGCAAGGACTGAAGTAAGCAGCAGGCTCTGCAGGGAATAACTACCCATTTTTGTTCCTGCTGCTGCAACACGGCAAAGGAGTTTACAGTTGCAGCAGCAAAAATGGGCAGTTACTCCCTGCAGAGCTTGGGCGTATGGTACAGGAGTGTGGCTCAGCAGCAATGGTGAATGTTCTGCAGGCTGATATTAAGAGTGATATTAAAGCTGAAGCTGGATTTTGCTGATCAAATGTCTAAAACAATTTCTGGAATAATCACTCATGGGTGGCTATCCCCCAATGTACTAACTGCATTATACAGCATAGTCATGCATACTCAAAACCACATTGAAGCTGCTACCAGAGAAAAGGGAACTTATACTGGGTTCATTGGCATATGAATAATCTCTAAGTTCGAGAATAAAGCTGCCAGTACAGATACCAATTTTGGTGCATATAAATCCAATACATATTGCATGTATTACAATGCTCAGAATCTCTAGCTTGGACTGACTGAACTGCATTGCAGTTGTCAATACAGATTTGTTTACCTTGTGAACTCAAAGAACTGTTCATGAACAAAATATATCTAGTAAACAACATTATTCCTACAAAGTTGGGTTTAAGAAACCTCAATAGCGGATGGAAAGTGTTATGCAGCATATTTGCATGTTTGCAAAAGGGTCAGCCACTGCATGTGAAACACTGGGCTTAAACCCTTTATCGTGGACTGTGAACAATGCTTTAGAGTTTGTGCAGAGTAGAGTGGAAGTTTCTCTCTTTGCCCCAAAATTATACATGTAACCACTGTTTGAACAACAGGGACAGATTGACAGTTTACTGATAGTAGTGCATAAAGCAGTCAAACCTTTTCCTAAAGGTGTAAAATCTTCACATAAATTGTGGCCCCACAGTGGGACCTGTCATATGAACCAATGCAAGATACAGATATACACTATATGGCCAAAAGTATGTGGACACCTCATATCACATCCATATGTGATTTTTGAACATCTTATTCCAAAACCATGCTCATTAATATGGACTTGGTCCCCCTTTGCTGCTATGACAGTCTCAACTGTTCTGGGAAGTCTTTCCACTAGATTTTGGAAAATGGCTGTGGATTATGCCCATTCAGCCATAAGTGCACTAGTGAGATTGAGCACTGATGTTGGACAAGAAGTCCAATTCATCACAATGGTGTTCATTGGGGTTGAGGTCACAGCTCTGTGCAGTCCACTCAAGTTCGTCCAAACCAACCTTTGCAAACAATGTCTTTATTGACCTTGCTTTTTGCACAGGGGCAGAGGCATGCTGGAACAGATTTGGGCTAGGCCCCTAAAGGGAAATCATAAAACTACAGCATACAAAACATTCTAGACAATTGTCTGTTTCCAACTTTGTGGCAGCAGATTGGGGAGGATCCTCATATGCATGTGATGATCAGGTGTCCACATGCTTTTGGCCATATAGGTACTTCAGCATTTTTGCTGACTATCACTATGGCCAGAGGAGTCGGTGAGATGCATGTGTTATCAGTCATGCACAGTATTGGAGAAGCCAGCATTTCTGCCACAGGTCACAAAATAATAACAAAGCTATCAACTTATCTGGTCTTGCAAATGACAATGTGTCCAAGTCAGCCATACGTCTGGTGAGGGCTCTCAGCCATTATATGAAAGTGACTGCCATCTGGCAGGTCACTGACCAGTTGTTTGTGTGCACCACAAAGGTGCTCTTCTGTCTATAGACAGGCTACCCCACTGAGTAAAGGAAGTTATTGAGCACACTTGAAAGCAGATCAAGAGGCATTTTCTTCCATGAAATGCCTCTTTCTTATGCTATGACTACTTTCTGAGTGGCAATGAGAGGAGTGTAACTTGCAGACGTTTAAGAAGTGGCCACATGGAGCTCACCAACTACCATTTTTACAGATATCTAACAGATGTTGCTTCATCGCAGCCCAATTGCTCTGTGGTGAGTTATGGTGATTCTTGCTGTCAGTCAAGCAGTACCAGAATGTTGTGTGATTCTTATCCTCAATAAAGACAGTATCAGCACTTGAGTGATTCTCATTTTCAATAAAGTATGCTATTGGCACTGTTTATGAGTGCTTTCTGTTATTGTCTGGTGGGCTGTGTGTTACAAACCCTTACGACTTTGATATGTGGCCTCAACTAGTTCAGAAGGAAACTGCCCTGGTGGTCCAGAATGAAAGGAAGTAGCATCGTGCCATGCGCATATTACATATGTAAGCATGTTTTTATTATCAAGAATCACATTGGATAGAGCTTATAAATGGCTTGTTAAGTAACTGGTGAATTGAATGAGATGATGTAGATGACTGGGGAAAATACTACAATGCAAGAATATGGCATCCCCAGACCTGGCATTTGTCAAAACAAGGGACAAATGTTCTAGGGACATCCATAGAACTGAAAAATAACATTTTTGCATGTCTATTTATTAGGTGTGTGCGCAGGCCAGGCCCTGTGGACTCCTGCATTGCTGTGAAAGCAGAGCATGCTTCAGTTAGCTGCACCCCCATTCTGGACCCCACACACTGCTCCATTACCTGCCACCGAGGGTACACACTGCATGTGCTTAGTGGCCTGGGCTTTCGTCCTCAACAGGTACAGAGACAGCTTTATAATGATAATGAAATGTACATTTTTTAAATGTATTACCTACTTTTTACCTGTTTTCAAATTTAAAAATCAGCTGAAATAAATAAAAAAAAATAACAATCTATAAATTGTATAAATATGAATGTCAAAATAATTAAAATACATACTGGTAATAAAATTTATACACATTGAATAAATGAGTGAATGAATGTTTCAAGTTGCATATTAAACTTGATAAATTTGGTTGGGTAATGAATGGGTTGTTGCACAGAAGTTTAGTGCTGGCGCAACAACAAAAAGCAGCCTCATCATTTTTGTGTTTTAGTGTTTTATCTCTCTCTGATGAATTATAGTTGAACCATGCACTGTGTTGATCAAGAATTTGTTGTTGTAGGGAATTTTAGCTTTGGAGCTAAAACAAAAAGCAGCCTTACCATTTTTGTGTTTTATACTTGAGACATTTAAAAGTTCTGCTTTCTCCATCCCTCTGATGAATTATAATTGAACAGTGTGCTGTTTTAGTCTAAATGCAGTTGATAATTTTTAAAGTTTTAATATGTGTTAATGCCATTTTCAGTGTCTAATTTTCAGGGCAACAGGCTCTTGTGTGCTTGGTACAGGCAAATTCAATGTTTTCTCATTATGGTGTGAAACAGTGAATGATTGTTTTTTTCGTAAAGCCACCAATGGCAACACTTTACCTCTGCACAAATTAATGAAAGGGTGCAGAATGTCTCTAAACTCCATGCAAAATAATGGTCCAGCAGTGGGATCTGGACTTAGTGCTAAGCAGTTTGTGCAACTTGGCAGTTGAACCAGCAGAAGATGTTCATGTAAAGTGTCATTCACCTTAGAGGGTCTTTTTTTGCTGGCCATCACTAATGGACAATTGCATGTGTAAGTGGTCAGCATGCAGTGTCTGTGCAAGAGACTAGAGTGTCATGTCATGCTTTGGCTGAACCCAGCATTACATATGCATAAGGCCTGGGGCTATGGAGGGTTGAGAGTTAAATTCCCAGCACCACCAAACTGTGGTGAGACTTTGCTAGTCAGTGTCCAGTGAGGGCTCTCAAGCATGTGGACGTGACTGCCAGCTGTCTATAAAGTGGCTCTGCTTTGCAAAGACAGCTTAGCCCATCAGGGAAAGGATGTGATTGCGCAAGCATACTTGAACACAGGTCAAGAGGCACTTTCTTCCTTTAAATGCTCGATGTTCACTATGGCTCATTTCTGAGCTGCACTAAGAGGAATGTCATTTTTGGACATTTGTACCTTTGTAAATGGCAACATGGAGCTCACCAGATGTGTACCTATACCAGATTTTACAGACTGAATTATACTTCATAGCAGACCATGTGCTCTGTGGTGAGTTTTAGTGTTTCCCAATTCTCAGTAGAGTACAGCATGAGCACCTACAATTAAATTCAATTCAATTTCATTTATATAATGATTTTAACAATGGACATTGTCACAAAGCAGCTTTACAGAAATCCAGATATGAATTTAGATTTAGATTGCTAATGAGCAATCCAGGCACGACAGTGACAAGGAAAATTGGAGGAAGAAACCTTGAGAGGAACCAGAGTGAAAATGGAACCCATCCTCATCTGGGTGATATTGGATCATGTGACTGATGAGTCATTACTCTTCCACATCTGTATACTATGAGGGTAGCTGCACAGTTTCAGAACAGTGCCACCTTATGATTAAAATTAGTGCTAAGTGAAAGAATCTTCAGTGTGAGCATCAGGGTCATTTTTATTTCATTATAGTTTTAGCTTTAAGTCTATAGTGTCCAAGTGAATGTATCCACTGTATAATGAATGAGACTTTAGTGTGAACTGGTTTTAGCAAGCACAGTTATTAGGCTATCCAAGTAAGACCAATCCACAGCCATCATTAGGGTATTTCTGTGGTACCATCCACAGCAATCTCATGGCAAACTTTAGGCTAGCCATGTAGAGCCATCCTCAGCAGCAGCAAGTGATTCTCAGGTGAAGGAGGCTCCAAGCAGAAGTAGAGCATCAAGATGGGTCAAGGGATCAGGGTGCATGATATGCTTAAATCAGTCATCAGTTACATTATCCTCTATCTCTGTCTGTGTCTCCATTTGGTTCTCAGAGCTCTGTAGAACTGAGCTGTGTTAATGGTGTTTGGGACCGTGTGGTGAGCTGTGTGCCAGTGGACTGTGGTCAGCCTGATAACTCTCATGTCTATTTTGCCTCCTTCACCTGCCCCTGGGGTACTACTTTTGGCAAGCAGTGCACCTTCTCCTGCAACTCACCTTCCACATTGCAAGGTAACACCCTCAATATGTTGATGTTTTCATTTTTTGCTGTGTTTGGGCATATTTATATATCCTCTACATATTTTTATGAATCCACAACATATTTTCATGTACCCTTGAAGTCTGCTTTCGACCAGTTAGGGATTTAGGGGCGTGTATATCCTTGGCAGCCACCTCAGGTCCTCTTCAGAAGGCCCAATGCCTCTCTCCTTTGTAAACAGGAAAGCAGGGCAAGACTTTGGGAATGGGGAAACAGTTCAAGAACAAGAACATGTTTTAAGTTGCTTGAGAGAATCCCATGGAAAGGAGTCATATCTGCCCAATCTAGGAGGAGTTTGAAAAAGTAGATTTTTCAGGAAATTCAAATTGGCAGAGAGCAAATTTGGCAGACCATGGCACAATTGGTATCATTATTCTCAGCATGACCCAAGGGCTCTCTTTGGGTCTTATGACAATAGGCAAAAGGAGTCAAAAGCTATTAGCATTTTTTTGAAATTGCATTATAATTTTAACCATAAGGTGGCACTGTTCTGAATCTGCGCAGCTACCCTCAACTCACAATGGCTATGACATATACTAAGTTTGGTGTGAAATGGCTAAAGCATTACAGAGATATAGCCTCACGTCCATTTCAGAGTGCTCACCATCAAATTCGTTTGCGCATTATTCGAGAACAGTTTGACTGATCAACTTGAATTCCATCATTTTGTGTTGGCACGGTCTGAAGATGAAGATTTTTATGAAAATCAGATGAACGGCCTTGGAGGAGTTGGTAAAAGTAGTTTTTTCAGAAAATTCATAATGGCAGAAAATGTAGTCAGGCAGAAATTGACTTGGTATGAGCCAAGGAATCAGTAGAAAAAAGAATTTTGTTTCTGACCCTTACAGTTCAATAGTTATTAGCAGAAACATGAGTGAAATTTTGACCTGTTGGTGGCGCTAGAGGGTTTGAGATAGCGACTCAAAATTTAACATTTCAGACTGAAAACATTTCAGACTGTCCCCTATCTGTGAGCCAAATTTCATAACTTTCCTATGTACAGTTCTATGGGATGCCATAGACTCAAAAGGGGAAGAAGAAGAAGCAGAATAATAAATATAGCTGCAAGCAGCAATTACGCAATTTGCTCCAACTTCCCAGACCTGCCATCCTTGAGCTGTCCACCAGATCCCCTCTGACTTTCCTTCCTTTCCTTCCTTTCCCCATCACCTGACTGACCCACCCACCTGTTCCCACTTCTCTCATCAGCCCTGCAGTACTTAATCAGCCCTTTCCCACTCACTCCTTGCCAGATTTTTGAACAGTTTTGCAACAGTTGAAGTTGCCATGTGCTTCATGCCTTTTCTTTCTAGCCTCTGTATTCTATTTATCTGTATTCTGTTCACCTGAAACACACGTCATGACTGCCAGCGAATCAGCGCTGGTGTAAAAGAATAAGTGCTTCTGTGAATATGTGAAGGGATGTATCCCCATGAGACATCTCACTCGTGCTACTCAGACAAATACTTAGAACTATCTCCACCTTGGCACAACATTCACAATAGTACAACATTGATGCAATACTAATAATAATCAAATAATATAATACAATTTTCAATGCAAGACTTTAACTTGTTACATGTTTTTACAATGTTGTATTGTTACTTTTACTTAAGTAAAGAATCTGAGTACTTCTTTACGGTGGCCCTAAAGGGCAAAATAATCAATGTGAAAACAAACAAAAAAACCTCACTGCCTTATTTGATTATACATACATTTTACGTCTTTCCTTTGCTACTGGCTCTAGCGCTTTGGCACAATATACCTTTTAAACTGTTCCTTAAAGCCCTTAATTTCAAGCACTTTCTGGATTTGGAGTAAACTTACAATCACATAAATATTTTCATAATGTATTTTTTCATTAAGATTAATGTACATATATACACAAGCTAAAATATAATACAATATTTGAAGAAAAAAATTTCCCGCTGCTCTGCACTGGGAAATATCTGGAAAGAAGCAAACGAAAATAACACCAGGGTGAATGCCCCTACATTTTCATAAACTCACTGTCATCAAGACATGTAACTATCTAATTGTTGTTCCAAAAATCTATTATTTAGTCTATATTCATTACAACTGCAATATGAAAACAGCACCATACCATCAGGTCCTAGTGGGCCAGAAGAACTGTTTGGTAACTCGTTTGGTTCTGATTCTGAAGATGGCGGATCATGAGCTCCTTCACTAACACTCTGTCTGTCTTCATCTGAACCTGCGCCATCCAAGTTTGCAACTAAAATACAAAAAAATGTTACAAAAATCCATGCATATTTTCACCCAAAATGTTACAATGTTCACCAATGTTTCATGGGTGAAATTTTTAAACAAAAGCCTGAAAGCTTGAACCATATATTGAGAGCTCTGGTAGACATGAAAATCCACTGCACAGTATAACAGAGCCATTAGACCTCGTTACACTAGGGGACAAAAAATATTTTCTTTTCATATCTCACCCGTCATCAGTGTTTTAAGTTGTAAATCTGAGTGTCACAAACAGAATATACAGTTATTTTCACCTGTTCTGCTTATCTTGCTAACCTGGTGAAAAAGGGTGGGAGCTGCACTACTCTCCCTCATTCTCTCCCTCTTCTCACACTGACTTTCCCTCATTCTCTCCCTCTTCTCACACTGACTCTCCCTCATTCTCTTCCTCTTCTCACACTGACTGCTGTCACTATCAGTGACAGGCAGGCTGGGCTTCTTTTTGGTCAGAAACTCTTTCATCCTTTCTATTGATGTTGGCAGTTAGATGTAAGCATTTTTGGCATGCTATTGTAACTTTTGACCAGTAGGTGCAACCACGAAATTTGTTGCATCACCTCAGGTCATGGTCCTGAAGATGCCTACCAAGTTTTGTGTCAGTGCACAAACTTGTTGCTGTTTGGCGGCTTCACCATAGGCTTCTTTGGCTCATTACGGACAAACTGTTTGGAATATTCAAAATTCTTTTAATAACTTTCATGAGGCTTAATCTGAAGATGATGTGTGCCAAATTTGGTGATGATTTGAGAAATTTTGTAGGAGGAGTAATGAAAAACTGTTTTTGACAAAATCCAAGATGGTGGAAAATCTGATTAAAATCTGAAAATCTGATAGCAGAAATTGACGTCATCGGGTACATTGAACTCATCCCAACCCAGGGAATCCAGGGATGCCTGGCTTTTAAATTTTGGACACACTGTTCAAAAGGTATGGCCATAAATGTATGTCCAAATTAGGCCCAAATGGCCTAATGGTGACGCTAGAGCATTTTCAACACTTGGCCCAAATCTGTTCAGAATGTTCTTTAGATCCTCCCCAGTCCATGTGCCAAATTTCACAACTTTTTACCAGACGGTACTATGGGCTCCCATAGACACCCTAACCAGAAGAAGAAGAAAAAAAAGAAAACATAGAATATCAATAGGGTGCTTATGCAGCTTCGGTGCTTGGCCCCCTAATAATAAGAACACCAACGAAAACAATAGGTGCCTACACAACTGTGGTGCTTGGCCCCTAATAAGAACACTAACGAAAACAATAGGTGCGTACACACCTTCGGTGCTTGGCCCCAAATAAGAACACTAATGAAAACAATAGGTATCTATGCATCTTTTGTGCTTGACCCTTAATAACAATAACAGAAAAAAGAGAATTATACAACTTTTATAGGAAAATAATAAAGTAATAAAGCAAGTGTAGAGCAGCAGTTCTCTTCAGATTTTACTCTCATCTCAGCTTCTAGCTTGCATCAAGTTCCTTGTACTTCCTCAAAATCAAACTTTATCATACAAATCACTAATTTTGACACCTCAGGTTTGCTATTTGTTTTTATGCCCACTCACTCACTCACTTTCAGTAACATCCTTTGTACTGTTTGACTGTTTTGATTGTATTCTTTATTAAACGCAGTATATACACAAGATACATAAAAGGGGCAATTGTTTCTACACAATCTAAGCTAGTTTATTAATTGCTGGACAGTGATTTGCTATAGAATTACTTGCTGTGTAATTTAATAAAAGTTTGCTATGAGGTTGCTATGAATGGTGCCACATGGATAACCTAAAGATGATTGTGGATGTTCTCACTTGGACAGCTTAAGGACTGCACTTGCTAAAAACTATGTTCAAGTTTCATTCATTATACAGTGAATAACTTCACCTGGCTATTATAGACTTAAAGTTAAAACCCTGATACTTATATTCAAGATCTTTCCAACACACTTAGAATTGTTTGAATCTACAGTATACAGTTGTAGATGAGTAATGTTTTATAATCTCACTATCTGTCACCCAGAAGAGGATGGATTCTCTTTGGAGTCTGGTTCCTCTCAAGGTTTCTTCCTCATGTCGTCTCAGTGGGTTTTTCCTTGTCACTGTCGCCTCTGGCTTGTTCATTAGGGATAAACCTAAATCTATATCCAGATATTTGTAAATCTGCTTTGTGACAATGTCCCTTGTTAAAAGTGTTATATAAATAAAACTAAATTGAATTGAATTATAGTATACACACTATTACCTCTATAACTGTATGGAAACTGTTTCCTGCCAAGGATGGATCAAGTGTTTTACGATTGTTTCCCAAAAGCTTTTGACAAACAAATTGTTGACCCCAATCTAGTCTAGTCAAAAAGACACATAAGTTGATAGTCAAACAATCAGTTCACAGTATGGAGGCAAATTTAATCAGCACAAAAAATACCGAAAGGCAAAAATAGTCCCCCACCGGTATTCCAGCACAGCAATATGCTCGGTCCATTTTTGTGGTTTGTTTAGATGCAATTTTGCAATCCTCAAGTCATGCTACCATCTTTTGGGAGAGAAGGGGCCTTTTCCTAGCCATACATGAAAGCCATACTTTTAATGTGTCTACAAAGGCCTGTAGGTCACATTATGTAGCTCTTGGGATTTTCTTTATATCTCTGAGCTTTAAACAGTCTGACCCTGGACTAAATTTGCTGGAATGCCCACTCCTGGGAAGATTGGCAACTGTCTTGAAGGCTCTCCATTTATAAATAATCCTTCTCACAGTAGAATGGTGAATTTCAAATTGTTTGGAGATGGCTGTATAACCCATCTCAGATTGATGAGCAGCAGCAATTGCTTCTCTGAGGTCATGGCTGATTCTTTCTTCTTCTTGGCATGATGTAGACATGCACCTGAATGCTCCAGAACACCAAACTGCCTAAAATTCTGCTTTTATAAAGGTAGTCACACTTCTTGATGATTAAATAATCTTGTGCATTTCATTAGTAACACCAGGCTGCTAAATACTCTCTTACTCACTACAAGTACAAGTAGGAAGAGTGTACTTGAAATCGTATTGAAATCTGTTGTGTTTTTTTTGTTGTCATCTGAGGTTGTTTGTTTATAGAAGTTGGTGAGGACTACACAATTGTTATTTAGGCCCTGATGAATAAAAATATAGAATTGATGGAGGGTGTATTTTCTTTTTACCATGACTGTAACTTATAACTCAGTTGCACTCCCATGTTAGCCTGGTGTTGTCAGTCAGGGCAAAATTTCTGCAGGTTTCTCCTTTACCTAACTAAGTAGGGTAATGATTTTACCCCTGGGTGACCTATTTATCTCCATTAACATGCCATTAGGTTTGCTTAGGATGACACCTGTCACCCCTGAAATATCCTTTGCCACCTTCTCAACTATTTGCCTCCTCAACCATCAGATCACATCTCTCAGAGATCTATTACTTCTGTACAGTTCATTCATGCTTCATGAATCATATCTTAATTTGATTTACATCACCATTGACAGGTTGTTGTTATTTTGAAGAATACCTACAACAGTACAATGAATTCAGAACTATAAACTATATGAACATATAAGAGATGTTGTGTGTATCGTGTATCGAGCACCCAGGAACAAATCAAATAATCAGAGACTAAAAAGCCAGGCATGCCACTGCTCACCACCATTGAGGTCGTTGAGTAGGCTTATATCTGCACCAAAGCATTAGGACAACTGCTCCACTTGGTAAACCCTGTCTCCACTGCTTATACATAGTCTTCATGATCTCTCTTCCCATATTTTGTTGAGTGATCAACATGTAAGATTTATTGGTAAAGTTTTAATGTGACCAATGATCAAAAGGAATACAAATGGTTATAAGAATAAGAATAAGAAGTACTAATTGCCTGAATAACTTCTGCTCAGGCAAATGGATCAGTGAGGGTTATTGTACTGAAATTAGCAGCCTCTGCCTTTTAGAGTGCAAGTTTAAAATAAAGAAGTACTTAATGAATAAAAAATAGATCAGATTATTCACTAATTTCCAAACAACCTTACATAATTCGGTACTTACGAAGGGTTTTGGGTTGAAGGGTTTTACAAGAGAAGGGTAGCCTCCAACTTATGAATGTTCGGGAGCCTCACCCTAGTAATACCTAGGTGATACCTAGCAGAGTGAGCACTTCTATATGTTTTTTTTTTTTTCTGATTGTAGACTTCTTAGACTACTTTTCTCATATATGAAATTTCTTAATGTTTGGCTGTGAAAAGACCAAATGGTTAAACCAATATGATAGTATACTTACAACTGCTGGATTGTACTAGATGGTGTTTCTGATGTTACTATTTCAACCCAGAAGTGAGCTTGCTTTGAATATCTATAAACAACATTTGCTCTGTCAATTTTCGTAGGGGGCTTTGAAACCTGTTTATGATATTAAGGTCAATTGCTATGAGCAATTAACAGGTTAATGATTTTTGGTTTTCTAGCTGGTGGTTTTGCGTATGTTGCAAAAATAAATTGGACCATTATCACCCATTTTTGGTGCTTCTGAATTCGGTTAGAACTACAGAGTGTGTTTCCCCTTTGTACACCGTATAGTTTTCCATAAAGTTTACTTTTCTTTTTTTTTTCTTTTTTTTTGAAACATTGCAAAAGAGATTCATTATATTTTTATTGGCCAGTAAAATTGCTTTAGAAGTTGTCATACATTCTAATTAGTTTTCTTTTGCCCTACCATCATATGGCTTCAGGCATGTTTCAGGCGTGTATCATACATAAGGTGCAAGTGACCATGAGGTTCTGTTGTCCTTCATTAACTTTTAGAGAAAACAGATTTGGATTTCCATCTCTCATAAAGTCATATTCCTCACCTTCTGATGTACTTGCATTGTGTGTTCATGGTATGGTGTAAAATCCCAGATGCATTTTAATTTAATGTACAAAACCAAATTCAGGTGCATTTATTAATGTTTGAAGAAAACAGTGTTGTAAATGATTTCATGCTGAAATTAATTTGTTATTTGTATGAAGTTGAATTTCTAGCATAACATTCCAGGTTTTCTGTATACCATTTTAATTTACCTGTATCCAGATGTGATATTTCATATGTGATGTTTAATTTTGCTAAGGGGAGAGCAATACTTTGGCCTGTCTTGAGGATGGACTGTGGTCATTCCCTGAAGCGTATTGTAAGATTGAGTGTCTGGACCCACCCACTGTACCCAATGCCAAGCTCTTGGTGCCACAGTGCAATGGCAGGAGGCATGACGTGGGCACCGTGTGTCGCTACAAATGCAACCCCGGATATTACATTACGGGTACCCTGATCAAAAAGCCAAGGAAGTGAGTACTGCTGTGTAGAATTTTTCACGTTTTTTTCATTTTCATGTTTTTGCAAGTATTACCTATTTCAGGTCTGCTTGGATTCTGCACTGGATTTTGAAGCTGTGGTGCTGGCAAATGGTATAAACTAAATGACATTCTTCCTAATTTATGTGGGCTATATATTTAAATAAGCTTCACCATATATTTTCCTAAATAATTCTCCAGTAATGTCATTTTGATGAATGTACAAACTGGTTAATCATATACCATGTGATTGAGCTATTTTATCCAATTGGATTACACAATGCAGCTTATCACCATTTAACAAGGTCAGGGGAGGCCAGTATTTACACCTGCCATGGCTTTATGGGTTATTAAACTGGCTGTTAAAATATGTGAATACCTCTAAAGCCCTTTTAATTGCCCATTCATGCTGCAAGTCATGGCCAGCAGGTCTAATAAATGGTTTTAAATGTTCTTGTTTATTAATACCTTTGACACATTTAGTCTAAAAGGCATTCCATTATGAGAGTATATCATAAGTACTGTTATTGCTCCTGTGTGTTCCTATCCTATAAACAGTTCTGCTACAGTCAGGACTTGGTAATTAATGAATCCTACCAAATGTTTTTTGATGCATGAACATGAGTCTGTCTTGTAATCTATCCCATAATGTTCATTGTGGTAAAGGGTACATTGTTCATTAGGTTGGAAATATTTTAATTGGGGAGTTGAGTAGTTTGGAAAATAAGCAGATGGCAAACTATAATAATAGTCCACACGCAATCCTGTCTGTGTGCACTTTATGTTGCAAATAATCCACAGTAATAGGAAAATATGCAGATTTATATTTTGTCTGTTATGTTAGTTAACATTAATGGTTTAAAACCATAAAGTGCTTTTAAATGAAAATTCAGTATTGGACTGAAGCATTTTATCTTCACTACTGTGATTCAGATTAGGGTTAAGTTCAAGTAGAATGGCAGAAGAAGCAGTCATGCACCAGTCAGTGGAAAAGTATCCATTATCATAGTAACGTGTGTGTGTATGTGTGTGTAGGAGGTTTCTGAAGCTGGAGTGTTTAGAGGGTGGCAGATGGCAGACAGGTGGCTGTTCCCCTGTCTCATGCCCTGCTCTGCCTGTCATGTTTGAGGGCATGTACACATGTACCAACCACCTGGACTATGATAGTGTGTGCACTCTACACTGCCCCGTCCCTACTGAGAGGGTAAAGTCATCTTAATAGAGCATTTCTCCCCCTTTCACTCATTGCACACTTCATGTTCACACTTCATATTACTGATGTAGCATATCAATAGACAATACAATAAAACTAGAACATATTGGGGTATTATGCAGCTCAGCTTGATGAGTGAACATAATACGTTCCAAATCATCCTCTTGTCTTATCACTATAGTACTCAATTCGCTGCACAAAAGATGGCCAATGGACTGAAGACTTCTCAATGTGTAAGATGATGGGAGGATTGTGCCAGGTCCCTCTGGAGCTCAACATGGTGGAGTATACCTGTGATGAGGGTTATGGCGTCGGTGAGGATTTAAACATGTCTGCATGTTGCCACCTCAGTATGATTAATAATCTTTTTTAAATCACCATTTCAGTTATATTCTATTTACCACCATTATATTTTACAGTTCTAGTTTTAAGGTACAATAAAAAAAAAACAGGTGGCAAGTATAAAATGTGGTATAAAATTTCCAAATTGCAAGTGTATATAACTTAGTAACAACAAATTACAGCTTAGCTCAATATTACTATAAAAATGTTATAGTATCTGGCATGTGACCTTTTTATTTGTGTTTTTGTTAGTAATTGAACCAAGGAATCACAGTGGTGCAGTGGGTATCGCTGCCGCCTCACAGCTACAGGGGCCCCAATTTGATCCTGAGCTCAGGTCACTGCCAGTGTGGAATTTCTTGTGCATGTTCCCAGGTGTTCCCAGGATAGTTCCTAGTGTTCCCAGGATAGGCTCCGGATCCACCAAGATGCTAACCGGAATAAAGTGGTTACTGAACATGAATGAATGAATAATTGAACAAGATTGTTTCACGCAATTACTGTGACAGTTTAATTTGTTGCCTAAATTTAATTCAGTATTTTGAAGGAAGCGTGCAGTATAGTCAGTATAGTCATTCTTTCATTCATCTTCAGTAACATGGTCACAGTGCATCTTGAACCATTTCCTGGGAACCCTGGGTGCAAGATCGGAATACACCCTGGATGGGATGCCAGTTCATCACAGGGCAGCATGAATACACTTCATGCTAGTTCACAACTAGGGCAATTTTTAACTTAGCCATTGCACATACAAGTATGATTTAAGGAGGTGGGAGGAAACTGGAGAACCTGGAGGAAACCTGGTATAATGATCACACACACACCTTAAAACAGACCACTTTAAAATTAGAACTTAAATGGTGTTAAACTAAATTTGTAGTATTTCAAACAGCATGGAAGGAGAGCCTTCTGAGCTATAGAAAAGCTCTTAGTGCTGCTAGATCAATGTATCTCTCCACCCTAATTGAAGATAACAAAAATAATCCTAGATTCTTATTTAATACTGTAGCAAAATTAACTAGGAATAAGACCACAATAGAAACATGCACACAATCATTATATAGCAGTGATGACTTCATGAATTTTTTCAATGGTAAAATTGAAAATGTCAGGCAAAAAACTATTAATTTTAAATCAGACAGTTTTATAACTAACCCTGTAGATAATAATATAACAACAGATAAAGATGTTTACAACAGATTAGAATGTTTTACACCCCTTCGAGAGACCAAACTAATGTCATTAATTTCTTCATCAAAATCATCAACATGTATACTATATCCCTTACCTACATGTTTCTTCAAACAGATAATTCCAGAAGCAATCGAACATCTTCTAAAAATAATCAATTCTTCCCTTAGCACGGGCTATGTACCTAAATATTTTAAACTAGCAGTTATCAAACTCCTGAAAAAACCTGACCTCAGCCCCTGTAAATTTTCCAACTACTGTATAGGGCAATATCAAATCTCCCCTTTATCTCCAAGATCCTAGTAAAGGTTATGGCACAGCAGTTATGCTCATACTCACATAGGAATAACATTCATGAAATGTATCAGTCAGGATTTAGGCCTCATCATAGCACAGAGACAGCGCTGGTTAAAGTGATAAATTACCTACTACTGGCCTCTGATCAGGGTTGTGTCTGCTTGCTTGTGTTGCTTGACCTTAGTGCAGCTTTTGATACCATTGATCATGCTATTCTCCTAGATAGAAATTGTTATAGGCATTAAGGGAAGGGCCCTTTCCTGGCTCAGGTCTTATTTGACTGATTGTTGTCAGTTTGTAGATGTAAATGGTGACTTCTCTACGCATACTAAGGTAAATTTTGGTGTTCCGCAAGGTTCTGTTTTAGGTCCACTGCTCTTTTCTCTATATATGCTACCTCTGGGCAAAATTATTCATAAACATGGTATTAGTTTCCACTGTTATGCTGATGACACACAGTTGTATGTTTCAGCAAAGCCAAATGACAGACACCAGCTTAATAAAGTTGAAGAATGTGTAAAGGACATTAGCCACTGGATGCTTATTAACTTTCTTTTACTTAAAGACAGAAGTACTTGTACTAGGACTACATGAAGCTAGAAGTAAGCTTTCTGAATACATAGTAACTCTGGATGGCCTTTCTGTTTCATCATGTGCAGCAGTGAAAGACCTTGGTGTGGTTATTGACTCCAGTCTTTCATTTGAAGCTCATGTAGATAATATTACTAGGATAGCCTTCTTTCATCTCAGAAATATTGCTAAGATAAGAAAATAATAAGAAATATAATGTCACTACACAATGAAAAAATAGTTCATGCTTTTGTTACCTCTAGGTTGGATTATTGTAATTCCTTGCTGTCTGGATGTTCCAGTAGGTGCATAAACAAGCTCCAGTTAGTCCAGAATGCAGCAGCAAGAGTCCTTATTAGAACCAGAAAAATATGTTCACAGCACCTCAATCTTATCCACACTGCATTGGCATCCAATCAAACTTCGTATTGATTATTAAATACTACTATTGACCTATAAAGCACTGAATGGTCTCAAGCCTGAGCGAACCTTTGGTCTTTTATGATCCGCCACGCCTACTTTGATCAAAAGCTGCAGATCATTTGTTGGTACCTTGAATAGTGAAGGCTGCAGGAGGCAGTAGAGCTTTCTTTTACAAAGCCCCACAGTTATGGAACAGCCTTCCAATTAGGGTTCAGGGCTCAGACACAGTCTCAGTGTTTAAGTCTAGGTTAAAAAAATATTTGTTTAGTCAAGCCTTTTGTGAATAGTATTTTCTTGGGTAAAGGAGCAGATCTGGAGGGTTCATAGGCATAGAATGTTGTGGTGAACTGGGGTGTTTGGATGCTGTCGCCCCCATTCTCACGCATTTGTTTAGGTTTGTTGGTGGAGTGGGTGGCCGCTTTATGTCCCAGGGCACCCTCATGTCTGTGTTACCTACTGGCTCTCCCTTTTAGTTATGCTGTCACAGCTAGTCTTGCCGGAGTCCCTGCTTGCACACAAAGTACATTGCCTTTTACCATTACAGGACAAAAGTTTACCTAATAATCTCTCTTTCTATCTCTCTCTCTCTCTCTCTCTCTGTCGAGCTACATATTCCTGGGATATCAGTGATCCTGACCCTGCTCTCTGGACCTGCCTGATTCATCCTGATGCCCTGCTTCTGGTTGGAGTTCTCTTCCGGTTGAAGATCGCTCACTGCTGCTGGGGGTGGCCCCACCTGGATGGCCTGAAGATCATTGGGATTGCTGGGGATGGTGCCACCTGAGGGCCATGGAGATGGCTTGGGGATCTCATATGGGGAGGTGTACTGTGATGGCTTGGGACTGCGATTGCTGTGGTGGCTTTGGGGCTGTGGTTGCTGTGAGCAGTTTTGCACTCAGGTCTCCTTCAGTGGACAGTGGATAGGTTCAAGAAACCGGACTTCATGTGAAAACTAATGTATTTACTGTTTGCACAATTGCACTATTTGTCCATGTAGTATACAGTTATAGAAGGGATTTATTTACAACTGCACTATCCATTATTACCCAGATGAGGATGGGTTCCCTTTTGAGTCTGGTTCCTCTCAAGGTTTCTTCCTCATATCATCTCAGGGAGTTTTTCCTTGCCACCGTCGCCTCTGGCTTGCTCACTAGGGATAAATTCACACATTTTCAATTTATTTTGATTTAATTTATTTTGAATGTATTTATTTCTGTAAAGCTGCTTTGTGACAATGTCCATTGTTAAAAGTGCTATACAAATAAAATTGAATTGATTTGAATTGAATTGAAACTCTTGCAGACATGGGGAGAACGTGCAAAAATCTGCACAGACAGTAACATGAGCTCAGGATCAAACTGGAAATCTTAGACCTGTGATGTGGCAGTGCTACCTGCTAAGCATGTACTGTAACTCAGATATTGCTTTACACCTGGTAGCGTAATAAATGATCTCTTGGTCAGGTCTCACATGTTAGAATGACAGCCAAACTTTCATAGCACAGATGTCCAAATATGGTTCTGGCCATGTTCTTTTTTTTTGTCCCAGTGTGTTCACATGAATATTTTCAACAGATTAAAATGAAGGCTTGCTTTGTGTCATGGCAGGTGCAGTCTGCTACCCAGTATGTGTTGTACCCTTAAGTGACCCTGTGGTGTTGCCCAATAACTCCACGGCTGATACACTCAAACACTGGGTCCTTCCCACCAGGGTTCAGGTGAAGTAATTTGCTATTTGAAACCATGTGCTGATGTATCTTGAAAGCTAATTCCAGTAGCAGCCTTCCTGTCCTTTATGTAAACCTTTATGTAAACTTTTTTGTCCTTTTTTTGGTCATACTTTTTTGAATATTTGACTACATTCTACATAGCATTACAAGCCAAATACAACTAGCAACTAAGCAACAGTCTGTGAATTGAAGCCAGGCGTGATGTGGTGCTGATGACCACAGGAGTGAATCTCATTTGTTCCCACCTGTTAGTCTACAAAACACTGCATATACAAAATGTGGATCGGCTCTGACCACATCAGTAATTAGGGACCAGGGCTTTCACCTTGACTCTCGTGTCTAATAACATTGCATGTGAGCCACTTGTGAAAGGAAAACATATTGCACACAATCAAATTCGAGCCTTGACAAATGGTCTTTGAATATTTGAGATGTTAAAAGACTTAAAAGTGCTTTTTTCCCAAGAGGGGTTTCTACTTTAGTTGTCATGGTTCAAGATTGAAAGCAAGTTATGCATTCAGACATTTGACCTTGCACCACATGAGCACCACCATCTGGGTAAACTGGAACCAAACTGTCATATTATTGACACATCTGAATGATGGTTTGGCCCAGTTTGCTTAGTCTTGCTCTAAAATTGCTTAATTCCTCTTTTAAAGGCCAATTTCATCTACTTGTCTTCATACCAATTTGTAACTGATGATTTTGGTTGAAATGTTTATACAGAAGACAATTAAAATACCACACACCAAGCACTCAAGTCTCTCAAGGTATCAGGC
Organism: Pangasius sanitwongsei; assembly: GCA_037576675.1. Classification (NCBI taxonomy): domain Eukaryota; kingdom Metazoa; phylum Chordata; class Actinopteri; order Siluriformes; family Pangasiidae; genus Pangasius; species Pangasius sanitwongsei. The sequence continues at coordinate 22,159,604 of CM075006.1, read as the reverse complement.
CTTTTTCCCAGTGTTTATATCCATACTTCAGCACCCTTACATAAAGTGTGCTTTCCAGGAACGGTATTCAAAACTTTTGCAGATTGGGTAAGCGCGTTGGAGGAAAGGTCAAGCTAAGATAAGGAGATAAGGTACTGACTTCCAGGATTTTGATGTCAAAACTATGTTAGGAAAGGATACGATTTCCATACGTGGCTATGAATGGCTGTTCTGTGTCATGTCAATAAAATGTCTGTCCAAACAACAGAAATCCAGTGATTAAAACAGCATTTCCTATAATTTTATAATTTTATTCATTTTAGAATTTGATGTCCTTGGTATAAACAGTGTTAAAACTCTGTGTGTACATTATTACAAATGATTCCACAGTGACCACAGGATTAGGGTTAGGATTAAGTTTAGGTAGGGTGGCATCAGTTGGAGGGAGACTACTAAAGATGCTTTGAATCTGTTCATACAGTCATATAAAGGAAAATAACAAGAATGGAAAATGACATGATCTCTGTCTCTTTGTCTGTGTGGATGTGCATCTATGTGTGTTTGTATGTGTAGAGCATTGTCTGTACGGGCACAATGAAATGGCACCCCAACCCTGAACAGATCCACTGCATTCAGTCTTGTGAGGTGAGTCTTATTTAGAGTTTTGTAAAGTATTGAGCCACAATCCTCACTGCGTACTGTCAACAAACTTTGTTATGCAAGGTCTGCAAAACACCAGAACAGTCATCATTTGTATAATGACTGGTGCCGGAGTTCTGCTGTTATGAGTTTCGAGCAAAAGAGATTTTCAGTTGGATCTCATCTCAGTGTTTACTGGCCTGATATGTCAAGTGTGCCACAGAAAATTTGATAAACTATGGTAGGGTCCACATCTGCTCTTTTCATCTGGAAAAGAACAAGTACTTTGATTGAGTTCTACCAGCTCAAAGTGGAGGCCTGGATAACTCAATCATCAGTCATGAGCGATAAGGCTGGGGCTGATTGTTTTATTTTTGAGAGCCAGTAATGTGTTCAGCGGGACTTGGCCAAGACAGAGAAAGTTAAACCTTGTGCACAGAGATCAGCTACAATTCTGTATCTTATTGGTTTATAGTGCCTCATATACACTGCCCTAAAGAATTATTAGCACCTGCATAAAATGAGCAAAAATGATTATATTAAATAAACATTGCACACAATAATTATAATTTCCACTCAAACAGCAGGAGAAAATACTTGCTTTTGCTCTAACCAAAAATCTCTCTCATTAGAGCTTCTTCTTTTTTTCTTACTGGTACTTATATATTTACACTCTAAGTATAAACAGAAGAGTAGCAGTTCTTCAGGTGGCTATTAATAGATCCCTATAAAATTATAATAAAGCCCTAAAGTTTTGGTCCTCAGTAAGGTCAATAAGATAAAAGCTTCTGTTTTTATTCTTTAAGCAATATTTTGGCATTAACATTTTCACATATATTATGGTATGTAAATAATATATGTATAAAATGAATTTAGTTTTGCAAAATAATTTATATAGAATATTTTAAGTCCATATGTATTGGTAACATTCAGTGGTTAATTTCCTGCACTCTAGCACTAATGACACTGTAATGCTTAGCTCCAAGACTGACTGCATGTCTGAGAAGGCCACTCCATCAGAAACAATGAAAACAGCTGTGCCTCTCTAAATGTGGTTTATATATAAGTATAAACACCTCCTCTCTCTTTCCACCCACAATCCATGGAATCCCATTTGTAGCCAGTCCAATTACTAACCCTGTAAATGGCTACTGAAAAGCTCAGTGCTGAGATGCCAAGTTAAACACATGATCTGAATGGCATGCATGTGGGTCCATTGTGCAGGCTTATGGTAATGGTCTTATTAAATCTGTCACTATGCAATGATGAGACTAGTATGCCTGTGCCCATGACAAAAGATGAAAGAATTAGATGTTAATGTGTAATTTTATCTGTTAAGTGTAACACAAAGAAGGTTTATGCCAATTTTGCCTCTTACTTTCCTGGACATTGGCATGAAGTTGGACAGTATATAGAGTAAAAACCTGGTTTAGGGTTTGATACAGAATGACAATGGTTTGCCAAGCTACCTGACAGTTTTTGTACCAATCCAAAAGTGTGGCCACTGACGGTATGCTTTCTTGAAAGTAGCCTTGAACTAGTATACTAGTTATCACCTGTTGAGTTTACAAGGATGGAGGATACTGAGTAGTAGTGCTATATATCTTTTCAGAGACAATAAATGAGAAACATAGTCTGTTGTGGCAGATTCTGTCAAAATATAGATAGCACTGTAGGATTTTTTTTGCCCTAAAGTGTTCATTATTTTTCTTAGCACTACAGCATACAGTCTAGGTCCCAGCTGTGCCATTTTCTTGTGGTAATGTCTTTCTACTTCAGTAAGCAAGGTTCTATTGATAATAAGACCTATTGATACAAGATTGTATTGATATAAGAACTTGCTGTGAGATTTTTTTTAAATTTATTTATTTTATTAGATTTTCAAAAGAACACACAAAAAAAATAAACCAGAGCCGAACAAAACAGAGATAAGAAACAAATACTGTCTGCACTACCTACATATAAGATGAATACTTACATGACATAGTAATACCCTAGATATGAGTACTTCACAATTCTAAGGAG
>CM075006.1:22134401-22146430 GCA_037576675.1 Pangasius sanitwongsei | reverse complement strand
TATATATATATATATATATATATATATATATATATATATATATAGATAGATAGATAGATAGATAGATAGATAGATATGTATGTATCAACATCTCAGCAGAGACATCTCACAATATTACATCGACCCCATGCCCCTCCCACCCACACCTTTTTTCACATTTGCTCATAACTAGTTACTCCATGACAACATGATAAATGATAGCATAATAGCACAGGTTATGAATGCACCAGAACACCATAGCTTATTCAGTTGGCACTATAATTACTATACCATGATAAGTGAAAATAGTTAGATTGGTCCATTATTTTTTATCATCATTATTTTCTCAGATATTATTGAAATAATAAGTAAAGGACCACCCTGGTGTCCACATCAATAAATCATAGATTTTAAGTATAATTTCCACATTTTTCTTCCTGAAGTTCATACATTCAATTTTAATAGTAGGATTTTCTCTTGGAGGACAATAGCATAGCTTATTAAGAATCTTGAATGGCTTCATGTGTTAGCTGTTAAATAAAGCACCACCACAGACTTTGGACTATGACTTGAGCCTTGAAAGTAAGCAAGTATTAAATTTTGTAGTGGAAAATTCCTGGTACAATCACATAAAATGCAGGAAGGGTGTTCTGTGATTTGCCTCCTAAAGACCATTAAGAAGCTGGCAATTGGGGATTAGTGCTAAAGTCATTTTCTATATATTCAGACATTGACACCTGTGATAGGTGTCTAAGCTAAATAATTTCGTTAGACATTTAAAAAACACATCTATGGTCCACCCACATTAATAAGCCTATATATTTTCTAATGGAATAAACATAAAAATAAAAGAGAATGATGTTGTCAATCTTATTGTGGATGCCTTTTGCTAAGAACGTATAGGACCACACTGTAGAGATTTTATGTTAGCAAATATGTTATATTTGCTGTTTCTAGCTGCATGCAGAGAAAGCACTGGTCCAAGCTTGGGGACTAGTCCAGAGTTAGACAAGGACCCCCCTTCGAGAGTTTTCTCAGTGATGCAGCTCTATCCCTGTGGTCTGGAACTTTCACCTTCCCTGGAATATACAAATTTAACTTTCAAATGCACACTTTCATGAAATGACACATCAGGGGAAAGAAGACCCCCCCACACTCACTCCTCACGCTCTCCCTCTCTTGCTGTTCTCCTGAAAACAAGGTGTAAAATGAGGAGTTGATATAGTTGATTTGTTGTTGAAAAGTGTCAAGCAGCAAAGTGGTGGAAGGTTAAAAAAAGTACAGCATTCAATTCCATGTTTTTTGCTAACATTTTGGTGTTGAAGCAGGGATGACAGTGGCTGAACTGGCCACCCTGTAGGCCACTTTATGAAGAGGTGTAGTTAGGCACTCTACCATAATATCCAATTGAATCAGCTGCTCTTTAAGAACTAAGTATGCACAGTGCAGCACAGTGACATTTTCTTAATGACTTAGAGTTCACTTACAAATTTTTATTAGAATTTTTAGTCATAGAAATAACCAGTGTAAACAAGAACAAGTATCAGAGTTTAATAATGAACAAACGGGCTTTACCTCTAATTATATGATATGAAAACCTATATCAAAGAGCTTATTTGCTGTACTTTCAGCTCTCATTCACTCAGTCACTTTTAGTAATCACTTTATCCTAGTCAGCGTTGAGGTAGATTTGGAGCTTATCCTGGGAACACTGTGCATGAGGCAGAGATACACCCTGGATGGTATGCCAGTTCATCACATAGCACCATGCACACACATTCACACACCTAGGGGCAATTTAACTTTGCCAGTAAATCTACTGGCATGTTTTTGGGAAGAGGGAGGAAACCAGAGAACCTGGAGGAAACTCAGGCAGACAAGGGGAGAACATAAACTTAACAGAAATCCACACAGACAGTAACCCAAGCTCAGTATTGTACCAGGGACCTGGAGCTGTGAGGCAGAAACGCTACCCACTCCACCAATGCAATGCCTGCACTTTCAGCTGTTTCATTCAGTTTAAATTAAAATGCAATATTATGAAATATAATGTTTCATACTTTTGAATAATACAAAGATCAGAAGACAAAGATTCAAGCACATATCAAACAGTAGTCTAATATATTGTGGTTATAGGTAGCCATAGTGGTTCATGTAAGAAATGTCCCCAGCAGCTGTTCCTGGGCTCAACTGTGGAATCAGGTACAACCCTGACTCTCTGAACGGCTCCACATGCTGGAGGAAAGCCAAAGTTGTATATTTGGCAGGCTGCACTGGCGTTTTCACAATTTTGGCATCAAGACACAAAGTAAAATAAAAAGTGAAAAAAAAAAAACATTGTAGTATGGTATGTCAGGTATGTTGCCCAGGTGTAGTGTATGGTGACAGTGATTTATGATAAAAATGTGTTGAATAGTTGTGGTGAGCCTATTATCACACAGATGTTTACTGAAAAATGGTTCAGCCAACAAGCAATTACAAAAAATGTGCTATTGCTAGAGTGTTGTGTTTTAATGATCATAGCCTCTAAAGCTAATTATCTTTCCTCTAAGCCATTTGGTGGAGATGGCTGGTGTGACACAATCAACAACCGAGCCTACTGCCAGTACGACGGAGGAGATTGCTGTCCTTCCACTCTTTCTACCAAAAAGGTAAAATTAAACCCTTTAAAGGAAGCATTTTAACACAATGATCATGCTGTGAAAGTAATAAACCCCTGTGCCTCACTGATAATGATATTCTTTTGCTCTGTCTTTCACAATTGTGGCTACACTTTTTCTTACAAGTCAACTAAGTATTCTTTTTTCATATCTGCTCAGATAAATGTCAGTCTCCCCCACAGAGAGCTGTGAGCTCAGGGGAAAGAGCGACTGGTGTAAATAAATGACCAGCCTAAACTTGTTTTATTAGGCACAGGCCAGGTGTCAGTGGTCATGGGAGACTGTAAAATAGTGCTTTTTAATGAGCAGATGCAGAGAAAATGAAATAAACAGTGACTGGAAGCATCCAGCCACTGTGGGTCCAGCAGGAACTGACACTTGCATGTTTACATAGGCAGTGGAAAAGCCCCGGACGTGTTGATAGCCGCACTCCATTTTAATAGAGTCTAGGATCAGTGCCAGAAGTGAGGGGCTGAGATAGGAGAATAAAGAGAGAGTGATCTACTCTGCAGTTTCTTTCTTGCTCAGAATATTATGGGTATGACATAACACACACATGAATTATGTAGTGTGGAATCTGGATGCACATGGGAATCAGTCTAATTACCAGGTCAGTTTGTAGTATTGAAGTAGAGACAAAACAAAACAAAGACAGAGTTTAGTTAGATGTAATAAGTAGTAAGTGTTCTTGATATTTCACCACTTATCTGTGTGGTTTCATGAATGATAGGAGTCTGGCCAGCATTTATATGTACTTTATATGTATATTTATAAAGTTTACATGACTCAGTCTCATGGTGTCAACTGTTTTGAACCACCAGGTTACCTTCTTGTGCACATATGCTGAGGTCTTCCAAAAGTCACAAAGTAACATATGACACAGTAAGGTTCCCTCCATTCACGCCTTATTCTTCCCAACTGGAAGAGATTCTTCCCCTGTGCTATCTGCTTTGCATATTACACAGCCCTTGCCATTTGACTGACTAGTGGGCCAATGGCTACATAACGCTAGTGTAATTGATGGGCATATTGACCATCTTAAAGATACAGTGTCTGGCTCAGACATCCATTGTGCTGACTGTGCAGAAATGCTGAATCCAGCACAGCATGTTTGGCTGGCAGAATTAGACCTGATCTGAAGTCCGATCTGATCCAGACCGAGCTGCCTAAACAGCTTGTTGGTCACAAATTTTAGTCATTGACAGTCCAGAAAGCAATCCGATTTAGTTTCTCTGCAAATTAACAGCATGACATGGCTCAGCTCATATCCTTCAACAGAGCCCCCCTTAAAGACCAGTTACTCTTCATACTCCCTAGTACTCTTTTAAGCAGCACAAGGATGCTATGTCTACATCCATATCTGGAAGAGTTTTCCAAGCTGATAATGACCTAGCAGTTGAAAGCACCATGTTCAACTCTAGTCTCAGCAATGTCTGAAACTCGGTCAGGGCCAGCCTCTTCCAGCTCTCAGGCACTGCTTATAGACTCTAAACTAGTCATAGCAGCCACTGAAGTGGAATGAACAATGCTATACCACACCCAGCCCTACCACAGTCTCTCCCTAGCACCACGGCTATTTTTCAAGGTGCTAGAGTGAATGAGAGTGGTAGCTACCCTTTCCCACCATGTAGCAAACATTATGCCTGCCAAACAGACTCAGCCAAGTGAAGGGCACAGTCTTTAGCTTGCTTGAAACACAAAGCTTTTCTAATCAAAGAGTCTGAGAGTGTTGCCCCATTGGAGAGAGACTGTCAGCAGGGAAACTTCCTTCAAAGGCTGGGGAGTAGTGTGATGCCCCTGGGCCACAGAGCAGGAGGAGCTGGCAGATTAAGTAATGAAGAAAAGATTTAGCCTCAATGAGAACAACTCATCAGCGGGGGATGTAAAACAGTGACTACCCTCACAATCTACTATAGTTTTTTTCTCCCCTTTGTCTATTGCCCAATTCCACAATGCCCCACAAGACCCAAACTTGGGATCTCACTCCTTGTGATGAAGTCCATTAAGGTGCCGCATAACTAGCTTACCCAAGATGCCAAACTAAAATGGGTGTCTCTGTAGCCTTGTGATTAAACCTGGGATGTCTGTATAAGTTCATATCACCCATTTTTGTAAATCAATCAATTGACCTTGGAGCATTCCCCTTCCAGGAGTTCCTTCTTGTGCCCAGTAAGTGCCCAACAGTACTAATTAGACCAAACAACAGCTATCCGATCCACAGACCAACTGTTCATCATGCTAGAGATGAAAGATATGGGCTCCCTTATCTAAGCAGAGATTGGTTCACTGGGTGGTGGATGTCATCGCCATGACAAATAGACACCCATCCCCTACCGTGACATGCCGCTCTATGAGGAGCATCTCCTCCTCATGAGCATTACTTGGAGGAATGCTGCTCTAGAAAATCTGTGCTGCTGCTACCTGGACCTCACTGTACACCTTAGCACACCTGAGCTTAATAGAACTACAGACTTATGTGTGTGCACAAGAATGTACCCATATGATACTCACTGCCCCTTGCAGTGATATGGGCTTCATAGAATCACAACCTTCATAGAACCACAGCACATATGTAAATAGCATTATCTTATATGAAGTATGATTTCCCTAAGGGGCTTAGGAACTAAGGGGCCCAAACATGTTCCAGCATGAGAAAAGAGCACAAAGCAAGGAACATGAAGACATGGTTTGCCAAGGTTGGTGTGGAAGAACTAGAATGGCGTGCACAGAACCCTGACCTCAACCCCACTGAACACCTTTGGGATGAACTGGAATGCCGACTGCACCTCAGGCCTCGTCACCCATCATTATTGCCTGACCTCACATTCCTCACTGAATGAGCTAATCCCCGCAGCCACGCTTCATAATCTAGTGGAAAGCCTTCCCAGAAGAGTGGAGGTTATTATAACAGTGAAGGGGGACTAAATCTGGAATGGGATGTTCAAAAAGAACATATGGGTGTGATGGTCAGGTGTCCACATATTTTTGGCCATAGTATAGTGTATGTGTAATAGCCACTTACAAATATTTTACATACAGATAGTCTATATTTTAAAAAAGGAGTTAACCAGATTCCAATCTTAACATAGTTGATAGCAATCCACTAAAACAGTGATTCCCAATGTGTGAGATGTGTTCTCCTTGGGAGAACAGAGAGTATTGCAGGGGAGGTGCAGGGATATTGAAAGGGAGATGAGAAATAAAGTGCACTATGGTGGTGGAAATGCTAGATCACAAACAGTAAAAAAAAAAAGGAAACAAAGGTGGAACAAAGTGTAGAGAGAATAGAAATAATGGATACACACGAGAGTTGTAAAAAAAAAACACTGTGACTGTTGAATAAACAGTATGAGTGTGTACAAGTTGATTAAACCCCATTATAGCCTCAAAATAAAATACAAAATACAGATCACAACTGAACATTTAGAATGAACTGAGGGTGGCTCTAAACAACAACCTTGCTTTGAGAAGATTTGATTGTGGAATATGGTGTTATCATTAGGCTGAATGTAAATGCATTTCTTTTTCAAAATCAGAGTGTTTTATTTAGCCAACTACACTCACCATCCACTTTAATAGGAACACCAGTACACCTGCTCATTTATGGAGTTAATGCAATCAACCAATCATGTGGCAGCAGAACAATGCATAAAATCATGCAGATACAGGTCAAGAGCTTCAGTTAATGTTCACATCAAACATCAGAATGAGGAAAAATGTGATCCCTGTGACTTTAACCCTAGCATGGTTGTTAATGCCAGGCAGGCTGTTTTGGGTATTTCAGAAACTGCAACTGTATCTCCTGGGATTTTCACACACAGTAGTCTTTAGAATTTACACAGAATGGTGCGAAAAACAAAACACACTGAGTGAGAGACAGTTCTGTGGCTGGTAACGCCTAGTTGATAAGAGAGGTCAGAGGAAAATGATCTGATTGGTTTGAGCTGCCAGGAAGGATATAGTAACTCAAATAAGCACTCTTTACAAAAGTGGTGAGCAGAAAAGCATCTCAGATTGCACAACACATCAAACCTTGAAATGGATGGGCTACAACAGCAGAAGACCACAACAGGTTCCACTCCTGTCAGCCAAGAACAAGAATCTGAGACTATCAGGGGTACAAACTCACCCAAACTGGACAGTTGAAGACTGGAAAAAGACCAGGTGATTTTTTTAATCTAATCTTCAACTGTCCAGGTGGGGTGTGCCTGTGTCCATGATAGCCTCAGATCCTTGTTCTTGGCTGAAAGGAGTGGAAACCAATGTAGTTTTCTGATGTTGTAGCCCATCCACTTCAAGTTTTGATGTGTTGTGCGTTCAGAGATGCTTTTCTGCTCACCACGGTTGTAAAGAATGCTTGTTTGAGCTACTGTAGACCTCCTATCAGCTCAGACCAGTCTGGTCATTCTGGTCTGGTGTTTCAGCCTGCAGACCCTCTGCTCACAGGATGTTTTTTTTATTTTCACACCATGCTGTTTAAACTCTAGAGATTGTTGTGCATGAAAATCCCTGGAGATCAGCAGTTTCTGAAATATACAAACCAGCCCATCTGGCACCGACAACCATGCCATGGTTAAAGTCACAAAAATCACACATTTTCCCCATTCTGATGGTAGATGTGAAAATTAACTGAAACTTTTGACCTGTATCTATATGATTGTATGCACTGCTCTGCTGCCACATGATTGGCTGATTGGATAACTGCATGAATGTGCAGATGTTCCTAATAAAGTGGATGGTAAGTGTATGTGTACATTCAAAGCATTTTTCTTGGTGCATTGTTCACTGCTATTATGTGTGCGTTTAGAGGGGTTAAATTTTTTAGCAAAAGAGCATTGGCTGAAAGTGCAGTGGTTCCCAAATCTTAACATATGCTTTTAACAGCTATGCTATTAATTTACATGCAACATGTAAGCCCCTTATACTGTTATACAGGCTTGGGGAGAAACGGAATACATGTAATGGCGTTATGTAATCAGGATACAAAAAAATGGTAACTTATCCGTTACAGTTACGTCAAAAAACAAAGTAATCAGATTACAGGTACATTTTGTAAAAGATTGGAATACTATCAGGATTATAATTTTTTTCAATTAAAACCAAAGAAATTAATCTTTTGACATAACGCAATATAGAGAGCTGTTTGATTATAGTTCTGGTTCTCTCTTGTTAGTCATGACTCATGTGAGCCACCTCCTGGTGCAAGCACAAATAACATCTGTCTCTAATCATTCTGCACTAGAAGAATGTTGAAACGGATACCAATAAGGCCAATAAAGCCAATAAGGGGAACTCCCGCCAATCCCCCAACATTGATTGGTGAAATGAAAAAGGATCACAGCCTTGATCAACATATATTTTGAAATAGCTTAATGTACATGCAGTTGGTATAGACTTTTTTTTTTTTAAATGTTGTGTGTGATGTAATGACATTTTTTTCCTTGTACTTGTTAACATTAGTTAATGAAATTTTAATGTATAAGAACAAAATGTACAAGGAATGTACAAACAACTGGATTTTTTGCTGTATCAAACTTTACAAACAAATAATGATATGTTTAGTAAGGACATACTGTATAACAAAGCTTCTAAGATCATGTTGCAAAATTATGAAAATTAATATTTTTGATCTTCAAATTTTCGATTTGGTCAATGCCCTTGCAGATATGTGCCCCACTGTCACTTCACATTACCATCATAACTTCAGCTGAAACACCAAAGTTGCTCTCTGAAATGCTTTTGTGATGCTGCTTATGTTGTTCGTTTTGCTTTTCTCTTGACTTTATTTACATAAGTGACCTTGAAGTAATCCAAAAGTAATCAATTACATTACTTTCATATTATATTTGGATTACGTTACTGATTGCATTTTTTTAATAATTTGTAACTGTAACGGAATACACTTTTGAAGTAACCCTCCCAACCCTGCTGTTATATGATATAAATAATCATTACTAACCTATTCATAGAAGGCATAACAGGTAGAAGAGTTCTAGCCACTGTGTCAGTCAACAAATATTGACATTATCAACCAGAGTAGTTTACATTAAATTGCACATGGATTATTATTAATAGTGTACTTTTGCTCACATTTATTACCTCATTATATTCTTACCTAGTGGCACAGTTTCTGCTGCTTAGTTAGTTTAGCAATCCACGAACCAGCCTTCATTATATACCAATTTTTTTATCATTCCAAAAGCAGCCCAAATCAGATTTACATCATTAATAGTATTGTCCCCAGCACCATGAGAAGGTGTTTGTCTGATGCTTTTCCTATTGTAATCACATGACCTACTTTAGGTCACTTTATTTCAGGCTAGACTTGTTACAGAATCAGACTGTTGGAGAATGATCATTTAAGAATGACTTAAAACATGCAATGAATGTACAAATTAAAATATTTAAAATGTATTTTTGCATCAGTATTCATATTATTAAGGACACGTTATCTGTTCACTGTGAATAATCTATTCATATTTGGTTACATCCATAATGTAGATTAATGGCCAAAAAAGTATATCCATTATCAGTTTAATAATTGTCACACTGTAGTTTTGGACTAGACCGAAATAGACTTATTTCACTGGCTAATACCAAATAATTTCTTATCACAGTCTAGCCTTCAAACACTATTTTAACCTGTTCTATATCTGTGTGTGAGAGATTATGAGGCCTATAGACTCAAAGTATAATCTGGCACTTCTCCACTTCTAGTCTTGGATATTGCCAACCCTTAATGTGTATCTGAATGTGAGACAGGTCATCCAGTTTGGGGTGGACTGTGACCTTGATGAATGCACATGTCGTGACCCTGAGGCTGAAGAGAACAAGGGAAGAATGAGAGAGTTTGAGGCACAAGGACCATAACAGGACAAATGGAATAAAAATAAAAGCAAGAGACAAGAAGGATAAGAACGTAATGTGGAATCAATCAAATGTGGAGCAATCAAACCAGCTCAAACTGAAACATATAAAATTATAAAATCTATACTAATCATTCTTATACTAATCTATAAATACATATTTGGAGATTCTGACATTTATGTAAGTGTAGATATGACCTACTTTTTTTTCTGATAAAGCATTTATTCCCACCAAAAGTTCTCAATGTTTTTTTTTATATCTACATTATCTAAAAGTTATATACAAATATTGTACTGATAGTGTTAGCTTGTTTTGTGCCACATGCTCTGTTAAGAATCTTTAGACAGCCTATATTGTTGGTAGTGACCTGTGTAATATATGCATGAATGCTTTGGATTAAATTTCAAAGGAATTGAATTTGAATTGAATACAATTACAACTGAAAGTGTATGACATACTCTTACACAACATTCTATAAATGTATGGTTTTACTGATGTATCAGTGAAAATAAAATCAACATAAAAATCCAATACTGGGCTGTTTTTTCACAGACTGTAAGTGATTTTACAAGAATTTCATCAGTTGACTTAATACAGAATAAACTTATAATGCAATTTCACTGTTTACATTTATGATTTGATGGTCAAACCACAATACTACGATTCCATGCACTTCTCATATCTAGTTTACGAGTCCGAAATTAACAAATGTCAAGATGAAACAGGTGTGGAGAAGATCTTTACTTCCAAAAAGAATTAGAAACATTAATGAGATTGTTTACTGTAAACGGTTAGAAGCATTCCTCAGTGCTCACTGCTTGTCAGATGCATGTTTTTGTTTCAACACTAAATTCAGTAAATTAGTCTGCTTTGTCAACTTTGAGTTGCTATTGATACATAATTAAATATGTTTTTCATATCTATATACACTACAGACACATTTATTTAGCATAACAAGAAGGCATAGATTCAGCTCTTGTGGGGAGGGGAAAGGAAATATATAGCTTGCTACCTATATATAAGCCAAACTTTCTCTATTTGTGAATACACAGCACTATATTTAAATGTTGTTTGAAGATTTCTAGTTTTTTGACTATACAAATATCCACATTGACAACTTTATAAACATTGCATTGTGGTCTGCAAAGTTGGCAAAAAAAAGAAAAACTGCTTGTTGTGAAACCAGACAGCACACTGGGGCCCAGTTTAGATCTTGAATTAACGTACATTCTGATCTGGACAATAAAATCTGGATAATGGATGAACTCTCCAATATGTACTCATTGAATCTAACTGCACTATGCAAATAAGCTAGCTAGAATGTGGGACACCATCTAGCTGTCAACACAGCAGGAATAGGTTCAATAAGTTCAAAGATTATTTTATAGAATTATATATAAAAATCTAAGCATGTACGGAAGTACTTACTTTTCCCTTTACCAAAAAGACTCAGGAAAATGGACATTCACTAAGTGGTTCTGTTTATACACCTACATCTGTTAGGAGGTAACACGAATGCTTGTACTAAGTGCTGGAATTTGGAATTTGATCCCATGGGCAGGTACTTTCTCTCTAATGTCAGGCTGATGCAAACAGATGACGTTTACATCTGGCTGAAATCTGATTGTAATGTGAGTTAGACGACCTCCTGAGGTAGCTGACTGATCCAGTCAATATTCTGATCACAATGTGTGCTGTGTACATTTATACGTGTTTTAATGACATGCGATATGAACATGTTTGGCTCACTACATGTTAATGCAAAGTGTAAATGGGCCTAAAGTTGCTCTAGTTCCCACTTACCTCAAGTATGCTTGATCTAGAAAGATTTGATCAGATTTGACTTTTGGAGTTGTGCACTGGCACTACAAGGCTAAAGCGGCCAGCAAGAATTGAATGAGCCCCCAACATAAAAAAAGTTATGTTCCAAAATCAGCACCCCAAACCACATTGTTTGGTGAAGTAATTGACATAACAATATCACATCAGGATTAAGGTGTTCTGGCTTTTGTTACAAAATATGTTTTATTCCAATTCAGAGTGAGACACTTTTCTGTTCACAGACCAAGCAGGTTCTAGAGGGAAAGTCTGGAAAGGTCACTACATGTAGATCTGCAAGACGGTTTATTTCATATAAATACTTTAGCATAATCGCTAAACATATTAACTGATTAGTCAAGCTTTATTTACGTAACACAGAAGTGCACTACACTACACAATGTGCTTTATGCTATTTAAAAATACACAATTTAATCAAGTGCCAAAATGAGACAAAAAACAAGAGTCTATGAGGCATAAAATCAAAAAGGAAACATCAAATATTAGTACTTGGTTAGATGTCTCTAGGGAATATATATATATATATATATATATATATATATATATATATATATATATACACACACACATACATACATACATACATACATACATACAGTCAGGTCCAGAAGTATTTGGACAATGACAGAGTTTTTGTAATTTTGCCTTTATACACCACCACAATGGATTTGAAATAAAACAATC
>CM075006.1:22113851-22131871 GCA_037576675.1 Pangasius sanitwongsei | reverse complement strand
ATGTCACTTTGTCCAAATACCTTTGAGCCCCTGAAAATGGAAGTACTTTGCTTAAAATGGCTGTAATTCCTAAATGGAAAATGCCATATTTTTGTGGAACCTCTTAAAATAAAGCTGAAAGTCTACAGTTTGAACGCATCTTGATTGTTTTATTTCGAATCCATTGTGGTGGTGTATAAAGGCAAAATCACAAAAACTCCGTCATTGTCCAAATATTTCCGGACCTAACTGTATATATGTGTGTGTGTGTGTGTGTGTATACTTACAAAAGTCTACACATCCCTGTTAAAATGGCAAGTTTTTGTGAAGTAAAAGAATGACATTAAGATCAACCATTTCACATCTTTTCGCACACCCCCAAACTAATACTTTGTTGAAGCACCTTTTGATTTTATGACACCACTCAGTCTTTTTGGGTAAAAGTCTATATGCATGGCACATCTTGACTTGGCAATATTTTCCCACTCTTTCTTACAAAAACATTCTAAATCTATCAAATTGTAAGGGCATCTCCTGTGCACAGCCCGTTTCAGGTCACCCCACAGAATTTTAGTTGGATTCAGGTCTGGGCTCTGGCTAAGTCATTCAAAAACATTGATCTTCTTTTGGTTAAGCCATTCCTTTCTTGATTTAGATGTAAGCTTTCGGTCACTGTCATGCTGAAATGTGAAATTCCTTTTCGTCTTCAGCTTACTAGCAGACACCTGAAGGTTTTTGCACTGAAATCAACTGGTATTTGTAACTATTCATGATTCCCTCTGATAAAAGCCCCAGTTCTGGCTGAAGCGAAGCAGGCCTAAAGCATGATGCTGCTACCACCATGCTGCACTGTGGGTGTTTTTTTTTTTTTGCACCAAACATAACTTTTGGAATTATGGAATTATTATACCTTTTGGAATTGGTCTCATTAGACCATAACACATTTTACCACATGGTGTGAGGTGATTTAGTTGGGCTTGGTTGTTTTTTGCAAGAAAGGGCTTCCGTCTAGCCACCCTATCCCATAGCCCAGACGTGAAGAATAAGAGAGACTGTTGTCGCATACAGCGAGTAATCAGTAACATATTCCTGCAGCTCCTTTAATGTTGCCATTGGTCTCCTGGTAAGTTTTTGTCTTGTCCTTCTGTAAATTTTGGAGGGACGTCCTGTTCTAGGTAATGTCAGCATGGTGGTCCATTTTTTTTTTACCACTGTACATTTGGAAATTTGAATTTTTTTTATACCCCTCTCCTGATTGATTCCTTTTGAAAGAGATACCCTGTACAGGCTTTGTCAGCTCTATGCAGACCATGGCTTCATGGCTTCTTGAAACCAAGAAGATGCCAATCCTCTTGAAAATCCTACAGAAACAGCTGATCTTTATTTGGGGTCAGAATAATTTCATGACAGCTGTATGATTACTTTTGGACATAAGATTTAATGAAAGGTTATTGTAACTTTTTTTCCCCTAAAATGTTTCTGATTGTTTTTAAGTTAATTTCTGAATTAACAGGAGTTAACTTGCCAATTAACAGGGGTGTTATATCCATATATATATATATATATATATATATATATATATATATATATATATATATATATATATTCAGCTTTCATTTTCTGATATTTACATCTAGATGTGTTGAACAACTTATAATAGTATTAAAGTAAATAACACTTAATATTTGGTTGCATATCTCTTGCTTGCCATAACTGCATCAAGACTTGGAAACCATGAAATCACCAATCTGTTGCATTCTTCTTTAGTGAACCCTTTCCGGGCTTGTACTACAGCTTCTTTCAGTTGTTGTTTGTTTTGGGGGGGTTCTCCCGTCAGTCTGCTCTTCAGGAGGTGAATCCATGCTCAATTGGGTTAAGGTCTGGTGATTGACTTGGCCAGTGTAAAACCTTTCACTTTTTTCAGATGAAGTCCTTTGTTGTGTTGGCAGTGTGTTTTGGGTCATTGTCTTACTATATGATTAAGTTCCTCCCAATTAGATTGGATGCATTTCTCTGTAAATTGGCAGACAGAATGGTTCTGTAGACTTCTGAAATCATTCTGCTGCTACCATGAGTTTCATCACCAGTAAAGATTAGTGAGCCTGTTCCCGAAGCAGTCATGCAAGCACACGCCATGACACTACCTCCACCATGTTTGACCGATGAGCTTGTCTGTTTGGATCATGAGCAAATTCTTTCTTTCTCCACACTTTGTCCTTTGCATCACTTTGCTAGAGGGTATCTTGGTTCTTACTGCTGAAGAGTGGATTGCATCTCTTGGTATGGCCTCTATATTTCTGCTCTCAAAGCCTTCTTCGAATGGTGGATTGTGATGTCTTCACCCCTGCCCTGTGGAGGATGTTGGTGATGTCACTGACTGTTTCTGGATTTTTCTTCACAGGTCTCACAATGTTTCTGTCATCAGTTGCTGTTGTTTTCCTTGGCTGACCTGTTTGATGTCTGGTTGTTAGTACACCAGTGGTTTCTTTCTCTTTCAGGACATTCAAAATTGTTGTATTGGATATACCCATTGCTTGTGCAATGGCTCTGATTGATTTTCCCTCTTTTCTCAGCTTCAAAATGGCTTGCTTTTCTCCCATAGACAGCTCTCTGGTCTTCATGTTGGCTTATCATTTTTAACAACAAATGCAGTCTTCACAGGCGAAACCCAGGGTTCAAACCAAGTTGCCAAAAGTTGCCATGTTCTAAGTTGTTTAACCCATATAGATGTAAATATCAGGAAATGAAAGCTGAAATTCTGATCTGTAGTCTGATCTGTCGTCTGATCTATCATCATGTTCACCTTTTGATCTCAAACTCAAATGTCTTATTAAGTCCTTGCCATTCTAATAATTTTGAAGGGGACTGATTTGAATTGAATAATTTTGTGAAAATATATTCTAATTCTACATTTGATTTAGTCATGGGCTCAGGAATGGAGTTCCATTGCTGTTATTTACTTTTATTTACTTCCAGTTGAATACATTTGCCTTGTAGCTCCAGTACAACACAACAAAAGACCCAGCACTGTGTCTGAAATCAGTCCTTCACTCACAGTCACTGTTTACTATATAGATTGTTCTATATAGAGTACTGTATAGAAAGCAAGCAGACAGCGAACTGAATTCAGCTAACACTTACTTGTGCTCCAGAAACACATCACCATGACTCTCCATTACAGAAACAATTCAAATGTTACAAATTACTTAGCAACGTAAAACCACAAAAACACAAGTATTAAAAGTGATTTTCTGTATTAAATACACCAGTAAGAAGTACCTGTTGGCTTCAGTGGTCTTTAAACAACCATGTTTGTATACAAAGTTAAAAGAAACCCTATGCCTTTTGGCATTTAGTGTGCATTGGTTGTACACTGGATTTACGGTGCATTCTGGGTAATACTATAGTCTGCTATCCAGGGAAATAATTTGTCCAATGAGAATTTGGATAACATTACAAAATGGCTGCGCACAAACTAGTGCATTTTTTAGTGAATAGGGAATGAAATCGGTCACGGCACTGGTTTGAACTTAAGTAGTTGGAGTAATTGCTCAAGCAATGACTAACAAACTGGTAAATTTAACTGATGTAGAAGGAACATTTGCTGTACAACTTTAGAAACTTTTTTCCTTATGAGGAGCCTTAAAGAAACAAACTATTTACTTTTCTGTTCAAATTTCTTTAGGTTCTCCATAGTCATTGTACATCACGGGCAGCATTTGTTCATCACAAGATTTGTGCAGCCCTTGGCCAAGCTCCATCCAGCTGAGGCTGAATGCCTTGGTGTCTGTGTAACGGCATGCCAGGAATTTGAGTGACGCTCGGCGTAGGCCAATTTTGGGCTCTTGAAGAAGCCCTCGACACCAGCCACTGAGGTCATCAAGCTGCGACAGAATCAGGCCTGCTTTCCTGCCATCACATAGACAAAAGTTTCAACAAGTAATTTAAGGCAATATTCTTCATGTAAATCATGAATAACTTGGCATTATTAAAAATGATAGAAGAGCAAACTCCTGGAGAGAGATAAAAAAGTGAGAGATTAATAGGAATACCCAAACCTACTAAATATGAAGCAGAGTAGATTTGGAAAGAACTGAAAGGAACAAATATGCACTATTCTCATCTTCAAGGGCACACTTCAAGTTGTCAAGACACAGATGAAATGCAACTTTAACGTTAAAATCCATTAAAAGCTGGTGAAGTTTTCAAAGGGCATTTGGGGGGAAGTTTGGAGTGGGCATGATCCCTCTTGAAAAAGGCAAGTGGCTGAAATGTGATAGCGAGGGCATGGAAAGAGTGTCTCATTCCACAGAAATGGCTTCATTTCATCTGTGTGCCAAAACCAGAAGCTCAACATTCTACAGTATAAATACTGAAGCCCAAAGTGCCAGCGACCGACAAGGTTTCTGGGTAGACTCAGGGAAAAGGACATTTTTTAAAGCACACAGAGAGTGCTTTTGCTATTAAAATGCGGCTTGTGCTGTGCAAACAGATCATGCTGAGTTTTGTCTGACTGTTTTTAATAGAGGAACTGTCCAGACAGATTCATGTGACATCCTAATATTAACCTGTTCGTCTTAATTTCCAGAGACCGGATAAAATGAGGCTTCAAAAATGTTTAATTTTCTTTGGCTACCACCTTACAGAATATTATGATAGAATTTTAATGATATCAGAATTGGTAGTATTTTCAATGAATATTATTCCTGTTTGGTAGAGAGATGTCATCTATTTCATTCTTATGAATGTATTTATGTTTCTAATATCTTGCCACATTTCAGTGGTTACAGGAATCTGGATGTTTATTTGCTTAAGACAAAAACCCTGCGGTTTGTTATGCTTTAATTTTTCATGAAAGAACGTTTCGGTCTCCAAATAGCAACGGTTGTCACCATAAATCCCAGCATGTATGGAAGTGGAAAATGGCCTCTCATTTCCAAGGTACATTTTCAACCTCTTGCACTTTGCCAGGGCCCTTCTCTTTTTATTATTTCAATTCTATTTCTCTTTCATATCCACTAGTCTGGTAGGAAACAATCAGCTGCATTCCTCTGATACCCAAAGTTGCAAAACACACTGACCCCAAACATGACACAAATCTTTCTGAGCTTGGCCAACACATGTTACTGGGAGAATCTCTTCCTGCTGAAAGGTATGCAATTATCTTCAAACTGTAGTATGTCACCGAGAGCTCCTTAAATTCAGTACCCGTTGTCCCAGTTTAAAGCTTGTGGAATAGAGTCTCGCTGCGGTGAGCTACAGTGGCAAAAAGATCTCCAAAAACAGAAAGCCCACACCAGTGTCATGCTATTAGTTAAAAACAGCTCCATAGTGACGATGGAGAGGTGTGCTGAATTGGAAGGACACGGTCAGTGAGATGGTGTCTGGCTCAGACATCACACAGCATTGCATGATGTGTGTCAGGAGACTAGAATTCATCCAGAGGGAACTGTGACATACAGACAGGACAGGGTGATGTGGTTTTTCTCACCACTCATTCCATATTTTTTTATCCTGCCAACATCGGTTTATATTAGACCTAGGGTCAGCTGGGTGACTATTATTATGACTAGTATTATGATTAGCTGAAGAAAATGGCCCATTTTAAACAGCCCATGCTGTTTGTGAGGGAAACCAAAGTGATTTAGAGAGAAGTTCAAAACAAGGAAGCAGGGCTGCTTAGGGGAGTGTGGCCAACCGTGTATAGAAGCATCTGGGGAGAACAAAGTAATTCCACAGTTTTTGTGGAGGCATAGTCCGTTATATTTATTTATTAACTCATAATAATCAGTGGCTCTTTGTTGTAGTTAAAATGATTAATTGAAAAGCCACCTTGATTTGGGGATTTTGTGTTTATGTTCATCATCCTCTTTTTGGAATGCTCAAAATTCAGCATATTTATCAAGGGGGGTGAGGTTGCCTGTAGTGAAAGTTGTGTTTTACTTCAATGTAGCCACTTGGGAGCAAAACAATTAAACAAGACAAATCCTTCCAACATGGAAATGATTAAAAATAAACTTTTAATTCAGGACTGAGGACTCTAATTGTTGACAGTTGAACTAATAGTTTCCGTGCTTCTACTGTGCATCTCCACAGAAAAGTTTTATGTTAAGCACATGGCTGTGTTTATAAAACATTCAGCTATACAGCCTAAAATGTATAAGCTGGAGATTTCATTTCAGAATGAAAAAGGCCTCCCATAATGTTTGTGGTCAAAGTCACAAAGACAAATGATTAATGCGGTCTAATTACTTTGTTTGTATTTAATTGGAATTACTTTACCCAAACTACTTCATTGCAATTCTGTATTTGGGATCTTGTGTTTACAATATATATATATATGTTATAAAGTAAGCTGGTTAAATTTCAGTCTTCCTTCCAGCTTCTTTAAGCAGAGTGAATGACACAGGAAGATAGGGAAAGAGGGTAAAGAGGTCAAACCTGGGCCCGAGCTCATCTTCACAGCGCCAAGTGAACTCCCCAAAGCTTTCATAGCGCTGGTTGTAGTGGTAGAGGACACGGTGCAGCGTGGGTGAACCCAAATCCATCAACATGTTGTAGGCTGTCTGCTGCTCCTTCCCGCTTGTGTAGCCATTGAACAGGTTGTAAATTTTGTCTGCTATTTCTAAAAGAACAGATGTAGGAAACATAAAAATAAAACCATGGGTCTTCTGTGATTTATAGATACTAGTTCATTTATATATGCATTGTATTTTTAATTTATATAACATATAAAATTTTATTTCTTTTTATTTAGAGATAAATTTTTCTGTTTTGGAATATACTTTTTATTTATATTTTATACTTTTTTTTTTAACTGAAAAATCCAGCAGTCTATACGGTATGCGACCACACATGAGTGAGTAAACAGTGATCAGACCTGTGGCCAGGGGTTAAATCAGGATTTAGGAAGTGGGGGCCTTGCTACTATCATGGGTGCCAACAATGTGAAACTAATACTATTTATGTGTTATTATAGGAAGGTCTCAACAGTGATATCATGAAATGATGATTAAAACAAGATGCTGATATACTGGTCTCTGTGTTAAGGCCTTAATTTATCTACCTACAATTTAAGGATGATTTCACATATGCAGTGTTTACCTTCTCAGTACAGTTCATTTTTGATCAGGTGAGAGAACTTAGCTTAAGAACTTAACCAAAAACTTAATCAAACATGCTTTATATTTTGGGTTGCAGCCAGCAATCTGTTTAAGATGTGAGCTGCAAGAGTTGTTTGTCGATTTTGGCCATAAAATGATATTGAAATATATTTTGACTATTTTCGGGGATATATGAATACATGATACAGTAAAAAAATACATATATGAACACACTGTCTTAAAAATGCAGTGTGAAAATGTATTATTTCATTACAATCTACAGGGACATGGATGGTAGTATGGCTACTAGCTACTGTCAGTGTGATTAACACATCAAATAGTTTAATGCTTTTTAAGTACAATGTATTAGAAATGATGAATATTTCTATCTAATTGTGGCAACATAGCTTTGTTCAGGTGCTGTGTTCCCAGATACCAAATTAACTGCTTTATTCGTGCCCAAGACCATTAGGTCAGAATCAGACTCTATAAATAAAGTTTGTCATGGTATTCATAGCTGAAGATGAAGGATACCTTGTGCTTTCACATCGTCCAGTGCAGGACAGGGAGTTTTGATGGTGACCTCGCTGGGGCTGGAGCGCCTTCCTGTGTTGTCTACTGCCCAAAGTCTGAACCTGCAGAGACACACATGGCCCAGTTTTATTACAGCTTATGGAGAAACTATCCTGTGCTCTACAATATCCATTGTCTATACACATTATTACATAATGCACATTCAGCACTAATCTCTTCGTGGTGTCCTCCTACTTATATCAGCTGTCAACCACTCTGATGTGTGGTATTTTCACTACATTATGGCAACAATGAAACAATACATACACACCCTCTCCTTTAAATAACTCCACATTCATTTAAGACTGACAGAAAAATAATCAAGCCAAATAATTAACAAGCGATCAACCTGACACTAAACAATTCTGCTGCATGGTTAAAATGGCAATTGGTAAATTCCAATTGAACATTACATCTAAAATGTGTGGAATAAATGTGCAGACAGTTACAGTACATTAAGAAAGTGTCCCCTCTCTGTATTTCTCGAGGCCAGAGATGACGGAGCACACCCCTGAGTGTGAATAAGATAATCACTCAGCAACTCTAAAGGATTCAACTCTGGGGTTAGGTCCAGAATCAGATGCAGCAGATTAGCATGGCACCCACAGGGGAAGTGAGGCTTGGTTGTTAATATTAGGTTGAATTATATCTCCATCTAGTGGATGGCAACATAAACAACTAGCACCTGTGACACCACAGACAATGTGGGTGCATGTGGGTATGGTGTGCAGCGATGTAGACACCATTAAAACATCAAGCCAGTGTCTGGAGACCTGGAGAAGAAGTCTCATGATTTACTGAGCCAAACAGGGAAGTTGTCCCATGATGCTGTTTTCAGGATGGATTAATTGTTTCAGTTAAACAGAGTGGTAGCACAAACAACACCTTTTCTGTTTTAGGGTATATATACTGCTTAGATTTTCTAAGCCTGTGTAAGTCATTTTCTATATACACAGTTTACACAACGCATCTGTTTCTCAGTAAACTCGCAACAAAACACAAGAGCCCTAATCAGACACATGAGCAAAACACCACATTGATCTTATATCAATTTTCACTGCAGTATAACAATAAAATAATTAAACTACATATTGTTGGCTGTCCTTTAAATAACTTTTATGTTTTCACCTTAGTCAAGTGACAGAGACATGGCCATACCCACCCACCCAGTAATTCATTCACAAACCTGCATGTACAAAATGATTTTTATTGCCTTAAACAGCACAACCACTTGTAAATTAGGGTGGAATGTCTGGTTTACAAACTTCTTTACTGTTAATACATTTTAGGATAAGCTGCTATGCAGGATAAAGGGATGAATTCATAGCTGAACTTCACCATTATAGAACTTTATGAAATAGCATCATTAGATACACCTACCACCACAGATCCAGTCACTTCTTACAACTCATCTCACTACACCTTCATTTAAAACTGATAAGAGGCAATAGAGAGCAAAGCCTCATCCTTACAATTATCATACACAGTACATATTCCCAAATGTGCCAGTCAAGAAGCTTGACACACGCACAAAACCAGAGCTTTGTATGTTTGATACTATGGAAGTGATATTGAATCATGTTGGTTGAGACAGCACCTCTGGCAGCCTCTGTGCAGGAAAGCTTGCACTCCTTCATTTGCCCTTCACTCCGGACTTCTGAAGCACACTCAACTTTCAATTCCTGTTTCTGCTATCACCATTAAGCTCTCCTTCCAATGTACTTTTAAGCTATTCCAAAGCTTGAACCGCTTCCCCAGCTGTCTGAAAGCTTTAACTGTGACCTGATTCAAGGTATCTTTCTGCCTCAGTACACAAAATAAACATATTTGCCAATAAAATCATGTAGGATTTTACATGTGCACTGGTATGTTTCTCACATGCTCACATTTTCATAGTGTATCTGAAATAGTACTACTTTCAGAGCAGTAATACTAGAAATCATTCAAATTTTCAAGATCTGTATTTGTTTATTTGCTGTTAAGAGCACTTACTTGTTTATTTGCCAATTTATTCTGAGTGTATGACCAAAAGCGAGCTCAGAGAGAGAGAGAAAACTAGCTAGCTAATAATAACTGATTTGTTATGTAAAGGCAGCCACTGACGAGTTTTATGGTAGCATTGGAACTGGAATGAACACGGAAGTGCTATAAGTTTAGCACTAGATTCTGACATTATCTGTATTTCTGTAGTACTAAAAATGGGTGGAGTGAAAATCCCTTGCTGGAGTCCCCATCACTGATAAGAAAAGGTAGATGCCTCACTGGGCTCAATAAAATTATGGCTATGCAGAAATATAATGTCTGTAGCAAAGTAAATTTTGTGAATATTGGTTGAAAATGGAATGAATTAAAGTCAGTTTTATCAGGCGACACCTGCATCTTTTCATAGAATTGCAATGACTTACAATCGAACCTGGCCCCTGCCAATATGAGAGATGCACCAATACATTGACAATACACTGACATACAATGACAATGGTCCCTAGTTACAGAAGACATAAATCGATATATATGAGACCTCTAAAGTTAAAAAAAAAAAATTAAGACAGGAATTTACAGTTAAAGTCACAATTAAACTATTTTAAATAGCAGATGGTAATAAAGAGCAGCCATTTTAAGGTGATTTAAAAAGCTAAGTAGTTTAAATTTAAATGCCATCAGTTTGAAATGAGAGGAAGTAAACAGCACTCACATGTAGGTGGTGTCAGGCTCCAGGCAGCGTATGATCATGGAGATAGAAGTGAGTGGATCTGGGATTTCACCCAGCATCACACATGGAGATTTGGCCCCAGACAGAATGTCATCCACAAAGCTCAGCATGGTCTCTGGAATGAGAGCAAAAAGTGGTTAAATGAAATGCATGCAGACATGCAAGCTATAGTTTATTTAACAAATTTTTTTGAGCTGAAAAAAAACTGTATACTATAATTTCAGTGTTAGTTTGTTGATTGTCAAATATGATTAATGATGCTCGTATAAGGCCACACAGCTTCCAGTATGCTCTGCGTTTGTGGACCTGACAAGACACATGTTTAGGTGGTTTTGGTGAGCTAATGCCTTTTTCCAGTGGTTAGCTTACAAATACATCCATTCTATTTGTACATTTTAACCTTCTAACACTTCAAATGACAGCGTTTCCATAACTCTGAACAAGACAGCATGACTCTCATCCATGTCAGAATTTGAAAGGCAGCACTGTCCAAAGAAGGGTTTCCCCACACTTTCACATGCGTTAATGTAAAGAGCACAGAGAAACCTTCTAGGAATGGAGACTTTTTGGCTCTGGTATTTAGATAGCTATGGGTCAGGATGTGTTTTTGGATTTCATGCAACTTAAGCTCCTGAAAACACCAAAATAAAGAGTCTACACAGTCTTATGGGTCTTATTATAAAGCCCTGGAGGAGGCAGTTTGTCCAGCTGGTTTGCTTGCGTCATAAAATATGACACGGGGGCTCCGGTGTGTCTTTCTCGCAAGAGGAAACCCCTGCTGTGGACTCAGGAGAAACCTTTAAAAAGGTGATGGTGTCTTGCAGCCAAAACCCCTGTGGGTCTCCAGCTCTGAAAAACCACAGGAGCCTCTGGCATACTGAAAACAGGATGGCCAGGGCCAGGATAAACCTGGGAGAGGAAAAGATGGTTGCATGTGTATGTATACACTGTCTATCTGACACGTATTTACATGGCATGTAGCCTAGTGCGGGGGACCCATGTCCTCAAACTAATAAAAAGTGGCAGTGAAAGAGACTGGGTGAACAGCCTTATTTGTAAATATTCATTCATTCCCGTCACCCACAGAGGGGAAATAATATCTTTGCCACTAGGTTATGAAGAAAATACATTTATAAAAATTATTTTTAAAATAATTATTACATTATTTTTAAAATATGCTGTGGTGATCTTGTTTGCTTTTTGTGATTCTTTTAGAAATAGGTCTTTATGCAACAATACCTACTCAAGTCCTACAAAAGTTATCTATTGCATCCTGCAATTTTTGGATGAATATGGGGAGTTTAGTTGTATAAAATTTTTCAAAAAGTAAAGCACTTCAAAAAGTAATACATACCTTTTTGAAGAAGCTTTTACAGTGTCTAAATTTACAGTGACTTCATAAGTACTCAGGTGTCAACCTGTGCGCAAGGAAAGTGTCATGTGATCTCAATAAAAATATACCTGTTACCGGAAGGCCCCATAGTTTGTTAAAGAACATACAAACAGCATCATGAAGTAAAGGAGCTACCAAAACAATGAGACAATGTTCTGGAAAAGTATGTGCCAAGGATTCTCTGAATTCAGTTCCGCCTATAGATCCCCCAATTTACAATAACATGATGCTTTTGAGCAAGTGCACAGTTTTCTGAAGTGCCATTTGTACTAATTATGTTACACAATGCACGCAGTCTTGGACTAGCATGAATCTGAAACAGATAATAACATATTGCCTGATTTACAACTGTGCAAGGACGCTGTGATATACAGGTGTGGGAATGAGAGGGAAGATGCAAGCGTGACATATATAGTAGCACTATTTCAATAATATTAATCAGTAGCAGGCAGGGATCAAACATGTTGACAGGGTTAGTTCAATGTACAAAAATTCACATCTTTTTTTAAATGATTGCTTCATATCAAATCCACTGTGGTGGTGTACAGAGGCCAAATTATGAAAATTGTGTCACTGTCCATATACTTATGGGCCCGACTGTAAATACACAAAACTTCAGAATGTTCAGTGGGAAGGACAATGATCTTAAGTAGAAGACAAAAGCCACAGAGAACCAACAAAGGAGAGAGTTAATGACCAAATATGTTGTTCAAGGAAACAGTCAAAGTTACACAATCAAAGTAACACTGTACAAGTTACTATGTACAAGGAAAAGGTACACTCAATCAACAGAAATAGTGAGAACAGGTAGCTACAACCACAGTGAAGGGTAAAAAGGGGAAGCTGGGGATGCAGAGTGTGCGGCATCAATGGGACACAATCAGCATGGACGTGACAGCATCCTTCAAGACTGAGAAGAAGTCAGTGACTGCATTAGTCTTGATTGGATTAAGTCCTGTACATTTTCATGTTTTCCCATGTATCTTCCCGCATTAAAATGTTAATGAATAACAGTTTAGAGATAGGAAGAAAGAGAAATAAAGTAAGTAAACCAGAGGACACACACATAGACGTTCTTTTGTTCTTTTTAAACAGGTACACATTTTATCCTGAATGCCAAATTCCACACACATCACAGGAGCACCTCCTTGTCCAAAGTACTGGCAGTTTTACCCATTCCATTAAAGCAGCAACTTGCAGTACCATCAGACTTGGCAGCAGCACTGAGACTCAACAAATAACATCTGGTCCTCCTTGTCTATTCTGATGAGCAAACAGCAAGGAGATGGATAACAACAGTTTGTAGTGCATCAACATTTGGCACAACCTCAGAAAAAAAAAAAAAGATTAACAGATTCAATCTCCCACATGAAAAGGATAGTGTTTTTCAGGGGAAAGTAGGATATAAAATGCTAACTGTAGCTGATGAGGGGGTGTCAGCACTAAGTTGTGTTTACTTGGATGGGAGTGGAATGAACACTTCAATCTGCTTTCACTTTTGCGCAAGGAGAGTTTGGAAGCTGCACTTGCTATCTACATCATAGTGTTACTAAGGAGTCAGTTATGTATCGGTTTTGATTAACTTTGATTAGGCTAAGATAAATGCTCATTCCTGAATGCACACTAGAACTTCATACTTGACACGGAAGCAAGGGTTAGGAAAAGGTGAACAAATGCCTAGAAAACAAAGATTTATTGACTCCACGCACACAATATGAAAAAGTGATTAAAATAACTTAAGTAGACAAGCTGGAATATATATTATATAAAATTGTTCGGAGTTACCTCTAACTTCAAAGAAAGTTTAACTATTGATCCACTGCCTCTTTTTAATTTTCTTGATCTGGAATCAATTTAATGTAAATCAGATTAGTCCCTCTTCTTCCACTCTCAATGTAGCTATACAGAAAACTACCTGGCGCCTAATTGGTACTAATTTCTTCACAGTACATTAGTGTATTGATACAATCGTGCTTCATTGTCTTAATGTCACCAAGACTATCGGTGCTGTCTAGCTACAGAATGCGCATGGAATGCTAGCAGAATTCCACCAACATATTTTCATGCCTCTGAATCACAAATTGAATAATAAAAAAAAAAACTCAAGGAATGCACCTTTAACCATAGGCCAAGACCAGATGTGCCTGACCAAAATGGGCATCTGCTATCTGGGCCATACTTGAAGGGCAGGAAACATGAAAACATCTGTGTAGGCTTTAAACTGAAAGTGAGAGAAAAGTCAGTTCCCATAGTGGAGTCTGCACTATGGCCAAACACACTTCATTTTCACCCATTAAATTTACAGATCATAACACCACCTGCATCAATAAAGATGTTGGTGACCTCTGATTCCACTGACAAAAGGAGACTTTTGTTTTTCGTGGTGTTCAAAAAATCACCACGTTGCTGGATCTCTCCCAGGTGTAAGGCTACTGTGTGTGTGCATATGCATATACAATATCTGTGGTCTGTCTCGTCTCTTCCCTGCATTTAAGGTTTGTACACATCCTCTGTTCATATACATATACCCATGACTACACAGACACATACACATGTCTGTGTATGAGTGAGCAGTGTCAACTTCTGCTCTGTACCTGCTCTGGTAAAGCTTGACTGAGTGAGATAATTCATCTGGGCAAACAGTCCAAATGAGACATTCCTTAGCAATGAAACAGTGTCTTCCCCTTTACACCAAGGATTCCAGGATTCTCGTTCCTGCAGGATCATGCCACTTTACGGGGAGAAAAAAGGCAGTCACCCTGGCCTAAAATCCATGGGTGATCTGCTTGCAGTTAGAGTGTCACGTTCCAGTGACTGCTGCATAAACAGTACGATCAAAGCCCAGGGTGTGTTTGTTTTATCAGCCAAGAAGCTGAGAGTAGACTTCTCACTAACATGGGCCATACCTTTGCACAATGTAGAAAGAAAAAAAACAGAGAAGGAATGCAAGAGAACTCTATGATGTCACATTGTGTGCCTGAGTCCCATTAAGTGCTCGATTAGTGCACAAATAGCAGCTGTCAAAGGCATCCGGCCTCCGCACCTCAGATGTAATAGTGCTTCTATCATCTTTAATTTTCAACTTTCTTCAAGGTCTAAGCCTCCACTTCAGGGTTGAAGACTCCTAAACTTTGCTAAACACGCACATGCAACAGCACTGCCATATGATCTGATTCTCCTGAGCTTGTTAAGATAATCTCCTCGGTAACAGAACCATTATGCAATGAACAAAAGAGCAACTGAAAAGTGCAACAGAAGGTTCAATACAGAAGACCGGAATCTGCTCCCCCCATTGCAGCAGATAAAGAGAAAGCATTTTACAACATAAATGGTTTCCATGATTATGCTTTATATGGTTCTCATGAGTGTGCAGAAACAGGATAAGCTTTATCCTAATCAGTTTTTCAACTTGTAGACTTTGCTGAAGCTTCTCGAAAATGCTATAAAGATATTGTTCAGAACTCAACATACAGCATGAAGCATAACATTTTGCGACACTCAAGGCTATGCTTCTGATTGCTGAAGTGTTCCATATTCCTTAAATTCCTTAAATTTAGCTACTAGAGTTTTCCTTATGACTCTGGCTTTAAGGAGAAAACACAAACCAAGATTAAAACTAAAGAACTGACTATGATGGACGTGTAGACAAAAGTGAAGAAGATATCAATGCAACTCAGTAGTTTAAAACCAGATTACTTTGGCATCACACGTATAAGGAAGGACATACTGCATTTTGCAATGATGAAAATGAAGAAATCAATAAAACTTGATGTCATCACAGAAAGTCTACACAGCAATGTCTCTCTCATTAGGCAGAGGAATCCATGAACCCGGGAAAATGACAGAGGTTTGGCGAATTAAATTCATTCCATAGTTTTAGATCAGTTATGCTGTCTTTGTTAATTTGGTACTTCTAATTGATCACTAAACAACTGATTATTAAAGGAATTTTCCTGGGACTTTACTGAAAAGAAGGAAATGGTCTTTATGTACAACAAAGTCAATTACAGATTCATGATTAAGTCCAATACATACTTCATACATTCCAGTATATGAAATTATGTTTGGGAATTGCTTTTGACTACCATTATTTGCTATGTTGCTTACTACTTTTACTACTGTTGTCTTACTACTACTTTTACTACTGTTGTCTTATACTGTGGAGTTTTTTTTTATATCATTGTGCTTAAAAATATAATTCTGATTTGTATACACATATTTTGTAAGAAATATAACATGACAGGGCATGCTGTTATAGGAAAATAATCAAGAACAGTGTAGAGTAACAGCCTAATGCAAAGTGTTGTATTTTTCTTATACCACAGCAATGATTACAAGTGGCCAACTATTACAATAATACTTTTTATCCATTTACAGATGTTTATAATAGATTGAAATCCTTGCAGCTAGAACTATTGTCAGAGCCATGCTGTTATAGGCCAATATAAATCGGGCATTTAATAGTGTAACGAGAACATGATCCTAAATATACGTCACACTTATCCCACAGGTTCATGAGAAAATAAAGATTGAAAAAGTTTTAAACTAACCTAAATAATATTTATTATAAATTAAACTGAAATTCACTTATAGAGGAAAATTAAGCCAAAAAGCCTTCAATTTAATTCACAACTGAAAGAGAAATGCAATAACGCTTGTCAAAACTTCAAAGAAAGTTATCTCTAGGGGTGTTATCAAGACTATCACAAGCACATCAAGGCATATACGTGCATACTTGGAAAAAAAAAAAAGGCTTCATCTAGCACTCTGAAGGATTCTTTGTTTTTGTCCTCTAGTGGAACCTTAAAATTTCTGTGTAGCTTCTATTCTACACCAGATTATTTCCCTTTTAGCGGAAATGACTACAGTCATTAACCATCCAAAGGAATTTTCACAAAAGTAATTTAAGAGCATTTACTGCAGTGTATGCTCTGCTGAAATTGGAGGTACTAAACACAAAGCATATTTTGTTCATATGTATCTTTTAGAAGGCAATAATATGCAACAAAATTATAAAATTTAACTTCAATGTCCCAATAATCACAAAATAAGTTTTCACTGTATAACACACAATAGAGTCTTTACAAAAAATAAGGTCTTATGTCTTTAATTAAAGAACACACACACAGACACACACATAAACACACAATTCTGGCTCCCATACAGTTGAGCTCATACAATAGCACCTCTTCATTCATCATGTTTCACAATCCCACATTTGGGCTTGATATAATGTTATGTTCTTTTCTTTTATAGCCACCATCATGTCTGAGGTCCAACTTGGATGGGGTAATCCCAATAACTATTGGAGAGGGAAGCAATGTATAAGGCTCTAAAGTTAAGGAAGCATCCAGACCAGATAAGAAAGCCAAGACATACAGGCTAAAAAAAAGGACCACAAGATAGGTCTAACAGTATTTGAAACAAAGAACAACCAAATAAATAAATGTGTGGGAGCCTAGGAGGGCAACATTAGTCTCCTGCTTATATAAAACTCAGGTCCCATTCTCATATGCTATAGACATTTATAATAATGATAATAAATAATAATAATGTAAAAAATGAGATGTCTAGTCATAACAAAGCTCTTCAGTAGCCAGTTAGCACATTAATGAGTCAAAAAGTAAGTAGGTAGCAAACATGTGGAGCTTAATCTTAACCATAAAAATGGCAACATTAAGACAAACACCTAATTAATATTATAACTAAGCACAGTCAGTGCAGTGGTTGATTCTCTGCAGCTGGGCCTCTTTTTGAGAAATAAATGAGAAGAAGAAAGAATCTTGAAATGAGCCTGTGCCCACTGTAAACTCATTGTCCTGTACTTAACTGATAGGAGTGGAACTTAGTGTGGTCTTCTGCTGTTGTAGCTCATCCGCCTCAAAGTCTGACATGTTGTGCGTTTTGAGGTGCTTTTCTTCACACCACAGTTGAAAAGAGCGGTTTCTTAAATTAGGATAAATTTAAAAAATCTGACTAATCTGATTAATCATCTTTATACAATGATGAAATATTTCTAGCCTGATGTGAGTGGTCTCTTCCGGGTATAGCTACAAATTCCCCATCCACAGGGCACGAGGGCTCACTGAATGGTTTGAGGATGAAAATTATGTAAATCGTAAGGTACAGTTAGGTCCAGAAGTATTTGGACAATGACAGAGTTTTTGTGATTTTCCCTTTATACTCCACCACAATGGATTTGAAATAAAACAATCAAGATGTGATCGAAGTATAGACTTTCAGCTTTATTTTAAGAGGTTCC
>CM075006.1:22052975-22074152 GCA_037576675.1 Pangasius sanitwongsei | reverse complement strand
TATATATATATATATATATATATATATATATACACATACTAATTTTAAGCCATAACATAAAATTAAAACCACTGACAGGTGGCTTGAATAACATTGATTATCTCGTTACAATGGCACCTGTCAAGGGGTGGGATATATAAGGCAGCAAGTGAACAGTCAGTTCTCGAGGTTGATGAGTTGGTTGGAAGCAGGAAAAATAAAAAAAAGTGTAAGGATCTGAGTGACTTTGACAAGGGCCAAATTGTGATAGACGACTTGGTCAGTGCATCTCCAAAACAGCAGGTCTTGTGGAGTGTTCCCTCTATGCAGTGGTTAGTACCTATCAAAAGTGGTCCAAGGAAGGACACAGATCACAGCTTCCTGCGTATGGAGCTGCGTAGCCGCAGACCGGTCAAAGTGCTGACCCCTTGCTGACCCCTGTCCACCTCTGAAATCACCTAGAATGGGCATGTGAGCATCAGAACTGGACCATGGAGCAATGGAAGAAGGTGGCCTGATCTGATGAAACACTTTTCTTTTAAATCATGTGGATGGCTGGGTGCGTGTGCATTGCTTACCTGGGGAAGAGATGGCACCAGGATGCACTATGGGAAGAAGGCAAGCTGAAGGAACCAGTGTGATGCTCTGGCCAATGTTCTGCTGGGAAACCTTGGGTCCTGGCATTCATGTGGATGTTACTTTGACACGTTCCACCTACTTAAACACTGACCAAGTACACAGACCAAGTACACCCCTTCATGGCAACAGCATTCTCTAATGGCAGTGACCTCTTTCACCAGGAGTTTCAAGGAACATGACAAATAGGTCAATAGCTCAAGGTGTTGACTTGGCTTCCAAATTCCCCAGATCTCAAGCCGATTGAGCATCTGTGGGATCTGCTGGACAAACAAGTCCGTGGAGGCCCCACCTCGAAACTTACAGGACTTCAAGGATGTGCTGCTAACATCTTGGTGCAAAATACCACAGCACACCTTGAGAGGGCAGAGCTGTTCTGGTGGCACAAGGGGGACCCACACAATATTAGGCAGGTGGTTTTAATTTTATGGCTGATCGGTGTTTGTGTGCGTGTATATAAATAAATAAATAAATAAATAAATAAATGAAAATAATTATATTCAAGATACTCGTAATGCCATTTTCATTTAGTGTTTTATATATATATATATATATATATATATATATATATATATGTTCTAGATTTTAGCCACAAATTGACTGCTCAAGCAGTAGTTGTTATAGTCTGACCTTGTCACTGATGAGACAGTCATTTATAGTACAGACAGATATGTAATGGCACATAAAGGTCAAGACTGACCTAGAAAAATTCTAAAATATTGGATCAGTCTAACAGGGTCTGTGCAATCACCCAATATTACAGATCCAATACATCACTTTTCTTGCGCTTAAATATGATCCCGTACAGGCATCTATGTGGAACAAGCTATATAGTGATATATGCAGTGTCTGTGATTAGACATAGTCATAGTCATAGCAGATATGGAGAACACATCATTTTTTTCTTTGCCATTAATCCAGTTTTATCTGTGGAAGGCACTGGGCAGCTGGCACAGCTTTTATTTCTAGCACACATTAACATCAGTGCTTACTCTTTGTGTTGTTTGCAACTGACTGGCAGGCTGACTTTCATTTCACCCAAAACTTCTACTTCTTCTAACATTCTAATAATGTGCTTCTCGAGCTCATGTGAAGAAAGAAAAAAAAATAGTGAAAGGCAGAATAAAAAAAGAGGGCGTGTAATGACACTGACTTTACTCGAGGATTTGTGGTGATGAACGGCCTGTGGTGAGAAATGCATGTTATGGTTTCAGGGTTGAGCAGTACAATTAAGCTTAATGTTAGAAACAAAAACAGAAATGAGCTGTGGTACTTTCATATTACCTTTTTTCTCCCAGGAATAGAATGCCTGGAATCTACACAAATATTTGCATTTCTGAAATGTGCATTAGCTATAATTCACCTCACCATGCCTGTGTTTTATTTTTGCGAGAAGTATTAAGTGCTCTAGGGAATAAGCTAATATGTTTCATGATATTTAAGTTACATTTAGCAGATACCCTTATCCAGAGTGACTTACATTTATCTCATGTTCATACAACTAAGCAGTTTATGGTTAAGAGCTTTGTTCAAGGGCCCAGCAGTGGCAATTTGGCAGTGCTGGGATTTGAACTCACCATCTTATAATCAATAGACCAACGTCTTAACCACAGAGCTGCCACTGCCACAAAGTCAAAAGATTTATGCAGAATTGGCCATTTCCCCCATCAACACTCCTGTTTTTATTGTTTAAGATTAATAGAAAGTAATAGAAGAGGAAACAAAATAAAGATTATTACCTGATAACTGTATATTTTATATGACATAGTGGATACGATAATACTGTTATTACAGTACTGCTGGAGAAAACAGTCTTAAATCTGGGACAAGCATCTACTCCTATCTCAAAAAAATAGCTAATTGTGTTTGAGACTAGGGCAGTGGTGAAGGCTAATGCAAAGGCACAAAATGCCCTTTCAGCTTGTTTGTTCCAATACAGGGTACAGCACTTACCCATAAAAGAGGATGGTTAAAGGTGATGCTAAACTACTGAAGCCTGTGACAAATGCCTGTAAAAGTTACCAAACCCTAAAAACTGTTTTTAATTCAGAAATGCTTTGATTTTATTATCCCCCACATTGACCCACTCAAGACTAATGACATAACCAAGGAAAGTAATCTATGAAACTTCCCTGCTTTGACAAATAGTACTGCTCTGATATGCTCAACTTTATCAGAAAATGAAGATGAGTAAGTTAAAATATCATCAATGTAAGTCATTACAAAGCTATCCAACATGTCTCTTGAGAGAAAGACTGAAATACAGAGGGGATATTTACCAGGCTGTACAGCATAATCAAATATTCATAATGTCCAGAGTTCCAGTCTTCCATTTGTCTCCTTCATTCAATACTGAGCTCAAGCTTACTGAAATAGTTTTAAATAGTTTATATAGTGTTTATAAGTTGTTCTAAAGAGGATGAGACTAACCGGAGAGGATAGGGGGTATTTTACATGAATGCCATTAAGTCCCCTATAATCAATATATGGACGAACCCCCTCTTTGTCAGATTTGGACAGCACAGCTTTAACAAAATTAACCTGGGGTACACAACAAAGCTTTACACACAGACTCATTAAATGGTTTCTTCTTATGTCAACTTAACACAAGCTCTCACAGCTCATGACTCACACTGATGTGAATAACTGTGTCTTTCACCATGGGGATAGGAACTTCTGTAACATCACATGTTGGAGATAAAGCAGCATCTCTCTCTCTCTCCCTCTCTCTCTGTCTCATCACCCCAACCCCCCTACATGCCCCCCCCCCCCCCCCGCGTTTGTGTGTGTGTGTGTGTGTGTGTGCGTGTGTGCGTGCATTGGCAGTTCAAGACATGCCTCCTTGGTGGCTGGTTGAAAGATTAATTATAAAAGAGAAGTCATTGGGGTCCAGTCTTTTCTGACCTCTAAAATGAGTAATTGGGCACAGTACAGACTGCTCTATCAAGTTGCTTGTCTATAGCCCCCATTCTGTCACCATCTCTCTCTCT
The DNA here is from genome assembly GCA_037576675.1 of Pangasius sanitwongsei. Classification (NCBI taxonomy): domain Eukaryota; kingdom Metazoa; phylum Chordata; class Actinopteri; order Siluriformes; family Pangasiidae; genus Pangasius; species Pangasius sanitwongsei. Next base: position 22,070,547 of record CM075006.1, on the reverse strand, counting down.
CTCTGTCTCTCTCTCTCTCTTTCTTTCTCTCACACACACACACAGTGTTTACATGGCAGTCCATGCTTTCAGCTCATCCTTTGCCCTTTTCAAGTGGCTTGCATCTAACTGCTCTGTTCCAATTCATTCTCCACCTTTTCCTCAAAGTGTACAGTCTACAGTAGCTGAAATTCAAGTAATCCCAATAGATACAGATATGTTGACGTGATCAGTATGCATTTTACTTTTTAGTGTTTTAGGTTGAACTCACTGCCTTACACTTGCTCCCAACTTGCTCAACTACAACATTGCTTTCAAAGTACTACTTCTTGTTCACTGCTTGACCCTGAATCTAAATACATCTCAAGTATGCTGGAAATATACAATGCCAGTAGGCATCTCAGATCAGCAGGGTCTGGTCAGCTAATAGTGTCCACAGTTAGGACAAAGCTTGGCATCTTTCAACTGAACTCAGCTGGACAAAATTTCAGGAAAATGCAAAATGCAAACTGAAAACATTTCTATTCACCTGTGCCTTTAAAAATGGCAAGGCAACTGCACTGTTTTTTTTTTTTTTTGCACTTTACCATTCAATTTCTTTTTCCTGTCATTCCCATTTAATTTTGTCTCTGAATTGCCCTGCATATGAAATTGTGCTATATATATATAAATAAATACAAATAATAAAGGCCTTTCACTGCCTTTGATAAAGTTTAGTTTGAATAAAGTAGTTTGTACAGTTTCTATTCTGAATAAAGTCAGAGCTGAATTTAAGTGTTCTTGGATTCATTATATTCCTATTCGGGGTGAATTCTCCTGCCTTGCACCCAGTGTTGCCAGGATAGGCTCCGGACCCACCCTGACCCTGAATATGATAAAGTAGTTACTAAAGATGAATGAATGAATAAATGAATTGATTATAACCCAACTAAAAAGCTCTGCAAAAAGAAACAGTCATTGAAATGTTAAAGAGAACAATGAAAGCTGACTTTCCACCCAACCAGCCAGCGATAATTCCAAAGTTCAATGGTATTAATGACTACGTTCATAAATCATAAGTACACAAACCTGACAACTCTTCAAGCACACCCTGTAATCACAATAACAATCATCACAGAAACCTCACCAGGACACTAAGATCCAGACAAGATTAACGACCATACAGCTATCATTATTAATATAGTTGAGGAGGAAAAAATCTTGTAAATACGAACTAACACAGGAAGTCTACCACAAAGCAGATTATTATGCACTCAGAAAGGAGAGAAGGACATTAAATGGAGTAACCAATCTACAACATTTCCGCACTAGAGTGGAGGAGCTGTACATTCATCACACTATGTAAAAAAAGGGATGGGAGTTTACTGATGCCTTAGATTATGCATCAGTACTTAGGAAGGGGAGAACAAGATAAATCAACTGTGTTATTGCATTTTGGTTCATTATGGTTCTTGGTCCACCTTGCTTGTCACTGCAGCAGTCAGAGAGAATCTGAACTTCAGGCAACTGCAGTCTAAACTTGTGGCATTTGAAAAGCTTACTAATGCTTCTGCCAAAGCCAACAGTAATGATGAAACAGTTTGATGAATACCCCATTTAAGTGGATTTCTATAGATGTATATATAGAGAGGTATTATTAAAACAGATTAATTAAGTGTGGGAAGATGATTTACTGATTTGTTGCTGGTGTACAAATAAATCACTGACTTATTAAGCACTGATTAGTGATGTAGCAGTCTGAATTAAAATGCGGCTTGAATTAAAATAGAATTTTTTTGGCCTTTTGAAAAGTGACAAACAGTGGGGATTGAGTGTGAGAAATGTGGGTGGGGGATACACATATTAATGTTCACTTCTTCAGTGATGTGCTGATGGGGAAAGGGCATAATAGAGCAACTGTTAAACTTACAGGGATAAAATATGTAATCATATACTTTATATATTTTCATATTAATAATCATGTGGTTTATATGTATGAAGCAAATATTTGGGGCAAAGTAGGAGTTAAAATGGAGCCTTATACTGTATGTTGTGCTAGAGTAGGTTACTTTAACATTGTTGACGTCACTCCACCAGAGAGGAAGTAGAAGCTATTCTTGCACATTACATGGGCCCAATGAGAAAATTAAGTACGATAACACTGCCACTGTTTTTGGCCTAGCTGCAGGCCATGCTAGGACAGACACATCCAAAATACATTATTAATGAAGCTGTGATTACACAGGTGTGAAAAACAGTCCTCTAGAGATTCTTTGATGTTAACAGTCACTCATCTGTTCACAAAGTTTCCTCTCTAACTGACAGATTCAATTTGAGTTGATGTGAATTTTTTTCCAATTCATTAAATGCCCTGAAACACACTTAAATACCCTAAAACACACTTAAAATCCGAGCCATATCTCAACTCCTTATGCTTTTAGGTGGTAAAAAAGAAAGGGCAGTTGGAAGGGGGAGAAGTATCAGAATAACTGGAAATTGCAACTATAAACCAGTTCTAAAGTTTCTTTTAAACATCACTGTCCAATGTCTTCACTTTTCACTCTTTTCACTTTTTCAGTATATGTAATGTCTAACCTTGTTCTGTGAGGCAAAAAGAGAACTGAAAATGCCAAAAGAGTGGCTTTCTATGTGATGTTTTAATGAAATGAGCATTTAAATGGACTGGTAAAATGGTTTTGCTGACTGATTCATGATTCCCTGATTCCTACAGATATTATCTAATATTGTCTAACATTTTTTCATTGGCTGGTTATTTGGTCATTTATGTGTAGTGTCAAACTCTTTTCCCAACAAAAAATGTGTTCATCAATGTTTTGCACTTTACAGATTTTTTTTTTATTCAGACTTGCATCTTTCTGTATCTGTATTTTTTTAAACAGACGATTTTTCTATGGAAAAATCACATTCAAGAATTTTACACTATTTTGAACAACAGTACTATAATAATGTAAGGCAATAAGAGTTAGGTATAAATGTACGGGTGGAAGAAATATATATTCTCATATATATTATTTAATTTATGACATAGTAAAAAGAGAAGACCATTTTGGGACCTTGGCAGAAAAAAGCTTTCAGGGAACAAACGTGTTTTTTTTACTGTTTGAGTTTTTCTCATGCAGATCTGGCAACCAGGGTCATAGGTAATAGACCATGGGAATAGTCAGCCACTAAGGCTCATTAGCGCAGTAGGTAGCATGTCAGTCTCATACTCTGAAGGTTGTGAGTTCACCCCTCACACGGGGCATGGCTGCTTTGGAGTAATGGTAGCCGAATGGTTAAGGCTCTGCCCAAAGGCTCTGGGTTGATCAGAAGGTTGTCAGTAACTACCAAGCTACCACTGTTCGGCCCTTGAGCAAGGCTCTTAACCCTCTCTGCTCCAGAGGTGCTGTATCATGGCTGACCCTGTGCTCCGACCCCAGCTTCTTAACAAGCTGGGATATGCAAAGAAAAGCATTTCACTGTGCTGTAATGTATATGTGACAAATAAAGGCTTCTTCTAAGTATGCATACTCATTTCAAAGGGATTATTTAAGACAATAATCAGTGGATTATGATGGATTTTTTAAATGTTCCAAAGGTTCCCTCGCCAAATGAACCATGTTCTGGTACATTATATTCCTCAACAAAGTCTGGTACATTATGTTCCTTAACAATGTCTGGTAAGTTATGTTCCATAACAACCTCTGGTAAAAATGAACCTGTCGATAAAGCAACAGACAACACTTTCAAAAATGTTCCACTTTCTGCCCGGTTAGGGCTCTGTGTGCTCCAGATAAAAGAAAATGTTGCCAAAGAACCCAGATGATCTTAGCCCAAAAGAGGAGAAACCTTTATGAGGCAGGAACAGAAACAGAAAAAGAAGGAAAAAAATACATCTAACATTAGGTGCAGAGGTACATTTCTGTCTTCTGCTCTTGTGGGTCAAGCATCGTGGAAAATGATCTGGAAAAGAGATCTCCCTCTGCGAAAGGTCCAATCATGGGTCAGCACACTCCTGAGCCATTCTCACATAACTCAAGCCTTGATGTCAGATAAAACACAGCCGCTTTTCCTTGCCTGAGCCCCAGGGTACCTGCTCCTTTGCTCCTTGCTCTCAATCTCTCCACTTTATGTGGTTGCTCTTTTTTTTTTTCTTATAAATATTGAACCATTGTGTTTTCTACATGCATGGTTCAATGTCAGAAAAGGGTTAGAAAGGTCAGAAATAATGTGTCTATGAACTTCCAGATTGTTATTCAGTTATTCATCTTAGAACATATTACTCAGTAACTACAGTGAAAACAATAGAAAAGGTACACTCATGTCCACTTTATTAGGAACACCTGTACATCTGCACATTGATGCAGTTATCTAATCATCCAATCATGTGATGGCAGCAAAAAGTATGCAGATACAGGTGAAAAGCTTAGGTTAATATTCACATCAAACATCAGAATTGAGAAAAAGTGTGCTCTTTGTTACTTTAACCTTGGCATGCTTGTTGGTGCCATGGGTTGGTTTGAGTATTTCAGAAACTGCTGATCTCCTGGGATTTTCACGAGGGGCTGCAGGCTGAAACACCTTGTTAATGAAAGTCAGAGGAGAATGACCAGACTGGATTGAGCTGACAGGAAGTCTATAATAACTCAAAGGACTCTTTACAACTGTGGTGAGCAGAAAAGCACCTCGGAATGCACAATATGTCAAACCTTGAGGTGGACGAGCTACAACAGCAGAAGACCAAATGAAGTTCCACTCCTGTCAGCCAAGAACAAGAATCTATCATGGACACAGGCTCACCCAAACTGGACATAGTAAATGACAATACAATTAAATTGTGAGTTTTGAAAATTTATATCCTGTATTTATATATTTCTGTAAAAGCTGCTTCGAGGTAATGTCCATTGTTAAGAGCGCTATACAAATAAAACTGAATTGAATTGACATGAAATGACAATACAAACCTTTGGATATATCACACAGCTTACATAAAGGGACAGCTTGTGCCATATTGTAATATTTTAAATAAGTAATTGTGGTAATTGCTTTCCTAGTTAAATTATCTGTAACCATTAACAATCTTGCTGTAGTCTGCTGAACTTGGCAACTCGAAGGAGTCAACCCTCCATCTTCAATCCAAATTTTTCTCCAAAAGCTCTACTTCCAAATACATGCACATGCACAGTAGCTAAGAGTTACACCATGGGTGAGCTTCATAAATCCACAGTGCCATGGGTGTAAGCATTTGTTTTATGCAAGCAGTCACACACCTGATTCCAGATAGAGAAACTTAGCCATGCCTCAACTAATTGAATTTTTAGAATTAGCGAAATGTGCAACTGCTTGGCCTACTAGACTCACAACAAAGCCTTTGTAAGCTATTTCCAAACAAGTCACACCCACAGCTAAACCCCATCAGGCATTTTAGTTTAGCCATTTCTTGAACTACAACCCCATTTCCAAAAAAGTTGGGACGCTTTGTAAAATGCGAATAAAAACAGAATGCAAAGATTTACAAATCACATAAAACCATATTTTATTCGCAACAGAGCATAGGCAACATATGAAATGTTTAAAGTGAGACATTTTACTATTTTATGAAAAATATTAGCTCATTTGGAATTTAATGCCAGAAACATGTCTCAAAAAAGTTGGGACTGGGCCATGTTTACCACTGTGTAGTATCTCCTCTTCTTTTAACAACAGCTTGTATACGTTTGGGAAGTGAGGAGATGAGTTGCTGGAGTTTTTCGAGTGGAATGTTGTCCCATTCTTGCCTGATATAGGATTCCAGCTGCTCAACTGTCTGGGGTCCTCTTTGCCGTATTTTTCGCTTCATGATGCTCCAAATATTTTCAATCGGTGAAAGGTCTGGACTGCAGGCAGGCCGGTTCAGCACCCGGATTCTTCTGCTATGGAGCCATGCTGTTGTACGGCGTGCGGTATGTGGTTTGGCATTGTCTTGCTGAAATATGCAAGGCCTTCCCTGAAAAAGACATCGCCTGGATGGTTGCTCTAAAACCTGTATATACCTCTCAGCATTGGTGGTGCCTTTCCAGATGTGCAAGTTGCCCATGCCATATGCACTAATGCATCCCCATACCATCAGAGAAGGTGGCTTTTGAACTAAGTGCTGATAACAAGTCGGATGGTCCTTCTCTTCTTTAGTCTGGAGAACGCGGCGTCCATGATTTCCAAAAAAGAACTTCAAAATTGGACTCGTCTGACCACAGAACAGTTTTCCACTTTGCCTCAGTCCATTTTAAATGAGCTTTTGCCCAGAGAAGACAGCGCCGTTTCTGGATCATGTTCATATATGGCTTCCTCTTTGCATAGTACAGCTTTAATCTGCATTTGTGGATGGCACGGCAAACTGAGTTTAATGAGAATTATTTTTTGTAGTGTTCCTGAGCCCATGCAGTGATATCCATTACAAAAGCATGCCTGTTTTTGATGCAGTGCCGCCTGAGGGCATCCAATATTGCTTTTCGGCCTTGTCCCTTACACACAGAGATTTCTCCAGATTCTCTGAATCTTTTTATGATATTAAGTACAGCAGATGATGAGATGTTTAAATTCTTTGCAATTTTACGTTGTGGAACATTATTCTGAAATTGTTTCACTACTTGCCCGTGCAGTTTTTCACTGGTCGGTGAATTTCTGGCCATCTTTACTTCTGAGAGACTCTGCCTCTATAAGATGCTCTTTTTATACCCAATCATGTTACTGGCCTGTTTTTCCAATTAATCCAATTAGTTTTACATTTACATTTATGGCATTTGGCAGATGCCCTTATCCAGAGCGACTTACAGTTATCTCATTTATACAACTGAGCAGTTGAGGGTTAAGGGCCTTGCTCAAGGGCCCAGCAGTGGCAGCTTGGCGGTGCTGGGATTTGAACTCTCAACCTTCCGATCAGGAGTCCAACATCTTAACCACTGAGCTACCACTTTTTTCGATTGTTCCTTCAGCTGTTTCTTGTTAGTATTATTTACTTTTCCAGCCTTTTGTTGCCCCCGTCCCAACTTTTTTGAGACATGTTGCTGGCATTAAATTCCAAATGAGCTAATATTTTTTCATAAAATAGTAAAATGTCTCCTTTAAACATTTCATATGTTGTCTATGCTCTTCTGCGAATAAAATATAGGTTTATTTGATTTGTAAATCTTTGCATTCTGTTTTTATTCACATTTTACAAAGCATCCCAACTTTTTTGGAAATGGGGTTGTAGATATGTGGTTCTAACATGTAGTTGCCTGAATCTGGGCAAGGCAGAAATGATCGCAAGGGTTCTGTTCCAGAGGTCACAAAACAGAAAGGCTTCATCAAAATGGATAATCCATAGTCATAAAGGAAAAACAGGCAAACAATTAAGAAACTCTTGACAATATCTGGTATAAAGAATATAAGGGATGAAAGGCTCAGAGACACACATATACATGAAACAAAACATTGTGAAGACAAAAGGAAACGAGGGTATAAATACAAAAACTAATTAGGAAACTAAACAGAAACAACTGCATACAATCGAAATTATTACACATGACAACACAAAGGGGCAGAGACAGAACCAGGAAGTAAAAATAATAAATGTAACAGTAACAGCTTGGGCTGAAACAGCTGCTCAAAGTAAGCTTGGCATCATTTACCAGCACTTTGAATCTCTCAGGCCTCCCTGAGGTTTAGTTGCTTTCCCTCTTGTTAAGTCCCTTTTAGTGTTTTGTAACATAAGTTAATTCACTCATCATCAATAACTGCTTTATCCTGGTCAGGGTTTTGGTGGATCCAGAGCCTATTCAGGGAAACACTGGGTGTGAGGCGGGATGGAACACCAGTTCACTCATTCACACCTAGGAGAAATTTAGAGGAGTCAATCTGCCTATTGGCATACAAACCAGAGAACCTGGTGAAAACCCATGTAGAAACTGAGAGAACATGCAAAACTGCACAAACAGTAAAACAAGCTCAGGATCAAACCAGGGACACTGGATCTGTGAGGTGGAAATGCTATGCACTACACCACAGTGCTGCCTGTAATGTAAGTTGTTAATAGCAAATGGCAGATTTTTTTGTCGAAAACAGCCTTTACTTCCATTTTATCCTTAATATATATTGTGAACATTTGTAATCCTGGGCTTATTTTACACTCCCGCAAAATAATTTTTGATTCCTTTTTATTTATGGCCTTTATATATTCCTTTTTTAATTAATCACTTATGAACTGCCCACGAAATAACTGGCAAACAGAGAAGATTGCCTCCTTGCAGAGAAGTTATCTAAATGTTTTTAATTGTTTATTTTTATTTGATAATTCCAAATCCCAGGAACACTATACTCTGAACACTTATTTAGTGATCGTTATCAGGATTTAACATTTTTAGCACCACTACCAAAAATACCTGCTACTGGCTTGGGAGCATCCCAAAACAGTTTCTCCATTAGTGCAAGCAGTGGCCATGACACAAGGCAATTTTGACTATAGCACTAGATATGATGGAAAATAAATGCTCTTAAAAAAATGGAAGTATGTCAGCAATATCTGGTAGCTGCAGTGCCGAATATCAGCCTTTTCAGCCAATTAGGGCAATAGTATAATATACTGTCCGCATGCTAACTTTCCAATGTTTTTTCCCTGTAGCCTGAGAAGAATGTATCTGAATGATGAACTACAATGACTTTTTGCTGCTCATCCCTCAGTCACTTCATGCCTTCTGGATTGTCCAACTCCTACCACATCTTGGTCTTCATTCCCCTGCCCATTATAATGCAGAAGTGTGTGGTGGTTACAGATTAGCTAGCCGTTAAGATATAAATCAAAGAGCCATGTGTGTGAGGTGAGAGGCAATGTGTGTGTGCTGGAAGTAAGAATGTGAGAATTATTCAAGCTCGGGAGGATTGCACACCAGTGTGGTGGGAGAGTTAATGAGAAGAGGCAGAGTATATGTATGAAAAGGAGGTCAGTGTGTAAGTGAGGCAGTTTGGAAAACTTCACTACACACACATACACTACCCCTGGCACTCTCTCTGCCTCCCTTCCCCTGTCCCTCCCTCGAGATGTAATTAACAAAGAAATTAGAGTGGAACACAACGCTGATGGGCCTCTCTGTCTCCAGCACCGCTAAAAAGCATTAATCACTTTCTCTCATTGTGGGAGATACTGCCAAAGTGTATGACACTCTTACCATAAAATCTCCCAAGTCAGAGAATTTATGCATTAGGCCAACCTGGGGAGGTGCCATGCACAGATAACACCTCCCTTCCATCCAGCTCTCCTCAGTAGTAATGAGTGATTTTTCAAATGTATCCACAATTTTACCAAAACATGACTGCTTATAATATATTTTAAAGGTGACAAGTCCAAAAGGGAGAGTATCATTTGTATTCTTCCTTTTGAGTCAGGGAGAGTTTAGTTACAATATTTGATTAAATAGTTCAGCTACAGCTTGCCCTTACATTTTCAAATTCTCCATGCACTTGAGCAGAACACTGATAATTATTAACTTTTCTTAAATTTACCATAGTGTTCAATGTAAAGTGGTTAGTAGTCAGTGAAAAAAGTCTTAATTCTTCTGCATATGACTGAGCAACCCACACATCCAACCTCTGCTTTGTTTCCTGCTGGGACTAGCAAAAGATCTGCAGTGAATTAAAAACCATCTGTATACATGTTTTTTTTTTTTTCTAATTTTAGATGGCTTGGAAAATCACCTTCATATTTATGGTGTTACATTTGTGATAAGGGTTAAATCGGCAACAAAGAGAGAAAGAGAATTAGAAATTGAGCAGATGATTTTATATGAGTATACGAGTGAATATGATGCCAAGCGTGATGTCTTTTAAAATTCTTCTTTCAAGGCTGTGCATCACAGACAGTCAACTAAAAAAAAGGAGAATCCAGACAGACCTAAAAAGACTTGCTGTGAATAAGGTGTTTTAGTAAAGTTATTTATCAAATTATATGTAAATTATATGTAATGTATGACACATTATTAATTAGTATTACTTTCAGCTAAAACTAGTAAGGTGCTTTACAGTATTAATTTCTGTTATATATTACAGTCATTGGTATACATATTAAACTATTTTGTGCTAGTTTTACAAAACACCAATACATCCTTTTTCATGAACTTTCCCAAAATTGACATCAATCACACAGGGCACCTGAATAAATACATCCCAGCATACAGACCACTCTTGAAATGTGCCAAACTGGTCCTGAAACAGGTGAGAACCTGGTCTGAGGGAGCCATCTCAGCATTTCAGGACTGTTTTGGGCACAGAGACTGGAATATGTTTAGAGAAGCTGCTACATACCACAACACCACAGACTTGGAGGAATACACAGCATCACTGACTGGCTACATCAGCAAGTGCATAGAGGATGTGACTTCCTTCAGGACCATCACCACACGTGCAAACCAGAAACTGTGGATGACTGCTGAAGTGTATTTGCTGCTGAAAACCCGAGACGCTGCCTTCAGGTTTGATGACAAGGTAGCCCTCCGCACAACAAGGGCAAATCTGTCCTGGGCTATCAGAGAGGCACAGCGCAACTACACAGAAAGAATCTACAGTTACTTCCTGAACACCAAGGACACAAGGTGTATGTGGCAAGGCATTAAGGCCATCACAGACTACACAGCTACACCACTTGCAAAGTATAGTTCAAATCACGTCATCAATTTGCTGATGACACAACAGTCGTGTCAGCATATGAGTCAGCATACAGAGAAGAGGTGAACCAGTTTCGCAAAATGGTGTAGAGACAATCTATCTCAATGTCGATAAGTCTAAGGAGATGATTGTTGACTTTAGAAAGGCTCGAGTAGACCACTCCCCACTGCACAACAACTGTAGAGAGAGTAAAAAGCTCCAAGTTTCTTGGTGTGCCCATGACGGTGGACCTCTCCTGGACTCTCAACACCACCTGCCTAGCCAAGAAGGCCCAGCAGTACCTCCACTTCTTTCAGAGGCTTAACAGATCCAAACTCCCCCCTCCCATCCTCACCTCTTTCTACAGAGGAAATATGGAGAGCGTCCTGATCAGCTTTCTCACCATGTGGTACGGGAACAGCACAGCCTCCGGCTGCAAGTCCCTGCAGCGAATTGTGAGAACAGCTGAAAAGATCATTAGAGTCTCTCTACCCACCATCAATACATCAACCACTACATCTGTTCCATATATTATGGAACTCGTTTTTGCTACCAATATTGCCGCTATACTTATTGGTGCTACACTACACAACAGTTTACAGCCCATGTCCTGTGTAGATATTGTCCTGTGTATCTGTTGTTCTGTTCTGCGTATTTATTGTCCCGCCCTCGTCTCATACTGTCGCATAGTTGCACTTTATGTAGTTCTGTTCTGTTGCACCAAGGTCCTGAAGAAACAACATTTCATTCCAATGTATACAAGCTATATAGAGGAATGACAATAAAAACCCACTTGATTGAAGCTTTGATATCTTTACATAAAGAATCTGCTTTGCTATGTCCTACACATGTGGATATATACATTCACTTAGGCTCAAATCAATTCCAGTTAATCTGCGCTTTTCCATGCCAGTTTTTCCATGCTAACCTGGCAACATTTATTATAATTTGACAAATGCTTTTAGTGAAAATGACTTAAGTGAATAAGCTTACACATACAATTCCACAGATTTTTACCCATTTTTGATTTTTTTTGCATCTCTTTGTACCATGCAGTTTCATTAATATGTTCTGCATATACGCTACAAATAGTCTTAAAGTGATTTTCCACTGGATGGTCTGGCATAGTTTGGCAAATCCTCCATAATCCTCCACAGTGTAACTATGTCCATGGCCATTCAAGCCATACCCATGCTGAATTTGATTACTCATCTCACTGAGGAACCATGTGAGCTGAACCAGGACATATAAATAGAGACCATTGATTGGTCAAATTACTTAATTACAAATCAATTACTTAGACATCCTGAGTAATGTCTCTGCGTGAAGTCACTTTTCTACCAGCACAAAAATGTTCAGGAGAAGGCTGTGACTGTCTGCCAAAGTTCTTACTCTTTTTAAAAGTGTCATGACTTGCACTTCCGGGTTGGTGGCCATTTTGGGAGGAGCACTTCCTGCGGTTGCCATTTTGTATCTCCAGCGCTATATAAGGCCTCAAACATCATGCGCTCATCGCCAGATGGTTTTCTCAGTTTACCTTGTGTGCCTGAGTAGCTATCACAACCTGTTTCCCATGTTAGTCTTCCTGGTTTTGACCCTGCCTGTCTTTGGTATTTTAGTTAAGTCTGCCCTGTGTTATCGTTTGTCTGCCTGTTGATTTCTAGATTATTTGGAACTGTTGCACTAGGATTTCTGCCTGCTCTTTTGGATTTGTGGGCCTACAGAGATTAGCCCTGCTGCTAGCCATTAGTGCATCTCCACTGCTACAGGACTCTGTAATCTATCTCATAGAGTTCTTGTGGATATTGAGTTCCCTGGTTGTGAGTAAAGACTGTAAACCTGCTATTGTTTATCTGCCTGTTGCTTCGTCCTTTGCATCAACTCTGCCACCATTGACTGTGTGTAAACTGTTGTGCTCATTAAAGACTCTTAAAGTTGAATCTCTGTCTGCATTCTGCATTTGGGTCTAACTCTGGCTTTTTGGCGAAGTCCTTTTTTGGAATTTAATTCAGACTGATTAAATTTATTCAGGTTGGTTTTTATTTATATACCCTAGTAATGATTTCATATCATTATTGAGGTCATTTGAGTGATCATTATTTCTGATTGCTCAGTGCTGTACTTTCAACCACAAAATACTTTGACAGAAAATTGTGTAGGGCTGTCTGAATTGGTTGTATCTAAATATAACCGTATTTTGTCATAACTGATGGCTCCAAGTTAATATTTGCTAATATCATATCTTTAACATGTGGGGTCCTTCAAGGATATATCATTGCACCCCTTCTATTCACCCCTCTACCTGCTCTAATTAAGCTGAATCCTACAGGAAACAATTATTTGTAATGGCCATGCAGATGACTTCTAAATCTACACAACACTCTCACCCATCAACTACATCCCTGTAGACATACTACATAAATGGATAATTGGATGCATCAAAACATCCTTCAACTCAACAAAATATAACAGAAGTGATCATGCTCTGCTCAAAAGATGAAAGACTTAAGGTTAATTCCTACCACCAATCTATAACTTTGAATGCCACAAATCAGGTAAGTCATGGCGTTTCAAAGGTACAATAGTCCTTTTTTTCCTTTTTTTTTCCCTCTTCTTCCTCCTTACTTTGTACAAATAACAATGAAGGATACACAGAACTTGATGGATTAAAAAGAACAAAAAACAATGCAGTAGCCTTAGCAAAATTTCACTGAATTCACATTTGGAAAATTTGCTGAGGATAACACTTGGAAAACTGACTTCTGGTCTAAAATGCTAGGCCTAGACCTACTCTGAGGGAGGGGGGGGGGATTCCCTAATGCACTTTAATTGACTTGGATATCAGTGTCAACAGCCATATTTAAGCAACAACACATTTAGCCTTGTACTATCTTAAACTCTTTGGAGTTTTTTGATCTATTTGTCCACACAAGCCTAGAAAAATATCACTTCATTTATTCTTGGGAGATTTGATCATCTCTCTTTACAGATCTTCCCAAAAAGGCCATCAAACAGGTGCAACTCTTTCAGAGTGCTGCTACATGAATATTGAATAACAAATAGATGTGATGCTGGCTCCAAGTCAGAAACTTGGTTTTCAAGGTGCCATCTGATATTCACAGACAAATGCAGACTGAAAACATTTCTTTTTGCCTATGCTTTTCAAATTCTCTAAGCAATTACACTGTACATTTAGGATCTTTCTATTTCTTTTGCCTTATTCCTCTTTGATTTATCTTTATGCTACTTTTAATCTTGACCTTGTGCTAAATTCATTTAATGATTTTTCATTTTTCATAAAGCACCCTGGATTTTATGAAGTTGTACTATATAAATAAACTTGTCTTAGTTTACCTAGTGCCCTCACTCATAGTAGTTTATCAGTTGTCTGGTAAGGTTTGCGCTCAAATATTTGAACTTCAGCTCAGAATACAATTCTTATTTGATTTTTTTATGAGCTTGTATGTTTTACTCTTTGCCATGTTTTGGAGATTTAGCCTCCTTTATTTTTACTAAAATATTGTGGGCATCACAGCCAGTGGAAACTGACAAATTTAACTTGAAAAGTGACTTTGCATGACCATGTTACTCTAATCAAATGTTAAAGCACAGGACATGAGTCCACGAAAAGCTTCATTTCAAGAAAAAAACTGTAAAGGAGCTGGTGCCCTCATATTAACAAAAAATACATTTTTATGGGTACTTTGTTTTAATATATGTAAAGTGCTTTACATAGATTAAAACAAAAACATTGTATAATAAATGCTTTAATCATTCAAAAAGTTGACTTGAAATTTAAGTTTTCAAAAGTACAAATAATTTTAAAGTACAAATCACTATCAATAACAATTATGAAAAGTAATTTAAATAGAAATCAATGCTAAATAAATACTTGTCATAAAACAAAATCGTTAGAAAAAGCCTTTGAGTATGTTTGTTTGAGCTGCATCATGATGGAATAATTTGTAATTTTGAGTCCTCTAATGCATGTGGGGCAACATGCCATGAAAATATTAACAGACCTAGCCTCCCTCCCATCAACTCCCTCTATTCACACTGTGGGTTGTGAGACAGCTTATGAATATAAACAAGTCATGCAGAGATGGAAGCGAGAACTGATACATGCAGAATCCACAATGTCTGATGTTGAGTGAGATGGTGAAAGATTTTCCTTTTAGCCATTTAGTCTATATTATGTATTTATTTTTTTACTTAGACATTTTAGGTAAGCTAAAATGAATTTCAACCATCCATCAATTTTCCATACCACTTCTCCTAGATAGGGGAGCCTATCCCACTGAACTCGGGGCACAAGGCAGGGGACACCATGAACAGGGTGCCAACCCATTACTGGGCAAAATCACATACACATTCACACGCTACGTCAGCCTACAACACGTCTTTGGACTGGAGGAAGAAACCAGAGTACCTGGAGGAAACCCCCGAAGCACGGGGAGAACATACAAACTCCACAAAAGCACAGAGGGCTGAGGCGGGAATCAAACCCCCAATCCTGGAGGTGCTGGGTAAACATGCTAACCACTAAGCAACCATGCCCCCTGACTTTCAACCAATGTACTCTATACAATCCAAACTACAAAAAGGGGAGGCTGCCACGTCAGCCTCTGGCTGTAGCTTGGCTGTGACCTGGTGAGCTGGGCCAACGAGCCGGGACACCCCAGCCACTGCCTCTCTCCAGGCTTGGGGTCTAGCATGCTCCAAAAATAAAACTGGCACTGATGAAGGAAACGTTTCTGGTGGCTTTCAGTGCCATCGAAGGGGGCCAGTGTTGATGTCATGCCACTGGTGAAAGCGCACTGAATAAAACACCAACATCGTTCATCCGGCAAAATACTCCTCATGCTTTCCTGCTACATCCATCTTCTTCTAGTCCAGCTCTGACTGTAGTTCTGGCTACAAGGCAAATAGGAGTTTTATAATAATGCACTCATATTAATACATTATTATTTCTATGTTAACAATTAATTCACAGGGAATTGTATGGCAGTCGCTCCATAGACTGATTTAACATGTGCATATTTGTTGATATGGTGATATATTCTGTAAGCATTTGCTTTTTTAAACATTTTGGAAGGAGTCTCCAGTGTCAGCATTTTGTTACTGCCAAAGGTAAAACTATAACTTTAAATTTTCTGATACAAGAAAGTCTTCAGGACAGAGGGATTTGTTTGTTTTATCTTATTAGCTAATGTGTTTCACAGATGTTCTACAGCATTAAAGATAAACTGGTAACAAGTATGACGTTCCATTATTTACTAAATAAATTACACAGTTTATGTGTAATTGTTTTAGGTATAGAAATAAATAATAATCATCTTTAGGGTGGAAACAGCCCTCCACATTGCAATGCCAACCAGTCATAACTGAAGGCCCTGTCGTGTTTTGTTTCTCACTTATGACGTGATTAAAGATACATCATTTGATCTGTTGAGAATTAGTTGATGGACTACTTCATGGCATTCTGTACATGGTTTGTAGTGTGTCTAAATCCAATTATCTAAATAATTTGTAACCAATATTAACTGACTAGCAACATATTAGCTACATCTACAATGACAATATACACAGTAATTCAACTCTAAGTAATAGTTAGTTGTAATAGCTGGTTAGCTACAACTGCTTACACAAAATCACTTTTACAAAAAAATTTGCTAAAGGACTATCATGGTTTATAATGAAGAAGCAAACCAAGTTGGACCAAATTTGCCATTAGTTCTGAGACCTTTCTCTACTTACATTTAAGCACAAAACCCAAAGTGACTCTCTTTCTTTCTGTATTATAAAGCTTGTTAGATATGCACTGAATTGACTTTGGTGTAGTGACATAACCATATTCAAAACCCCCAAAACCAGACATCCAGTGGGTTAATGTTTATGCCTTGTTGGTTGACTTTATCAGAAAAAAGAAGCTGAGATCTACAGAGCTAAGCAACTTTGCTCGTTCTGTTGCGAAGTTTATAACCTTGTGGCTGACAAATGTTTTGTGCCACATAGAGTTTAACTGGCTGAACTATTTTGAATCAAGTCCCCACACTTAGTTGTTTATGTCCATTTCTTGATTTTGCCTCTGCTCTCGGCCATCACTATTTTTATTGTCTGAGCCGATCTTCATCAAAGTGGCTGCTAATGAGTTCCACTGGAACTCATTTGAAGAGGGTGATTAGATTGCAGTAATAAATTATGTGTGTACTCAGCAGGATATTATTCCCTGATGGCTAGAACGGCAGCAGTGCCATCCATGCGCTCAGGATGTCATCTTCATTAGACCCTGCTTGCTCTCTCTCTGCTCTTGCCGCACCCTTTTGCACCTAACTGTATCATACTTTTTCCTCCCACACTTGTCTGTTACTCCCTCTCTGTGTTTCCTCCCATTCTTTCTCTCTTCTTCTAGCCTTCCTTGTCTTGATCACATCCGCAGAAATTAAAGCCCACTGCCACTCCGGTATGCACTTCAGTCTAATTTTATAGTTTTATAGCGCTTTTAACAGTAGGCATTGTCATAAAACAGCAGTACAGAAATCTAGATATGGATTTAGATCCCTAATGAGCAAGCCAGAGGCGACAGTGGCAAAGAAAAACTCCATGAAACGACATGAGGAAGAAACTCTGAGAGACGACACTGAATATGTTAGCCATTACTGGAATTTCAAGGCATTACTCTTCCAGATCAGTATATAATAAGGTCAAAACAGTACTGTGTGTTGAAAGGATGTTCAGTATGAGCATTTTAGTCTTTAAGCTTACAGCAGCCGTTCTTGGGTGCAAGTTGAGTTTGAGCTGAGATTATGCACTGAATAAAGAGTGAGACAAATCAGAAAGGTCATGTCTTATGTTTTTTTCTTCTGCTTTTTTATGTTGGTAACATCTTCTTCTTCTTTCGGCTTTTCCCTTCAGGGGTCGCCACAGCAAATCATCACTCTCCACCTATCCCTATCTTCTG
>CM075006.1:22037322-22052875 GCA_037576675.1 Pangasius sanitwongsei | reverse complement strand
TGTAGAAGACAGTCTTAGCAGAAGTCACTTCGGATGAAAATTTGGACAGGAGAGCACGGTAAGAGACAAGATCTGTGGATAAGCCCTGCCCACAATTCACACCTTAAGGAAGACTGAGACTACTCTTGATTAATCAACTGAGAGAACTAATTAGCATAGACTAACAGACACTTCCAAACAACATTAATCATGAAACACCAACATGTGAGCCAAGAGCAAACTAAGTGCAAAGCACATTTTTCCTACACAGTTTAGTAACCATACGATATCATTTATTCATCTTCATTCAGCAATTTATAGTGGTAAAGGTTGCGGTGGATCCAAAATCTCTCCCCGGAACACTGAACGTGAAACGGGAAGACACACTGAATGGGCTATCTGCCCTTTTCAGCATACATGAGCTCACAGAAGGCAACCAATACTAGACAGATGAAGTAAATGAAGGATGAAGGAAAAAAAAGCCTGATCTTCTTCTAGTCTAGTAGTTGGCTGACAGGAGCAGAACCCGATGTGGTTTTCCACCATAAAACCTCTTTTCCCCTGATACTTTGGACTGTTTATCAAAATGCCAAATCAGAACAGATGTATATTGCCTGGGGTTATTTCTACTGGTCATTTAATAAAAGGTGAAATAATGGCATAATCCTTCCAGACCGGGATTCTTCCTTCCATCCTTCGTGCATGTGCAGTCTGTAAAAATGATGACATGACTGATTCAAAGTGGATTAAATCCCAGAGGTAACAAACCTCTCTATGTAAAAGTAGTTCAATCTGAAAAATGCTTTTGTGACAGTGTGAAAATTTTCAGCTACATACTCATGGTACACTATCCATTGCTGTGCACAACCGGCACGATCCCAATATAGAAAATAATGTACTCTATGTTTTTGCTTTTAGTCTTTTTTTACGTTGCACTGCATTCTGTGTGTATGATGTGTATTACTTTGTTTTCTCACATAAAAGTGTTCCATAGTGGTGTAAAGGCAAACAAAATTGAAACCAGTATACTGGATCAACAGTCTTGTAGCTCACTACTAGCCTGAGCTTAACCCATATTTCACCATTGAATAAAAGGGCTCTCATTATGACACTGCACCTGCTGTATATGTGATAGATTAATTTTCTGTGGAGAGAGTAACTGGGAGACGTTGCTCCTAATCATGATCCACCGTTCTGTTAATGAGAACAAAGACCAGTAAAATATTCATTAAAAGTGGCTCAGGCCATGCTGTGCATGAGAGCGGTGGAGAGCCAGAAGAGAGCTGAAGTAATTAGGAATGGCTGTGTTTATAGCCTGCACTGTTTTTAGGTAGACGGTCTCAGGACAGCTGGATAGGAAAAAGAAAAGAGGTTTAATAGCAACAGAACTATACTGAACAGAAACAAGGCAGCACACTGGGGAAAGGGCTGCATGGGCTGGGAAAATGAACATGAAAACGATGACTGCAAAATGTCCTCTCTTTGGCATGTGAGGCATTTGGAAAAACATTTGTTAGGTCTGTTTATCTTGCTAATGCCAGCCTCCTCCACCTTCACGGCGATGGGAGACAAACCGTGTGGAGTAATCCAAGTAAAAATATCACAACAGAATGTGAGAGAGTGAAAGAGTGGGAAAAGAGAGATGGAAGGCAGAGTCTGGGGTAATTTATGGATGGAAACATAGTTTGCAGCGTGACAAGCATCCAATGGAGAAAAGTCATTTTATGCATGTAGGCAATCCACATTTCAAGCAATGTGCCATCATGTGTGTTTAAGTGTGTGTACATGTGAATCTAAACAACACTCATTTTCCTCCCCAACACAAGTGCAGTAGGTGTTCTGGACACTAGCCCAATATATCAGCACTCTGCTATTATTTTCCTCCATTTACTGCTCGATCTAGGCACTCAAAACAAGAGCTACTCAAAATAAAACATATTATAATGGTTGCAATTTGCAAGTTTACATGTTTATTGAGCGAGACAGACTGTAGTAAAAAAGACTGGACATGATCCTACAACTGTCTGAAACATAAACCAGGCATAAAACATTAATAATGAAACAAAGAGGCTGCTCCTGTATGTCCTGTTATCCTTTTTTCAATACAAAACACAGCCATAGCTGCTAGACAGTCACTGTACAGTATTCATAAACTGCTGATTTCTCATGAGGCAAATTCACTAGATTGAATCTTCTGGAAAAAATCATTTGAATTGACTTATATGGTAGTTCATTCCTTGCCTTAATACAAGTCTTCAGTCTTTCATACTATACCTATAATCTGAACATCACAATAGATACAACACACATCAAACATGTAAGGAATCCCAGAATTGTATGTAGCTGAATCAGACTATCAGCCTTCAGCTGAAGTCATTTTTATGTTCTTCCTGGTCAACCCTGCCTATTTGAGATATTTACTAAAAGTGGAATAAGACAAAAATGCTTTTTCTCTTTTTCCTTTTTCAACTTCCATGTTAACAAGTCCATGTTAAATTATCTGCATCCTATATTTACACTCTGATGTGTGTACAGGCAAATAGTAAAGAAAGTCAGGTCTACAGTCAACTACAGTCAAAAATCTTTATTTTCATTAGCTTTAATGGACCATTAACACTTTATCACTTTAATATCACTTCGATTTCACCTCGTTCCACTTTTAGTAAACATTTTGGTATGCATGAGCATGATATTTAACTCTGTCTGCTCCCAAAGGAATTCCTCCCGCAGTTAATTTTGTTGTCCTTTAAATAAAACACTTGGAGCCGCAGGTTGCACGTCACTATCCAATCCTATCCCACTCTATCCCCCTCAGCTAGTTTGGAGTCAGATCTGTGGCACCTGCCAGGTCAAAGGGGCTGATCCAGACTCCCCGATCTGGACACACAGTACAATATCAGTGATGATATCACATCAGTGATAAATATGAACAGAATAAGAGGGTTGTCTTTAGTTCAACAGATTAAATTCTCCAGCAATAAAACTACACCTTGGCCTGAAGATCTCAACTGTACTAACATTACATATCACGGTACATTTAGAAATGTCAAACAGTCATCAGGGGTTGACAAATCATAAATTCATTAGCTAGGCCAATAAGCAAGTGAAAGTGCCAATGAGTTATCATGTCTCGTAGTTTGCTCACCTGAAAGTCCAATTAGCAAGGCAAAAAAGCAGCAACTAATGCAATTCAACCCAAAATTATGACAATATACAGTAATTATGTGCATTAATACAGACCATAGAAACTAAGGGAGTACATGAAACCATGAGAGGGGCGCCTTTTTTTAGCCATAGTCTTTATCCTCATCTCTGGTCATGAAGAATTATGTTCATGGCAGAAGGGTTTTGGCTAATATTTCAGCTAGGAGATGTGGTGATCTTTTTGTTAACTGAGTTGGAAAAAAAGTCACAGAACAAAGAGAATAAATAAATATAATACATTCTCGGATAAAAAAGTAATACCCTACCAAATCTTCTATTTTGATTAAGCAGCTGTAATGTTTACTTTTTTTATGAGCTTTAAAAAAAAAAGATTTTCATGCTGTTCTACCTCCAAAATTATTGTTTTAAACCCGCCTTGCCTAACACATCCAAGGCAGTGACTTCCAAGCAAAAGGAAATTATATTGTTGGCAATGGTTTGACACCAATGCTCACACTGCTTGCATGGTAACAGTATACATCCCATGGATAATTACATTTTTACTACAGTTCACATAGTCAGTTCATAGTACATGTCTGATTAGGATCCTTCAGCTGTGTTTTTTCCTGCACTGCCAGCCATCTTAATTTTGACTGAGTTCCCATTCTGACTGTATGAATTCACAGTCAATGTGTTATGCATCACACTTGTGATTAAACACCATTAAAACTTCCCTTGTTGAAGCTGTTTAAGAAAGCACAACAAATAGCCTAGCTGACAGCCCAAAAACCATGGGTTGTGCTTTTGAGAAAAGGCATTAGAAAGGGAAAATGCTGAAGTCTGAAAACTGAAGTCATGAAGTCTCAGTAGACTTCATGTGTCTAATTGTCCTACTCTAGCATTGTGCCATTTTGGACAAAGGTGATCTGGAATTGCCCTCGTGTTTCTTGGTTAAATTACAATACAGTCGGTCTGCGCCAATTTGGAAGCAATAAAAAGATGGTACATGCATTGAAATTTTCATTATCTGCCAAATTTTCTTTCTTCTTCTTCTTTCTTCTTCTTCTTTCTTCTTCTTTCTTCTTTCATTGCTCATTTCTGCTTTGAGGAATACAATTTCACCTTACTTACCTTATGTAGTATTCCTATTTACTCAAATACTACTCAAAAGAAGCATAATCCTTAATTATTTTAATTCTAAAGACGCTTTAACCATTCCTATTTGCACTGATAAATTTTTGATGACTGATCTTCCTTAAAGCAGAATAGTCCCCTGTCCCCATCTTTTCTGAGCACCAATGCTTTGACTATTTCCTTAAGTTTGAAATTAATTGTCACAGTAGTCTGGTATTTCATCAAAGATTAATGAAGAGACTTGCAGCAAACTGCAAACTGCAAGTTCTATCTGTCCCAATTAAATCCTATTAAAGCAAACTTTCCCATGGTCACTTTCAATTCGTTAGCACTTCACTTAGTTAGCATTTGCGTTAGGCTGGGCATCCCAAAAGATGCACCTGAGTGGCACTGAGTGAGAGATGGAGTGCACAGAGGCCACAACACAACATGTTGGAGGCCATTAGAAGAGCATCCAAAACATTTTATTTAGAATTAAGCTAAATTAGTCTCGTGTCATATAGCACTATGACTTATGGGATTTAACAGCAGTTATCTTGAAAGTAAGCCAGATAATTCATCATTAGTAGAGGTAGGCAGGAAGTATCTGAACAAATAGAACACCTGTACATAGCCTACTGCATTTCTAAATGGAGTACTAAAAAACAATGAAACAATCAAAAACCACACAAAACAAAGTTAAAACAAGATGTTTACTGTAACTTTGATGGCATAATGGTTTTAACTAGTCCTAAGAGGTGTATCATTATGTGTGAGTTCTCTGAAAAGGCTCCTAACTGTGAAACAGTGGGGTGTCTGCTTGGAGCCAATTATTCTAGTGTCGAATATTTCTCAAAGTAAGAAGTGGAAGCTCTGCAACAGCGAGAAAAACAATTATCACATGCAGTCATATTTCTGTTTGGACATGTCTCAAGCCTCGTAATTATGAGCGGGTGCAGGCTGGCAAACTGTCAACTATTATTCTATATACACTTATTATTCAGGTTGATGGAATAAATTGTAATAAGACCTATTTTGTCAAGTGATGTCAAATGCTAACATGAACTATGCAGCCAATCCAGACAGGTGAGATGCTAGTTAGAACAATGATCAGGTCTGTCTAGTAGTATTAAGGTGACAAAGCATTTTTCAAGATAATACAAATCGGGACAACTGGCCATTCAAAATCACAAATATAACTGAAAACCTCTAAAGACATAATGTTAAGGCAGAAGGAGTCAGCGAAGAGACAGAGGAAGATTCTGTGACAAGAACAAATAAGTCATTGCATCACTTCCTACCTGAAGGTAGCCTTAAGGATTTGGCCTGTGGTGATCTCCTTGGTGCGGTTGTCATAGCCATAGAAGACATCTCCAAACAGGGTTTGATTGGCTGGAGTGCCAGCTGTCTCGCCACAGTCCACTCCTTCAGTGCAGGATTCAGACAGAGGCAAACATGTGCGGCCATCCACCCCACGCTTATAATCCTCAATGCAGCTGCAGGGGTGGCATTAGTATTCATATTTTATTTCAGAATCTGTATTGAAAGTCAGTGTCAAAAAATGCAGAAACATAACAACAGCAATAACAGAATTAGCAATACCTACTGAATTTTGATCATTAATAAAAAGGAAGAAAAATAATTGACATTAGGGAGTTTTTGTTTTGGGAATATGTCCTAATTTTATCTTTCAGAAAGGTAAGGAAAGGTTTTCTTGGAAGCTACATCACACAGTACTGACATTCAAAAATTGAGAAGCTGTTTACTATTTATGTTACATGTTAAAAATCGCAAAACTCATTATATTAGTATGTGACTCATGCTTCCTACAGAGTGTGACAACGGGCTGGCAGCCCACACACAAAAGAAGCACAACAGTCCTTGCACGACTGCCGCCAGTGTGCTGAACGGACAGCACCAGTTCAGCACCCCTATTGTTTTGGACAGCTTGAGTGCGTGTGGCTGTGAGGTTTAGCGAGGAAATTCAACTCGGCTGGCAGCCAATGAGTGCGGCGGCAATCATCTACCCTCCTTTGAGAGCGACTGCTGTTCCCACTACGTCCCCCCCAGCATCCTGCTGCCGTCTGCTCGCCGCGCTCAGCTGCGGGACGAACATTCCCTCACCCCACTTCACCAGCCACTTTCACTTTCACTCACTTCTAAAATAAAGAGCACGTTCCCCTCACTCCTGCCTCATGGTGTCTTTGTTCTGCCTTTCTGTGGTCCTGTGCTGTCACAAGAGTTCATTGCCAATTTAAAAAGAACAGGGTCTATGCCATCATGTCTACGCCAGAATCAGTGTCCAACTACAATTCCCAGAATACTGCCTACAAACACGGCTGCTGAGAACTTCAATACCCAGTCACCACAGACTCTACTATGTTCACATTCACCTGATTACTGATCACACACTCCTGGACTCAATTACCATCACAGTTACAGTCACAGTATATAAGGACTCTAACACCATGCACTCACTGCGAAGTATACACTCTGTGTCTTTTGTACCAGTCTATACAAAGCCGTTGATTCATTGCTTGTCTTCCTGGTTTTCAATCTAGTTTCTGGTTTTCTAGGTTTTACTCTTGCCTAGTCTAATTAATGTTTGTTCATCGCCTGACTCTTGCCTGAATACTGACATAGCTTTTGGATTATGTCTGTTTTGTTTGCTATGTTTTAAATAAACAATGAACGCCTGCACTTGCATCCGTACCTGCATTGTGACAGAATACTTAGCCGTTTCATGGACACAGCAGGTCAGGACGAGTGGCGCCAGGCACTAGCAACATAGGGTAGCTTCATAGGAGAGCAGCAGCAGATCAACATGCTCACCGAACAGCTATCAGAGCTGTGAGCCACCGCTCCATCTACTCCAGTGCGACCACGAGCTACCTAACCATCAGCGTCCCAGCTCATCGCTCAACTCGAGAAGTACACTGATGACCCTGCAGGCTGCATGGGTTTCATGCTTCAGTGTTCGCTTTACTTCGCTGGTCAAGAGGGGTCCTGGACAGTACCAAAGTCACCCAGTTCATCAACCTGCTGATGAATAAAGCACTAGCATGGGCAATGGCCATTGGCCATTCTACTGAGGTAGTCCTCAACACCACATTGAGATGTCAGCACTTTATGTCAGCACTTTATGTCAGCACTTTGATGTCACTTTTTTTAGATGTCAGACTTCAATGTCAGCACTTTGCACCAAGAACGCATCTCTCTCCTTGTCATCATCACAACTAAGTTCCCAGTGGTGCTAGGGTTCCCTTGGATGTAGGCTCACGAGCCCCAAATCTCATGTCTACTGTCTCTGCACATCCGCAGTCAATGAGGCCTCTACCTCCATTGAAAGCCCTGAAACCGCAGCCCAAGTGATTACCCCTCCAGAATACCAAGAGTACAGAAAAAGAGGTGTTTAATAAGACCAAGACTAGTGGCCATCCTCATAGCCTCTATGACTGTGCTATCAATTTACTAGCTGGAGCTACACGCTCTATCTGCCAAGGAGGCACAGGCTATGAAGGAATACATCGAGGAAGCCCTCAAACAGAGGTATATATGCCTCTCAACCTCACCAGCTTCCACCAGAATTTTCTTTGTGGAGGAAAAAAGGGGTTGGCCTACAGCCATGCATTAACTATCATGAGCTGAATCAAGTCACCGTCAAGTACTGCTATCCTCCGCCTCCGGCCACTTTGAGTACTGTGTAATGCCATATGGGCAATCTTCAGCACCAGCAGTATTTCAGTGCTTGATCAATGATGTGCTGCAGCAGATTTTGGGGAAGTATAACATCACCTATATCGACATCATTTTTATTTACTCCCTCGACAAGAGCACTCACATCAAGCATGTCAAGAGGGTATTGTCGCAGCTCCTCAAATACCAGCTCTACATAAAAGGAGATAAGTGTGAGTTCCATGTGCGCAAGGTGGCTTTTCTTTGTTACATCACAGGGCTGGGTATGGAATTACACTGTTTTTTGGTGCTTCATGAGAGGTTTCAGCAGCATAGTGTCCCCATTAACTGCCCTGTTACAAAAGGGTACAACGAAGTTGCAATGGAACCCCTTGGCTGATCAAGCAATTTTCACAACTGATCTCGAGGGAGCTCTCCACCCATTCACCATTTACACTGTCCACAAGAACTTGGAATATATCAAGACAGCTAAGAGACTGAATTCTCCTCAGGCATGCTGGGCGCATGGCTTTGCCCATTTCGACTTCACCCTCTTCTACCCCCCAGGATCCAAGAACACCAAAGCAGATTCCCTCTCCCGCATGTATCCAGAGCCTCCTCAGGAGCACTCAGAAGAGTGCATCTTGCCAGAATCACGCTTTGTTGGAACACTCACCTGGGACATTGACAGAGTGATTGAGGGTGCTCAGGAAGTGAGGATTCCCATTCAGTGCCCAGTGGAAAAGAAATCTGTGAGTCTTGCCTTTCTTTTATACATTTTGGAGGGATGGTACATCTACTGTTTTGGAAATTCTTTTATATCCCTCTCATGATCTATACCTTTCAACAAGTGAGTTACCATGCACGCTTTGTAAGCTCTTTGAGATCCATGGCTTCAGAAGTCAGATGAAACCAAGATGTGAAGAAAATCCTACAGAAACAGCTGATCTTTATTTGGGGTTAATCAATATAGTTTCATTGATGACAGCTGTATGAAAATTACTTTTGAACACGAGATTGAATGTGATTGTTTCCTTCTGAACGCAGCCACATCCCAATTTATAAAAGGGTGTGCATACATTCAACCAGGTTATTGCAATTTTTTTATTTTGGTAAAATGGTAAAATGTGGTGTGTTCCTGAGCATACTATGTATTTCTCACTATTATCATACTATGTATTTATGTTGCAAAACCATAGCTATAAAACATTTTTGAGCATGAATTTCACATTTTTAATATGAAATGTCCCTTCCCACTTTTTATACTCTTGCATTTAATAGCATAATATACTACATAGTATTTAGCAATGGAATATTCACTGCAAATCTTTTATTATTCAGCAGCCTGGAAGTAGGCTATAATAGCAAAAAGTGTAAAAAAAAAAATAGGAGTTGATGGATCAAGTGTTCTTTTCCAAGCTGCCAAATAATGAGAGTGGAAGCCAGACAAATTGACAAATTTGCTGTGAATAATGTGATAATTAGGCTATACAACAATACTAGACTAGACTGCTGCTCCCTACAGTTGACAGGACCAAGTGACTGGACAGGCCAATACTTTTTCTTTCTGCACTTTACACAGTTGTACAAACTGTGCACAAAATTTAAAGTGGACATGAGATAGTAAACTGAGGTGATTAATTGTAATGGGTGCGA
This sequence comes from Pangasius sanitwongsei, assembly GCA_037576675.1. Taxonomy (NCBI): domain Eukaryota; kingdom Metazoa; phylum Chordata; class Actinopteri; order Siluriformes; family Pangasiidae; genus Pangasius; species Pangasius sanitwongsei. The sequence goes on along the minus strand of CM075006.1, from coordinate 22,043,308 downwards.
GGGATCTAGGCTAATATGTTTTGGGTTTTAAAAAATATATATGTAATAATTATGTCATATTTATGTATTTAATATTGCCCTTGAATAACATTCCAGAGATTTTTGAGTGTACAATGCCCCAAAAAAAATAATTTTTAGCATGGTATGTTGTTACATCAAAATTTCAGACAATGAAACTGGAGCTAATACTATGCCATGCTCGAGACAATGTCATGCAAGAAAACATCAGAATCATGCGTACCTGAGACACGCTTCAGTTTTTGGCAACTATCAAGTGGGAGTAAGTCATTTTATGTCTAATATTTAAAAAGTGATATGCACAATTTTGGTATTTACTCCCCATTACCTGCATTTAATTAAACTCTGAATACAGCCCTAAGATTGTACTCATGTGGTGTGAGATGCCACCCACATGCAACTTTAAATGCAGCTGAGGTCAAATGCAGCTGAGACAGAATTGAGTTGACCCTGCTAACCTCCATTGTCATTATCTTGGCCAATGCTCCATTTTTTTCTTGTTTATTCTCTTCTCAACTCGCTCAGCTGTCTACCAGTCTCCAGCCCAGCCAGCCTATTCCTGCAGCACCACCACCACCACCACCACCACCACCACCACTAACCCTGGCCTCTCACTCACTATGTGAGGTTTATGTTCCTGACATTTACATTTATGGCATTTTGGCAGACGCCCTTATCCAGAGCGACTTACAATCATCTCATTCATACAACTGAGCAGTTGAGGGTTAAGGGTCTTGCTCAAGGGCCCAGCAGTGGCAGCTTGGCGGTGCTGGGATTTGAACTCTCAACCTTCCGATCAGGAGCCCAACGTCTTAACCACTGAGCTACCACTTCCCTGAACTGTACTGCGAAAGTAATACAAGTCCTTTCTACTCCAGTGTTCTCTAGTTTTTGGCCAGCGACCACTACCATATTCCACTGATGAAGCTAAGATTTCTTACCTGATGGCTTTTAAGGGGTAATGCTTTGGCATGGGCCACGGCTATCTGGGACAGCCAAACTGCTCTGTCTGCTTTATAGTCCTTTCACTGCAGAACTAAGGAAAGTGTTTGACCATCCTATTCAGAAAACGGAGGCCACCAAGACAAGACACCAGACAAAGGAGGACTCCCTTCGTCAAGGCTCCCGTAATCATAGCCGCAGAGTCCGGCTGGAATGATGAGGCTCTACAGGGGGTGTTTTTGAGTGGACTCAGTGATCATTTTAAGGCTTAACAACAGTTAAAGATGTATTCGATTCACTTATTTCCCTCGCCACCAAAATACATAACTGCCTGCGAGAATGGCGCAGGGAGAGATCTAGCCACTCACGATCCTCTCCTACTTCCTGCCTTTCTTCTTCAACCCCTGCTAATATGGCCATCGGACAGCAACCCAGTCCCCAAGGCTCTTTCATCCTCACTCTTTCCAGGGAAGAGCCCATGCAGCTGGATCAAGCCTCATTTCCCCAAGCAAAACGTCACAGGAGATTGAAAGTGGGTGAGTGTATTTACTGTGTTCAGCTTGGTCATTTCCTTGCCACTTGCCCACTTTGGCCAAAAGAGTGGGCTCACCAGTAGCCCCACAACTACCTCCTCTTCAGCGCCTCTTCTCCACATGCAAATTCAAGCCACCCTGTGTCTAAATCAGCGCTCCCTTCCTCTGCTTGCTCTGATTGACTCTGGCACTGATGATATTCCTGTTGAACCTTTAGAACCACCCATCACTGTGAACATGCTGGATGGAAGATTTCTGGTTCGTATTACTCACTGCACCACTCCACTACTCCTGGTTTTCTCTGGTAGTCATCATGAGTACATCCAACTAAACCTAATCTCCTGGGACACTCCTGGTTGAAACTACACAATCCACACATTGACTGGCCAGCAGGGAAGATAATTAACTGGAACTCATTCTGAAATTTCTCCTGCCTGCAGGCTGCTCTTCCCCCCACAGAGGCCGCTGTTGCTCCACCAGTCCTGCAACCCCCTGATCTGTCTGCTGTTCCCTTTGAATACCATAACCTGGGTGAGGTCTTCAGCAAAGAACAGGTCCTCTCCTTACCACAACACTGTCCATATGACTGCGCTATTGATCTGCTTCCTGGAGATCCCCTGTCGTCCAGTAGGTTGTACAACCTGTCCAGTCCTGAGAGAGAGGTCCCTGTATTGATTTCTGTGGCTTAAATAACATATCCATTAAGAATAAATACCCCTTACCTCTCATCAACCTCTCTGGGGGCAGATTTAGAGAGGGAGTTGAGTAGAAAACAGACTTTAACACACCTCTTGGCCTCTTTGAATACTTGATCCTGCTCTTTGGCCTCACCAACACCCCAGCTATATTCCAGGCTCTCGTAAGTGATGTCCTCAGAGACTTTCTCAAACTCTCTATCTTTGTGTACCTGGGTGATATCCTCATCTTTTCTCCTATCTCCTCTGAACACACCGTCCACGTCCGTCAGGTTCTTCAAAGACTGCGGGTGAACAGACTATTCATAAAAGCAGAGAAGTAACAGGGATTACAGTTGTGTGGCAGCACCTCTCATCAGACTCACATCTTCATTCACTGCATTCGTTTGGACTCCTGAGACAGATAATGCTTTTGTCAAGCTCAAGAACGTATTCACTTCACCTCCTGTGTTGATCCAGCCAGATTCAAGTGGCTGCCTCATATTCAGGTGTTAGAGCAGTTCTGTCCCAACATTCACCTCCAGACCAAAGACTTCATCACTGTGAACAGAACACCACTATAGGTGGTGTTCTGTTACCTGCTGTGTCTTTTATTTTTATTTACGTTTAATTTATGTTTATGTAGCCCATCCTCATGCTTTCTGGCAATGTGCCGCTTAAGATTCCAAAAGGCATCTAGCTCTCTCAGTCTCTCCACACTCCCTTTCACTTTCTCCTCCCTCCTCATTTTTAACTTTGACTTTTACTGTGCATTTATGTACAAGGGTTGCAACTTCATTAAAACAATGTTTGAATGCCATAACCTTAGACCTATTGCTTATTTCTCAGTTTCTCAAACCAGCATATCACAAAGTGCACTCTGGGTTGAGCAAGCGGCGCTGAGAGGCCTAAGCAGGAGGAGCGGAATATTAAGAAAGGCGCTCTCCACTCTGAGACTGGTTCCCAGTCACACAACGTACTCGACTTTGTTACAGGACTGCCTCCCTCCCAAGGTAATACCAGCATTCTCACTATTGTGGACCGCTTCTACAAGGCAGAGCATTTTGCTGACCGCCTGGTCAATGATGTTTACCACCTGCATGGATTCCCCCTGGATATCATCTCTGACCATGGTCCCCAGTTCATCTCACAAGTTTGGAAATATTTCTGTCATGTAATATGTCATGTATGATAGCATATTAATATCGGATCATGCTGCAGTTTCATTTACATTAAACCTTCCTAATTTTTATTGTGGACCCTGAGGTGGTGCTTACACGTAACTTGGCTGAGAAATCCAAAGTTTTTGGAGTTTATTGATAAACAGATTTTTATTTTGAGATAAACACAAATCAAACCCCCACCTCAATTAGATGAGAAGCATTTAAGTATTTTTAAAAGGACGAATGATAAGTTACACAAATTATAAATTGTGAAAGCGGGGGCCTGGGCGAGCACTGGTTTGTGAATGGAGAGCGGAGCCAGAGAAGGTGAGTGGTATGGAATGCACACCTGCGGGGAATTCTACTAACGAGTGTGCTGTGTTGCAGTGAGCTGTTTCGAGAATAAAAAGGAGAGAGGCAAGCACCTTGAGAGAGAGAGCTAACCAGCACAGAGCCACGTTTGTGGGTGTGAAAGGCGAAAGTAAGACGTAGAATAAAACATCTCTTGAGTTGTTCCCAAGCCTGCATCCTGCTTCCTCATTTCCCCCCTTCCTCAATTGGGAGAATGTCACGCTGGTGCAGAAACCCGGGATCCTGAGGAAGACGCCATCATGGTGCCCTCACCACTGCCTGACATCATGTCCCATGCCAGCCTCCACCAGACCCAGCATCAGGCCCTCCTCCAGCTGCGCCAAGACCAGGAGCAGCAGATTAAGGAACTGCTCGACGTCCAGGCAGCGGATCAACAGGTGCCCCAGAACCTGGTCCAGCAGGCCGGTATCCCAGCTGCGGGCCCATGCCCCACTTCGCCCACACCAAGATAGGACTTCACGACGATCCAGAAGCATTTCTGGTGCTGTATGAGAGCTCTGCAGTGGCGTGTGGCTGGCCTGAGGGTCAGTGGGCTCTCTGCCTTTTGCTGCTCCTGACTGGCGAAGCCCAACTCGCGGCCCAACAGCTACCGTGCCACCATGCTGGACTACCCGGACCTGAAAAGGGCGGTTTTGCGATGGGTCGGCCGCACCCCAGAACAGCACTGTCAGCACTTCCGTTTGCTGACCTTCTGTGAGCTCGGCCACCCGTTTGCTCACGCCCAGAAGCTCTGGAGGTGGCTGCTGGCTGAGGGACGTGGCGCTGAGAATGTGATCAACCTTGAGGTGCTGGAGCAGTTCATCGCCCAACTTCGGGAAGGGATGGCAGTCCAGTTGGCAGAGAACCACTTGGTGGCATCCTGGGGCAGACGAGCCTCTTCTTTCTCCCCCTCTCTCTCTCTCTCGGTCTCATGTCTCTCTCCCTCCTCCTCGCCCTTTTCCTGTCCCTGCACCACGGAAACAGGGGCAAATTCCCCCAAAACCAGTTCCCAGAGCCCACGCTTTCCCACCCCCTCCCTCTGTGTCTGTCTCTTCTCTCCCCAAGGTGGGTGAATCCAGGACCACAGGTGTCGGATTAAGGCCTGGGCTGGTGTGCTGGCATCGCAGGGAGCCTGGGCATTTCCAGGACCATTGCCATGTGATGGATGTGGGGCCGTTGGTCCCCGATGCGCTGCAGGCCGCCCCCGATTGAGCCGGGGCATACCGCTTTGCACGTTCAAAGGGGTACATATCACGCACTGGTGGATTTGGGCTGTAACCAGACCTCAATTCACCAATGCTTGGTTCAAGGTGAGGCATTGGGAAAAGCCCGTCTGGTGAAGGTGAGGTGTGTGTATGGGGGTTTTCATGAATATCCACTAGTGCCGCTCATTATTCAATTCCGGGCGCAAAAATATAGAGGCGGTCCTTGCCTCACCTATCCACTAATCCTGGGGACAAATTGGCCAGGGTTTCGAGCTTTAGCAAGAGAATGTTTGTAGATGTTTAAGTTGCAGTAGTGAAAAGCGGTGCTGGGGCTGTTGACGTCAGCTCCATGTCAGGGGTACATCGAGAGTGGGGGGCACTCTGTCAGCTGGTGAATCCGCCAGCCACCCCAACAGTGCCATTGCACCCACTCCCATTAATCGAAGTCCCCTTCGAAAGAATTGGCATGGATCTCGTTGGGCAATTAGATCGAACTCCAACGCTTTGTGTTGGTTCTAGTGGACTATGCAACACGATACATAGAAGCAGTACCTCTCCATGTTGCGGAGGCACTCTTCTGTGTTAAATCTCGAGTCGGGATCCCGAAAGAGATCTTGACTGATCAGGGCACATCTTTCATGTCACGAACACTACATGATCTTTACAAATTGTTGGGAATTAAATCAATTCACATCAGCATTTATCATCCGCAAACAGATGGGCTGGTGGAACGATCCAATCAAACACTAAAAAAATGATTCGTAAGTCTGTTCACTATGATCCCCTGTTATTTGCAGTGCGAGAGGTCCTGCAAGCCTCCACAGGGTGTTCCCCGTTTGAGTTATTGTAATAATCTTGGTTTCATCAGTCCAAAGAATCTTATTCCAGAACATGGGAGTTTTTTTTAGATGTTTTCTGGCTAAGTCTAATCTGGCTTTCCTGTTTTCTGAATTTTACCAGTGGTGTGCACCTTGTTGTAAACCCTCTGTATTTACATTCATGAAGGCGTCTCTTGATTGTAGATACCTTCTCCAGAGTATTCTTGACTTCTGTTGATGTTGTGAAGGGGTTTTTCTTCACCAAGGAAAGGATTCTGCAAT